>CM076571.1:882284232-882630203 GCA_034641835.2 Pinus albicaulis | reverse complement strand
TGGCCATAGCCCCTTTCATGTGGGCTTGGGATTCCAACCACTATGTCCCATTGACATAGCCATGCCGTTTGCAGCTGCTCAGGCCGATTCAGCTCATGTCCAGTCTGAAGTTGACAAAGCAAGTAGCTTCACCGAGCGCATTCAACACATCCGCCAACAGGTTCATGATATATTGGACAGAGCCAATGCGAAGTACAAGCAGCGCCATGATCAACACCGGGTGCCACACCACTTCCAGGTGGGCGACAAAGTATGGCTACATTTGCAGAAGGAGCGCCTCACCGGACCTCACCGCAAGCTTCGCCCGCTCCGATACGGGCCGTACACCATCACCAAGGCTGTAGGTAACAATGCCTTCGAGCTTAGTATTCCACCATTCCTTGGTCTGCACCCAGTCTTCAATGTGGATCGCCTTCGTCCTTACTTTCCACCTCTACTGGACACCTCGGACATTGAAGAACAACTCACACCAACAGAGTTAAACCCAGACTGCATGGAACAGGCCACCACAGATTGTATCATGGACATGCAAATCAAGAACACTCGCCAACAGAAGATCCAACTATATCAAGTTGTCAAAGCTGGCCAACTCCTGCACCAAGGAAAGTGGTTCACCAGGGACCAAGTTCAGCAGAAATTTCCTCATCTCATGGAGGAACTTAACGCAATGGGGACCATTGCTTCCTAAAGGGGGAGGAATGATCCAGGTGGATATTGGTGGCCACCCGCCTATTCCGCTTGGGCCCCCACCATTGTCTCTTTCAGTTTTTCCGTTTTGGCATAACTTACTATTTTTAGCAGTTTTTCGGGTCCTGAACTTCCGGAGCTGTTTTGAGGCCCTAAACGACGTTTTTTGGGTATGAAAGCGCTAGCGAATTTTTTGATAAAATTCGTCCCGACAGCTGTAGTCCTCGGATAGAGCTTTCTAATGATGTATCACATGCGTCAAACGGAGATAGTATGCCAAAGTTACGTCCCTGGGAAGTTGAAACACCAATTTACCCAAACGGGGCCCATAGTTTTGGCGCTTCATCTCCTAGGTTTAGGTTTTTGGGATGTTTAGGGTTCTCCATTGTTTCTCAATAATAAATAGGCCCTCGCGCCTCATTGTAAAGCAGTTCAGAGGTCGGTAGCCACCACATCTCTTCTCAGAGATTCGCTACCAGCACCCTAGCTATTTTATTTCCATTATGTCTGTAAGCATCTTTCTGTTATTTGATATTAATGAAATGAAGTGTTATTTCCGCTGCATCTCTGTATTTATGGTTATGTGTTTATTCTGTTGCGTTCCTGCATAAATCCGGATCAATATATGAACTGAGATCCATGGTTTGGATGCAACCATACAGTAGTAAGGATAAAAAAATAGACTCAGGTATGGTTGCAACCATCTAATCAAAAGAGTCATGATAAATCATAATGTCTCACAACCTAGATCTTATCAGAAAAAATCCAGGGTCTTGCACTCCATCTCGACCCATAAAAGTACAAATTCAAGCATGCGAATATATGAGATGAAGTCGAACATGCAAGAAAATCACCTGATTACTAGCCAATGATGAAAGTTGTTAACAGGTGTGAGAGAAACCACCAATAATTACAATGGTCCTCAAGGTACAATAGGTACAATCCATAGAATGTGAACAATGAGCTGGCGTAGAAAACCCACAGAATCACTCGATTGAAGGCCAATGATGTGAACCTGTCGTCAAATGCGAAGAACCTACCATTGAGGCATGTAGGCTCCAAGGTATCGATAAGGAGTCTCTAGACCAACTTCTTGGATAATGAGTTGAAGTCGACAGGAAGTGACCTGGTCGAAGGAGGGCCATAATGTTTCCCACATCATTGAGACGAGACAGAGGAACATGATGATAGTGAATAAGGACCAACATAGAATCAGAGGGAGGTTGAAAATTGCAGAGGAAAAATTCTCTTGAACATATCAGTGACATGACTATGGATTTGGAAGTATTTGACATCAAGGGATATGAGGTCATGGTGACATGGAAAAGAGCAGATGAGAGGTAAAAATAGATTACCCAAACCCACGGAGGTAAAAAATTATGAAATGAGATGTCCCCAACCTGACACGAATGCAGACGAGTGTCATGTTCAAGAGCGACATACTGCCAGTATAACTAAAGACTGGTTCAATTTTCCCCCACCATTTTTGGTGAGTACCGCAATTATTTTTTAAAACAAGCTTGAAGGGGATATCATATGCTTGTGCTGTAAGTTTGTCCTTCGGACAAATCCATCCTAGTACATTTTACAAGCCCTAGGAAGGAGGAACTCGATGAACGTCATGGTCACTATGTCTGATGTCATCAGGGTTTAATGAGTCTGACAAAGGAAGAACTTGACATATTTTCATGTTTAGAAAGTTTGAAAAGAAACGAAAAAGAAAACTCCAATATGTCCCTTTTCGTAAGTAGTCTCTCAAATCCGAAAATGTAGAAAACAATATGTGAAAGAACCTCTTAGCCGCGATTGGCTAAGGTATTCCTTTTTCGTAAATAATCAATCCCAACCCGAAAAAGGGGTAAATGTATACTGGGTAGATATCGTTTCGCAGCCATTTAACGAGTTCAAAACAACAAGAGTTTCGACAATATTTTCAGTTTTAGAGAGTCAGAAAAATGCTTAAAGATGACTCCAGTAGTGAACTTTTTGTGTTTTTACCGAGTCCGAAAAACTATAAAATACTACTCATGACTTCATCACTATTTCATTAAAGACCTGTCGCTGCACAAGAAGAAAAAGTAAAACCCATTTCTCGAAATAATATAATGTAATAATCGAAAAACATGTCTTAAAACCTAATTAGGGTTTTGAAAAGTTATAAAATGCCAAAAATGGTAAAAAATAATTAATTTCACTTTTACCTCTTGTGGAGCAATAGTGACCCATTTTACCTTGCGATTTTGCAGCGACAATAGCGGGCAATCCAGCAGACCAATATAAAATCTGTCAATTCCAGGTAAGAGCCGACATCCTTCCCCACACTTTAAGCATTCTTTTATCACCTGCAACCTCCAGTTTTGATTTCTGAGGGGGAAATTGTGAAAACTAGGGCACGTCGGTTGGCGTGGGTTTCGAGCACGGACTTGCGACACCCGCCCAATTTTTTGAACTGGGGTGCGCCAGTTGGCGCGAATGTTTCTAAAACATTCGTGCAAACTGCGCAGACCCTTTAAAGCTCACAATGCAAGCAAGCACACCCAAAGTTCACGAATTTCAGCTTTTGATTTAGCTAATAATGTCCATATGAACATGTTTGTAGGTGAAAGAGCGACAAAATGGTGATCGAGTGGAAGGAACAGGAACACAGCGAAGAGGATGAGATTGCCATGGGAAATGAGAGATCCATGGAAGCTCTCCGAGAGACTGTGGACTGAAAAAATTCTTCTAGACACCGTGTCTCAGAGCTCAACCGAAGCTACTAAAATACTTGATCAGTATTTGGGATGAGGATCAGGAAAAATTCATTCTTCAAGATCAGGAGCTCAAGATAGATGTTTCAGATGTCTACTTAATTACAGGACTGTTGTGGAGGGGGGTAGCACCAATCATGACCGGTACCCGGCCCACCATGGAGAGCATGGGCATGGTAATTAACAGGGTATGTCTAGGGGCACGAAAAGGGTCAAAAAGTGGGAAGGTGGACATCCAGACTATCCCAAATCTAATACTGAGGGTAGTGCTACACACGATCACGCGAGCTATGGGATCACAAGCACCGCATGAAGCAACAAAAGCACAGTTACTTCTTGCTGTAGACTGCTTGTCACCGACCATCTACAACTGGGCAGAGGCCATGAAAATCAATATGAAACGTCAGCTAACAAAGTGAAATAATACCAAATTGAAACAATTTAGTTATGGGTCTATCCTGGTATTATTCATTCTGGAATGGCTACCAATCTTTCAGTGTCAGGAGGTGATAGTCCCGAAACCACCAGCACTGGAACCACGAATGGCCCGATGGGAAGCTCTAATGCCAAGGTTAGGGGGCGATCAACAGATGTCCTAGAGACCAGAGTTCTTTGATTGGTTCCGTTGACAATTGATTGTCGTGGAGGAATAGCCCTAATCTGGCATAGATTTCACTGGTGATTTGGACCTCCCTCTCCCGGAAGGAGAGGATTGGGATGAAGCACTTGGTAAGACTCATTTTTTAATTTTCATGAATATTACGATTTTTTTTTTTTTTTGGTATGCATGTTCTGACACTTTATCCATGCATTTGTAGATGTAAGCCCAGAGAGAACTACAGGGATGTATTTGATAGCGAGGTGAATACTTCATGATTTTGATGTTGCTCCTCAAGGTGAGGAGGAGGAGATCGTGCAAAACTTGGAGGGAATCACCCGTGGGATCCTAGACTATGGGCGATTCGACGATGTTCTTCATGCATATCAAAGACATACTGTAGGGGTATCAAACCGAGTTCACTACTTGCTGAGGTGGCTTGTCTGGGCAGTGACATGCTATCATGATCATCGTGTTGATCAGACACGTAGGATTTTGTTTCTGCATTGTGAGAGACATGGTGTCTCAGGATGTATTTTTTGAAACTTATGGTGCATACTGATGCAAAAATTTGATATATATATATATATATATCTATACATCTATTTTCCTATTTGATATGAGTCTCTCATGTGATGATGATTTTACATATTACGCAAATGTCTATCTAATACAATGTTAGCCACTATATCAGTTAATGCATTCATTTGTCTAGGAATATGTTGATATGTGATATAATCAAAATGTCTTTCCAGCAAAAAAACACGTAAATACAATATTAAAATGTGCGGGTTTCTAACTGAAGAATGCCCATTAATCTGAAGAAAAACAAGCTATGAGTCTATATTTACAACCAATGCACTAATACTGAGGGAAATTTCCTCAGTTAATAGTTCAATAACAACACTATATTCAACGACATTGTTTGTAGTATGTCCTAGACAAATACCTTGCAGGTCTATGAACTCACCAGCAGGATCATAAATCACCCAGGCTATCGAAGAAAAATTCCGGGTACTGCGGGAAGCACCATCCACGAAACTGACATAAGGGGTAATATACATTTGCACAATAAGCAACGACTCAATAAGCAAGAAAATTTTCGAAAAAAACACCAAGCCAAAAAATGTACAAAAATGAAAAACCACATATGTACACAAAATATGTACGAATGACTCATGCATGATACTTCTTGAGACACAACCCATTCCTGGGCTGATCTGAAGGATGACCTTCGTAATCAATAAGCTCATAGGCCCTGTTCTTCAAAACGCGTTTAACGATATAAGCCCCATGCCACATGGGTTGAAATTTACCTACCCCCAGCTTATCATGAGATTGATCGTACAAGAGGAAAATGTCTCCTTCTACAAAGGAGCAAGGGGAAAATGTTTGATCAAAATGGGATTTGACCTGCTTTTTTTGTGCTTCAATGACCAAAGCAACAAAGCGACGAGTTTCATCGAACCTCTCTAAGTAGAGAAGACGCTCTTCTTCAAGTGAAGTGTTGGGCAGTAATTCAAAAACTAATTTGAGTGAAGGAATTTAACATTCAATCAGAAGGGTAGCTTCCAGACCGTAAACAAGATGGAATGGAGTGAATCCAGTCACATCCTTGACTGAGGTTCGGTATGTCCAGAGAGCCGAAAATAACATGAGATTCCAATTGGATTTTTGGATCCCAATCGTACGTTGAAGCATAGTGACTATAACTTTTTTCACGGCTTCAACCTGGCCATTGGCCTAAGGATAGTACGGCATTGAGCTGTCATGACGCAAGCCCAAACTGGAAGTCGACTCTGCCACCATATAATGCTGAAAATGGGAACCATGATCGGTAACGATGACTTTAGGGACACCAAACCTAGAAACGATGTGATTATATATGAACTGAGCTGCAGTCTTACCGTCAGCGACAAGTGTAGGAATTGCTTCGGCCTATTTGGTGAAGTAGTCAACAGTTATGATAATATACGCATGCCACCGACCGAGTGAGGGTTACACGTCATAAGTCGATGCCCCACTTCGCAAAGGGACCAATGGTAATGACAGGATGGAGATGTGCAGGCGGCGCCCGCATCTTGAGCTGATAGATCTGGAAATCATGACATTTACGAAGAACAACAATGCAATCCTTGAAGATAGAGGGCCAGAAATATCTAGCACGAATAATATTCTATGCAGTGGCATAACCAGACATGTGACTGCCACAAGCGCCACTGTGGCAATCATTCAGAACTTTCTCAGCCTCCTTGATGGTCAAACACCGGCAGAGAATGGATTCTATCTCAACACGGTAGAGTGTATCTATGACTATACGATAAGGTTGCGACTGATGGCGGATGCATCGACGAGGATCCTTCATAAACTCAGATCTAAAAGTGGAAGTCTAAATATATACGATAATATCACCGTACCAAGGATCGAGGGTGGAAATTAGAAAAAGTGTATTGTTTGGAATGCGTTCTTCAAAACCAGATGGAGCAAAGTCAGAAGGAAGGGAGAAAATAAAATCAGCGAAGACTAATGACTTCTTCGACTTGGCTGTAGTAAACTCCAAATTGAACTCTTGGAGGATAACAATCCACTTTGATTATTCCCCCCCAGCAATTGTCGAGACAATATGTAAGTCATGGGGTTGCATTCAGAAATCACAGTTAGAGTACGCAACAAGATATAATGACGAAAACGTTGAACTGCTTGAACCGTAGCTAACGCTAACTTCTCAACATGGGCATAGCGCGTTTTGGTATCGAGAAGGTTATGAGAGAGATAGTAAATGACATGCTCGTCACCGTCATCATTGGCTTGAACCAGAACCATGGAAATTGTGTTAAAAGAGGCAGCTAAATAGAGGGAAAAATCACGATGATATTTTGGAGGACGCAAAAGAGGAGCATTGACGAGAAATGTCTTCAATGTGTCGAAAGACTTCTGAGAAATCTCATCCTAGAGGATGGGACACCCTGCTTCAATAATCACGTAAATCCTTTAGCTAATTCAGCATAGTTAGGAATAAAGCATCGTAGAAAATTAGCCTTTCCTTGCAGAATCTGCAGCTGATGTAATGAATATGGAGAGGGGAGATTGATAATAGCCTCAACTTTGAGAGGATCAAGGTGAATCCTGTCTTTGGACATGATAAACCCTAGGAGTCTACTAGAATCGATGCAGAAGATGCACTTGTGCAGATTTAATCAGATGTTGTAGCGTCGACAACGAAGAAAAATATGACGAAGATGGTCAGGATGGTCATAACGCTTAGCTGAATGATTCGGAAGGTCATCCAGATAAGGATGAACGATGTGCTTAATATCTTGAAAAGAGTAGGACATCGCTCTTTGAAATTTGGCCCTAGAATTTTTTAAGCCGAAAGGAAGCTTCTTATATGCGAAAGTACCCTAAGGACAGATGAAGGCCGTCTTATGCTGATCAGTCGGGAGAATGTTAATCTGGTTATAGCCAGAAAAAGCGTCCATGAGGGAAAAGATCTCGCTCCAAGCACAATCATCAATGATCTGATCGATATAGGGAGTAGGATAATTATCCTTAGGACAGGCCCAATTGATATCATGGTAATCAACACAGACATGAATAGTACCCTATTTATTATCTACAGGAACGATATTAGACACCTATTCTATCAAGGGAATCGGGTAAATAAAACCATCGTTGAGAAGTTTTTCAACTTCACTATTAATAGCGGCAGCCTTTTGAGGGTGCATAGGACGAAGGCATTGAATAGGCTTCGAATTAGGGTAGGTAGGAATCTCATGCACCACTATACTAGGATCGATGCCAGGCATTTCTTCATAGAACCATGCAAAGAAATCGTGGAACTCACGGAAAAGGATAGTATATACCTAAACTTCATCGGAAGTGTTGGGGTCCTGTGATTTGGATGATTGGCGAGCCAAATGACAAGGCAACATTCAAACCAAGCTTTAGAGCTCTAGGATCTAGCCCTCCTAGTCTCAGAGAGGGATCTCTCAATATGTTTGTAAGGGTATAGCTTGATGCTTTTAAGAGGTTGATTTTAGGCTAGTTATTAAGTGCAAGTTTTTTTGTTTTGTTGGTTGGACATAGATGATCTAGGTAGCATAGATAGAGTGTGGAAATCTACAAGCCATTGGGCAATGGAGTCATGTGGAAGTATAAACAGTTCCGATTGATGAATTTGGGGAACCAAAGGGAAAATCTAACTTAGTCAATGGATCTGTGGGATCATATAGGTGGGATGAGATGAACATCAAGGATTTGGAAGGAAAAGTAGAGCTTTAAGGGCTGTTAAGACTTCTTAATCATGTATACCTTTCAACGAAGGGACTTTCAACACTATCTAAACATAAAGAAATATTCAATAGCCAGGGATAACCATAAATCCTACCAACATACTTTATGCAGATAACGTAAACAAGACAAACTTTCAAGTAAGACAAAGAAGGAAAGAAACACTCTGTTTCTTCTAATTGTTCCACTTAAAGGAGTTAGAAAACATATAAGAAACACAACTAATTGCATCCATAAAAGGGGGAACACCCAAGCATCTAAGGCTGCAATTATAAATACCTTCAAACATGACTATCTCAGCAAGAAATAGAGGGTAATATTAGAACAAATCCTCTCTGTCAAGCTGTAGACAATAGCGTTTGAAGGATGTTTTCAGAAATAGTTTTCAAGAGGCAGCAAGCAGGCAGTTTAAACCATAATTCAACCTTGACACCAGCTATTTGAACTATTCTGAAATAAACAAGCTTAAGGGTTTAAAAGCAGTCAAAATACTAAATAAAACCTTCAGAAGATGAAAACATAAAGGCAGTGAAGAGTAAACAGGCCTAAGGTGCTTCTAGGAGACATTTATTAGCCTAAGCTTTTTACTCTACTGCAAGTAAAGCATAATGGAACAAAGTGAAAAAACAGGAAATAACATTAAAAAATAGAGAGTAATTCACCAAAACCAGGCTTAGGGATCCTATGGTCTAGCCTCCTTCATCAACAGAAAAGAAAAGACATCCAAACTTCTTCAAAACATCAATTCTTCTTCAAAGCAGTAGTTTATGTATTACTTTAGAATTCATCAAATGCCAACTTTACAATGAGAGTTCGAATAGGATTTATAGGTGAATGAGGAGGAGAGGTGACAAAGATGGTCTTAATGGTTAATTAAAATAGAGGAGAAAGCATTCGAATGCCCATTCTATGTCATAAATATTACATTAATTTCTTTCCCATTCCAGTAGTTTGCTGTCTTTGAGGCATATCTGGCAGGCTGGTAATAACTCCAATGTGTGTTATTTTGGAGATGTCTTCTGACTGTAGTAGTTCTGTTTAGGCTTTTGGGACAAGTTAATTGAAAGAGTGGGCTTTGAGACTTTCCCATAGTTTCACAATAACTACTCTGTCAGTTGAAAAGTCTCTGTTTGTAGAAACTGCCAGTTTTGTCCTTGGTAGGTAAAATGCTGATCATGGTGGCGGTCAGACACTCTGATTGAATTAACTGCTTCGCTCTGATGTGCACGGGGCCTTCTATCTTGTGATTTGTCCTTTTGCTGATTGTTTTGACTTTAATTATTTTATCTTAATATTTTGCTTTATCTTTAATCTTCATGGGTTAAGCTCTTGATCTTCGGGCTTTATGCTTTAACCTTTAGTCTTTAATCTCTGATTGGTCTTCACTGTTCTTCATTTAACTTTATTGTTTTGCTGACAGGAGATTTCTTCACGCTGGAGGGTCTACTGTGTAACCAATGCCCATGACGAATTGATTTAAAACTTGGAAATTTGACCCTTAATGTCCCTTTCTACAATTGAATAGGCCATAGAGAATCGTCATCCTCGACCCTTGCAACTGTATTTGCTGTGGGACAACTTTCATAGTTCATCCACCATTAAACCTGCAACCAAACACAAATTTTTTAAAATAAACCTGCGTGCTTTGGATTGACTGCTTTGAGAGGCTTGGAGGAAGGTTTTGGAGCATTTGCAGAGGCGGAGGATGAGAAGGGGAAGAGGGACTCTATAGGCAGAAACGAGAGAAAACAAAGAAAATTTGAATTTGGTACGAAAATGAAGGATGGCGGTTTTGTGGGAAGCCAGGGTGGTTTTCGCATACGGTCTGGGTGGTAAGTGGTATGGGCCATTTTGGACGCGATACGGTCTGGTGGCTGATATGTGTCCCACCGAAAACCACTTATTTCACATTGAAATTGTGCATTGGGAAGCTTTGGAAGAATCGGGCGTGAAACATAATAACACCCGTTGGATCAGGAGGATCAGTGGTCGGGATCTCTTTGCAGATTTGCGTAAAGAGCGGATGGGCAAGAGGATGGGTGAAATGGCGAAAGAGAAATGAAGCACTAACTGTTGGATTAACAAGATCAACGGTCGAGATCTATTGCGGGGGGACCATGGAGGTACAAGGGGGAGAAAGGGGAGGAGTCCCGCTAGCCGTCGGATTTGGAGAAGATCGACGGCTGAGATCAACTGCGGGGGGACCGGGGTGTACGGAGAGATATCGGGGCCAGGTGCCTCCGTAGTGAACCTGCATCGTAGATCTGGGTTGATCAGATGGTGGAGATTGACTTCGGGGGATCGACAATTGGCGGAGAAAAGAGTCGAGGAAGGAGGAATTTTGGATTTGCGATGTGCCGATGCAATGGAGGGGAGCACAGAGAAGCGAAGGAGCGATGGCCATTGGATCTGATGGATCAACGGTCAGGATTTCATCACGGGGCAATGAGAATGGAGGACGGAATGGGAGATTGCGATGCGCTGATGGAATGCAGGCCGTCCGATCTGGAGGATCGACGGCGGAGATCTTATCGGCGGGGGACCATCGGCGGAGAATGAAAAGGGTTTCCGAGGAAACACCGAAGTGCGATGCAGCGCGGACCATCGGATTTGAGGAAGATCAACAGTCAGGATTTTATCGGCGAGAAAATCCATCGGTGGAAGGGAAAGGGGAACGCACCGATGTGATGGAGCGATAGCCGTCGGATTTGGGGGAATGGATGGCTCAGATCTAATTGGTGGATCGGCCATCGGAAGAAAAAGGGAAAAGGGAAGCGAAAATTCGAAAGTGCGATGCGCCGATCGCCGATGGGCTTAGTGCTCGGTCGTGGAGCGGGTCATATGGAGGAGAAGGGGTTAGGGCCTAAGCCGAAAAGCACTTAAGGCCTTATATGTAAAAATGAAGTTTTGAAGCTGAAAATGAAGGTTTTTGAAGGGTTTTTGGAGGTTCCGATAGGATAAAAAAGGGGTTTTAAACCAGAATAAAGGGATTTCATCGGGTTTAAAGGGGATTTTGAAGGAAACAAAGGAGAAATGAGGGGAAAATGAGTGATATGAAGGGAATTGTGAAGATAAAATGGAGGAATGAAATGATGGAGGTGAGGCTTTGAAAAACAATTTTCTCTTTGGAAACAACAGGATTTTGAAATGAAAACATCAGTGAAGGTAGGTTTCTTTGGACAGAGAGAACAACCAGGCTTCAAGAACTAACATGTTAACTTGAAATTTTTTCTTGAAGGCTGCCAACAGATTCTAGTCATTAGTAGGTATAACATAAATTATAAATGGCTAATAGTGGCTCCACTTGGGGATGATAGCTTGCCCTTTAGGTGTCCAGAACCTCAGTTTATCAATATCTGGCTTTTAGCAGACCAGTGCCTCATCCATTGGGAAAAAATTCTTTGTTTTCTTGCTGATTTTCTTTGTATTTTGACAATTCTTCAATGACATGTAGCATGAAAACTCTTTAAGACATTACCTCTACCTACCCAAAACTACTTGTCCTAGCATTTTTTCTTCACTTGAGAGCACTTGGACTGGCATCTCTTTTACATATTATTTTTGAAAATAGAAAGATAAAACTATCTAATGCTACCCTTATTTCTTCCAAGAGTCCAGATTAAACAGTTGGACTCGAAAACTTCTCTACCTAATCTACTATTTGTCAAGATTAAGCTGTTTGACAGATCTGCATTCTCTACATTCTAAAACAGAAATTGAAAACATAGTCAAATGAGGATTAAGCTGTCTGATTTGCTGTGATGGCTATGACACCAAAAACAAATTGCACATAGACCTTTATTTGCATAAAAGTAAAACAAAAATTGGAAGGCTTAAGGTCTGAAAACAATGAGAGTCCTTCCTTTCTTTTCCAGCTCTGATTTTTATCTTTTTGAGCTGTCCTCTTCTTCTTTTCCTGGTTCAAGTTTTTAGTATATTAGAACCATCCTTTCTTTCTTTCTTTGGCTCAAGATTTTATCATGTTAGAGCCATATTTTCTTTTGATTCTCGGTTCAGATTTTGAGCATGTTTGAACCATTTTTCTTCTTTCCTAACATATTCTACTGATAAGCCAAGACTAAATAGTTTGGCAAATCCTTTTCACTAACCTATCAGCAGCAAATTGAATTCTATCTAGTCATGATTAGTCTATATGACTAAATAGCAGTGTTTTCGTCTAGTAGTGGCGTTTAGGCTTACACACTTTCAGATTTTCCTCTTTTTGGTATGGGGCTGTACCTTTCATTAGGGGAATTTTGAGGTCTAAAATGGGCCTCCTAAGGAAATTATAAAATAATAGTGGAAAAAATCTAATAAGATTTGATGACATCATCAAATTTTGGAGGGAAAAATGAAAAAACTACTTTTTCAATTCCTATTTTCAACTTATCTCCCAAAGTTTTTACTCAAATTTCGAGCGGGAGTACTCGTTGGATGCGGAATTTAATTCCCCATCCAAGGAGTACCCATGTTGCATACTTTCTATGGGTCCTACTACACGAAAAATGAGAAATACATAAAAAAAAACGTGATTACAATCACGTTTTTTTATGTATTTCTCATTTTTCATGTAGAAGAGTTCATCAAAAGTATGCAACATGGGTACTCCTTGGATGAGGAATTAAATTCCGCATCCAATGAGTACTCTCGCTCGAAATTTGAGTAAAAATTTTGGGAGATAAGTTTAAAATACGAGTTGAAAAAGTAGTTTTATTATTTTATTATTTTTTAATATTTTTACTTTTTTACTCCAAAAGTGGTGAATCATCCATTATGGATGACATCATCATCTTGAATCCTATTGGTTGTTATAAAGTTTATTTTTGTTGTACATTTTTCTTATGAGGCCCATTTTAGACCTCAAAATTCCCCTAATGATTCTTTTCATCTGCCCTCTTTTCTCTTTTCTATTGTTTTTTTGTATTTTTTCATTTTTCTCATGAAATGGTATGTACAATGGATGAAAAACTATGAAACTAAGATTTCTGACAGAAATAGTGTTTGAGCATCCTGCCATTGACAGGACCTCCTAACACCTCTTCTCCATTCATCTCCTGCAGAAAAAATGCATTGTGACCCCTTATGGAATGAATAATGTAGGGCCCCTTCCACATATTTTTGAATTTACCATGTTTCCCTTTCTCTTCTCTTCTGGAATTCCATCTCAGAACTACATGTCCAACTTGGAAGTCATTTGCTTTGGTTCTTCTATCAAATAATTTATTGATTCCTTCTTGGACTACTTGTGTCCTTTTATATACTTCCTCTCCTGACTGTTGCAAATGAATGGTCTAATTTATCCTCCTTTGAATATCATTTTCTTCAACTTGGACCTCTTGAAGGAGTTTCATGACTGGAACTCCTAGAGATGTTGGGAAGACTGCATCCATTCCGTAAACCAACTGATAGGGAGACATGTCGATGGAATTTTTAGTAGTAAATCTATCAGCCCACAAGGCATGGACATGCTTACTATGCCAAGATTTTCGATTTTGTTCCAATTTTTTTTTGATGATATTAACAAGGCTTTTGTTGGAGGATTCAGCTAGACCGTTTCCTTGGGGGTAGTAGCGAGTAGAATGGCCTAATGTGATCTGATACTTATGGAAGAAATATACCATCCTCTTGGACTTGAAGGCAACAACATTGTCTGTGATTATTTTCCTAGGACAACCAAATCTGGATAGTATGTTGGTTTCAAGGAATTTGATGATGACAGAGTCAGTAGCATTCCTAGTGGGTATGTCCTCTATCCATTTGGTAAAATAATCAGTGGCTGTGAGGATCCATTTGTGTTGGGCTGAGGATGATGGGTGAATTTCCCCAATGAAGTCCAAACCCCATTGTTGAAAGGGAGCCTCAACACTGATGGGTTGCAATGGTAGTGGTAATAGTTTTCTCCTGCCATCAAATATTTGGCACTTGTGGTAGGACATGACTAGATTATGGGTGTCTGGGAAGAGGGTGGGCCAATAGTATCCAGACTTGAGGATCTTGTTTGCTGTGGTTTTCCAGTTAATATTTCCTCCACATTCTCCCTCATGTAGCTCATGCATGATTTTTCCTACATCAACCTAAAGTAAACATTTAAGAAAAATCCCCACAACATTTTTCCAATACAGAACTCCATTTAATATATAATAATTTAAAGCTTTCTGTTTGACAAATCTAGCTTTTGTTTTTAACAAAGAAGGAGGAGCATTCAGATAAAGCAACACATATATGATGTCAACATACCAAGGAGAGTTCATGAATGTTTCTTCAATGAATGGTGATGTGCATTCTTCTATCTCTTCCAAAACATCAACCATGTTCATATCTAAAGCTTGGAAGTTTGACTCAACCATGAGTTTTGCTAATCCCTGCCATTTGATGAGTTTGGTGGGCCTGATCTCTAAGTCATACTCTAGAATAGTGGCAATCCATTTTCCCCTTTTACCATCAGGGTCCTGACTTAGAATATCTTTGACTACAGTGTGTGGCACAAAGGCAATGATATGTGAATGTAAAATGTACACTCTAAAGTCTTTTAATGCTTTTACCAGTGCTAAGGCTTGCTTCTCCATGATATTATATTTGAGTGGAGCATCTCTCAAAGCCCTACTAAAGAAGGATATTGGTTGTTCCTGCCCCATGCTATTCTTTTGCAATAATACTGCAGCTATGGTATGTTCAGATGCAAAAGAGAATATATAGAAATCTTTGGTGAAATCAAGACTAATGGGAAACGATGTTTGAGTGAGGGCTTGTTTTACCAGTTCAAATGATTTTTTAGCTTGCATTGTCCATTTAACACCTACTTCTTTCCTAAGCATATTAGTGATGTTTCTTAATAGCTCAACAAGGTTGGGGATGAACCTCCTTAAAAAAATTATCTTCCCAATGAAAGATTGCAATTCTTTGAGGTTTCTTGTGTGGCTGATATTCATTATGCCATCAATCCTTTTAGGGTCTACTTTGATCCCTTCTTCATAGATTACGTGACCAAGAATATTTCCTTCTTGGAGGCCAAAGAACGTCTTTTTTGGATTCAAAGACAAGCCAAACCTTTTTCATTTCTCGAAAACCTTTCTTAAATGGATCAAATGTTCTTCATCAGTTTTGGAGAAAACATTAATATCATCAAGGTAAATGATTATAAAATAGCCTATGTCTTCTGATAAGGCTATGTCCATGGCCCTCTAGAAAGTGGCCCCTGCATTCATCAAACCAAATGGCATTTTGACATACATGAATGTCCCCCAAGGTGTGGTGAAAGCAGTTTTATGTTGATCACTTGGGAGTACCAAAACTTGATTGTAACCTGAGAACCCATCCAACAATGATATTCTTTTAGACCCAACCACCTTTTGGAGTATGTGATCCATCTTCGGTAGGGGGTAATTATCTTTCAGGGATGCTCTATTTAGATTCCTAAAGTCGATACAGAGCCTAATTTCCCCTGTCTTCTTCCTAACAGATACTAGGTTGGAAACCCATTCTGAATATCTGAGAGAAACTATGATCCCAACGTCATACATTTTCCTAATCTCTTTCTCTACTGAAGGTAATAAAACGGGGTTTATCCTTCTTAGTTTTTGTTTGAAAGGCTTGTGATTTTCCTTAAGAGGAATTTTATGTTGGATGATGCTAGTATCATAAGATTTCAGATCTTTATAGTCCCACGCAAAAACATCTATGAATTATTTGAAAGTGCTATGTACTACTATTTGACATGATCTGGAAGAGTGCTGGATAGCTTGATCATTTTGGGTTCAGTGGGGCTGCCTATGTTATGTTCCTCAACGTTAGTTTCTATAGGCTCTTTTTTCGGTTCTTTAGCCACGTTGTTGAAATCGAATAGCTGTTCTAATTGTGTAAGGCCTTTTGTTATAGTATCACCTTTACATTGTAAAAATTCAAGGTCCTTTTGGTCTAGGTTGTCACATAACTCTGGTTTTAAAAGGTGCTCAAACTGATTTACATCAACAGAAAGGGAGGGCTCTGTTTCAGGGGTTTGTTCCTCATTGCAACAATCTTTTTCATCGTCGAAACTTGGTGTTGCTGTGGAAAATTCATTCCTTGATTGCACGAAATCATTTATGTGTTTATCATTTTCAAACACTCTCCAATAATCTTCATTGTCAGGCACTGCTGGTCTGTTTTTCACCTTTATATTGAATTGTTCATTTATCTGTGGTGTTTGGCAATTGCTGGCAGCAAAGGCAAGTTCATTAGCTAGATGATTTTGAGCTCTTGGTACGAAAATGAGTTCATATTTTTCAAAGGTTTTAAGGAGATCAAGGGCAACATTTATATATTCTTCGAGTCTAGGATTTTTGGTTGAATATTCCCCTTTGATTTTCCTGATGATTAACTCAGAATCCCCTTGGACTGATATCCTCTTAACCTCTAAGTCTTTGAGCAAATGTAAGCCGAGGATGAGGTCTTCATATTCTGCAATGTTATTTTTGCATGGGAAATCTAGTATATAGGAATATCCCTTGTTTGTGTTATGTCTCCATACACCAGCCCCTGAACTAGACTTGCTACAAGAGCCATCAAAGCTCATTTTCCAAAGTGTTTCTATCTCGTTTTCTTCTTCTTTTTGCTACCCAAGGTTGCTGAGACTTGGGGCATTTTGTGGTTGAGTGAAAGGCGAATTTAAATGTTCCGGTGCACTAATTTCTTGCTTATTTTCCTTTTCTTGTTGGATGATTTCATCCTCATTGAATAAGATAAATGAATTTAAGTTTGAATGTGTGGAATAGACAGTCATGTTGTTGGGTTTGTCTTTGCTGCTCACCATGTATTTCATGAGGGATTCCTTATATAATCTTTTGCTTTGACTAAACACTGGTATGGTGGCATAGGACATATCCATTTGAAGGCTCCCCTGAACTTTGGCTCCCCATGATCTAGACAAAATCATGCCATATTTTGGGGGAATGTCAGCTACCACTATATCTATCA
The DNA here is from genome assembly GCA_034641835.2 of Pinus albicaulis. Lineage (NCBI taxonomy): Eukaryota > Viridiplantae > Streptophyta > Pinopsida > Pinales > Pinaceae > Pinus > Pinus albicaulis. The sequence goes on along the minus strand of CM076571.1, from coordinate 882,612,926 downwards.
CCAGGGTTTTAGTAGGAATTTGTGACAGGTTAACACACAAATATTTGATTAATCCCGAGCATTTGACCCTTCTTGAATCAAAAGAGTATAAGTCTTTATACGGTCTAGTAATTTCTAAGCCTAGGCTTTCCATTACTACTTTAGGCATAAGGTTATGTGATGCTCCGGAGTCTAGCATGGCATTGTGTAGGATCTTATCATGTACGTTTAGGCTAACATAAAAGGGAGGGACAACCCCTTCTTGGTATTTTCCTTCAATTCTAGGACCAAACAACAGTTCTGGTTTGTCATCTGTCATGTTTAAAGTATCAATATCGATGTTTATATTCAGAACTTTCAAAACTTTATTTTTGTACACTTCCTGAGTTACCAGTTCAGCTAGAGGCATGCTAATTTTGATCTTGGCAATTTCACCTTTGAGGCTGAAAGGAAGTGTCATTTTCAGCGTATTCACATCTGTTTTTTCGCTTATGTTTCTTTCAACAGTTTTGGCTGGCTGATTTTTATTAGGTTTGTTAGTTGGAACTGTTTTGATAGGGCCACTAGCAGAAGTACTAGAGCAACTCTTCTCAACACTTGTTTGGCTATTTTTGTCTTTGTTTAGATCAGTTTTCATGGCCAAGGTGTTGGTATTATTTGTTGATTTTTTAGGCTGATTTTATGAGGTTTTTCCAACAACAGTGTTAGTGTTCTTGTCATTAGAACTTTCTGGGTTCCTTTTGCTTCTGAGATCATATTGTCTGTGAACTTCCATAATTGCATTTTCGAACCCCAACCTATAATCTTCAGACTCTTCATGATTGTGTTAATTTTTTTCTGATGAGAAAATTCCCTGTTCTTCCTCAGTGAGGAAGATATCATCTCTGTCATCAGATCCTATCAAGTTCACATGATTTTCTTCCAGCCTATTAGTTTCCCCTTCATCCTCTTGTTCTACATAGTTTTGTTGAAAGGGAGGCCTAATTTGTTGGTCATTGTCTCTATGCCTATCTTGATTGGGATCTCTTCTGATATTTAAATTTCTGTTTATGTTTTGAGGGTTGGTTTGGTTTTCTCTAAGAGGAGTTCTTTCATTTAAATTGATCTTTTCTAGAATTCTTTCCATTACCCTCACTAGGTTGTCAAATTTGGCCTCAGATGAAGAAGTAGATGCCATGGTTTCATCTTTATATGTGACTCTTTTCTCCATTCTTAACCTAGCTCTCTTCTCAATCAGATTTGCTTCCACACTAAGGGCTCCCTTCTGCATGTCTTCTAAAGTTAAGGGATCCCTTTCTCTTAGCTGATAGGCCATTTTGGGATCAAATCCTTTAGGGAATTTGGCCAAAGCTGAGCCTTGTGGAGGTTTCAAATCTGGGGTAGTGCATTATGAACACTCTTGAATCTAGTGCAATAATTTTTAACACTTTCCCCAATGTTTCTCTTGAGGTTGTTGTAATCTGAAAGTATTTGGAGAGGGTTCTACCTAATTTCCCATTTGTTTATGAATGTTTGTGATGCAGGAGCATCAAGACCTTTTTCCCATTTGTAAATATGGGGTTTGATAATATTAATTTATGAATATGGGGTGTGATGATTTTAAATATTTTATTAATTAATTTGAATTAAATAGGAGAAGGTGAGGATTTATGTAAATATCTTTTTATTAATAAAAGGATATGAGGAAATTTAATAAATTGAAGGATTTTAGGGATAAAAACCTATCCTTTAGGGATGTTGAGAATTTTAGGGGTTTGTTAAGGATTTTAAGGGATTGAACATTTAATTAAATGATTTTTAAAAATTGTATAAATAGGAAGGGGATTTGTGAGAGAAACCATGAGAGATTGTGAGAGAGTGTGAGGCTGAAAGCAGGCTTGAACAGCAAGGCTGTAAGCCTTCAGCAATTGTAAGGGCCAAATGTTGAATATCTGGCCACAAAGAAAATTTGTAAGTATTTTTAATGTTAAGGTGAAAAGTGATTTTAGAAATTATATGGTTCGATTTATGGAGTGGTGTATTTTTCTATAACTGGGTTTAAAACAGAGAATGCACGCTTTGTATTTTGTGTGAAATCGTTGTTTATGAGCTTAAGAACAACTAAATGAATCCACATATCAGTATGGATTAAAGCTTGTGTAGCGCGACCTTTGGAATTCATTACTTAGCTTGAAGACTGGTGGTTCTTTTATAATTGGTATAACTAATTTTGTGTGAAATCGAATTCTGAAGCTCATGTTGAAATCGGATTCTGTGTGTGAAATCTGTTGATTAAACTACTGTTTAATAGAATTCGATATATGGAAGGTCGATAATCATAGACTGAAGAAGTTGCAGGAAATAGAGCAACGCGTGGAGCTGGACGCAATTCCATTTAAAATGGTCGAGTCCTTCGATTGCAAACTGGATCGATCTGGAGGTAGATCGAATCAAATTCAATCCAAATTGATATTGACTTCTGGAAATTCGATATTTCTGTTCGAAGTTGAAAGGGCGCAGGTGATAGCATTTACAATGAAATTCGATTTTTCAAGCTGTGGGAAATTCGATGAGACTGCTGGAGTATGGTGTTGAAGACAGATACCATTGAAATGACAGGGTATCTGTAAGGTATTCCAAATCAAATTAGCAATTTGATATAAGTTAAATCGATTGCTTTTCTGTTTTGATCGATAGGGAGGGCGCACGGTTTTGTTTTTTCCGGACGTTCTGAAATGAAGGATCCAGTGTTGAAGAAATTATGTATTTGGAAGTGAATATAAAAATCATAAGCTTGCATTGATGTGATTGATTGCAGGAGTGAGAAAAAATAGAATGGCGCAGAGTCCTGTTTGACATCAAACGCAAAATTCTGGAAAGTGTGACTAGCAAATGGAGTAATGATTGATTGAGCTGCAGATTTGAAAAGATCGTGGTCGATCTGTATTGCAGTGATGAATGAATAGCGCGTGGAGAAGTGTACACATTAATTGGTAAACGTTTATATCGTCATGTTGCAGCAGTTGTAAGAGAAATTGCCAGGCGCAAGGTGAAAATTCAAAACAGAGAAAGGTATGGGAAAATTACTCTTAGAGGGGCCGTTGGATTAAATTCATTTGTAACGCATAATAGAGAGAATGCGTAGTAGAATTCGAAGCAGGAAAATGTGTTAAAATTGTATGGATGCAGCGCTGGTTGTAATTGAATTCAATTGTATATATTGAACACTGGTTCCAGGTGTTGTTTACACTATTATAGAATGCAGGACTATTAACGCAGATGCCAAACGAAGACACAACAAGAAGAAGATCCACAGAGAAAAATAAGAAGCTGACCATTTACAGAGATATCCTGGAAAAAGGGTGATGTTGAATTTATGTAATTTTGTTTAATAAGAGGTGTTGGCAATCGGCAGTAGTGCCGTAAAGGAAGGAGCGCTAGCAATCGATGTAGAAAACCGGGACAGAAGATTATCACGCTTGAAACAACGATATCAAGAAAAACCCAAGAGGGAATGCATTAATAATCAAGGTTCAAGGCTTGAACCAAATAAGTTTACAACACTGAAACTCGTTTTACTAAGGGCGATTTGGATTTGATTACGGGTGTACCGAAGGTGCAGTTTGGCTTGAAATCAGAATGGTTGAACCTTTTGTGTAAAGTTATAAAAGCTCTATGAAATCTGCATGTGAAAGTGAGATGAAAGAAAGTATGGTTGAATAGAGGATGATGCATGTGTATAAAGAATTGAAACTTTGTTGTCTTGGAGTTAATTTAGATGGAAAGTATTTGAGTTTATAAATTGAGTTTTAATTCCAAGCATGGTTTTTGTTAATCATGAAATCACAACATTATGAAACAAGCTTCCGCAAATTTAAGTGGGAATTTGCCATGTATTGATTTTGAAAGGAAGAAAAGTTTGGGCGCATGTTTTACAAGAATGGTTGATGGAGGACCCTGAGTATTGCAAGCTCCATGCTTGCATCATTTTTGGTATCAGAGCCGGAATGCTCTGTTGGAATACTTATCTTCTGAATGATGACAAGAAGGTTTTTTGAAATGTATTCTTAAATGAATGATGAATGATGACGATCAGATTTTAAATGCAGCATATACAATTGCAAGTGAACAGAATGCAGGTAAAGGAGATCAGATTCAATCTGAAAGTTAAGCAACCAGAATACAGCTGAATGAGTGAAGAATTGTGCAACTAAAGTTTTCCAGATCAAGCCAGAAGATTGGAAGAGAGAATCAGATTTTAAAATCTGATTGACAGTGAAATTTTGCAGAGGAAGCATAAAGATGAGATTGAAATACAGGTAAATGGAAAGACAAGATCAGACTGAGATCTTGAAGGTAAGGTGATCTGGGTTTATTTGAATTTGAAGATTGTAGTCTTTGCATTAAAGCAGAAGTATTTTTGCAACTTCCAAAAGGAAAATCCATAGAAGACATGTTTAAAATTGCTAACAGAAAACTGGTGAAAGCATAGGTGGCAGAACCTTGAAGAAATCCAATAGAGATTGGATAAGGAGGACAGTTGTGAACAGGCAGATGAGTTGAAGCCAAGAAGAGCAAAGAGAAGTGCTCAAAGGAGGTTCCAGAGGTAGAACCAATTGCTTGCCAAAAGACCGAGTGAGGAGGGCTTGGTGAGGTAAGTGGCGGCAAGACAGGACTTGCTGCTGAAGAGGCTTTAGTGTAACTCATAGAAAAGTGAGTGAGGGACTCATAGAGATGGAAATGATGATGACTAGTGACAGTCGTCACAGAGGTTCTGAAATAAACCACAGCAGAAGAAAAAAGGGAAAGGATGCCAAGGCAGTTGGCATACAAAGACAGTTAAGCAAAGAGGAATATGAAAGGGAGAAGGCTGAAATAGCAGTTCAGCTTGAGGTGTTAATGGAGATGTTGCAAAGAAATGAGGAAAACCAAAAGCATGGTTATGTCATGAGAAAGAAGTTGAGGTGGCAGAGGCTACAAGAGAAGTGGAATCATCAGGTAAATATGCAGTTGATAAAGGAACTAAGGGAACTTGAACAGGTTATTGATGCTAGACAGAGGATAGAGAAGCTCGAAACAGTTGAGCTACAGCAAAAGGAAGATGATGAAGAAGATGTTGAAGTTTCGATATGTTACCCAGAGAGTGGACCATTAATTTTTGAAAGTGATGAAGAGCTGGAGGAGTTGAATCATATGAATGATTCAAAGCAGCCCAAAGACTTGATAACTGAAACATCAAACAAGACCGTAAGGTCTTGTGATTTTAAAACTGATGATTTGTGTGTGATTGCAGGTTTGGAAGAAGATAGACAGTCTTTTAAAGCTGACAAAGATGTGAAAGAGTACCTTCCAGAAGATGAAATTTTTGAAGCAGAGGCTGGAAAAGAATCAGTTCACTACTGTGGAAAAATGCTGGAAGACATCATTGAAATAACTGATGAGAAGTGGAGACTAGCTGACAGTCTCAAGAGTTCTTTGAGTTTGGATCAGCGTACTGATATGCTGACAGAAGAAGAGAAATTAACGCAACATACTGAAGTGTTGCTAAAAGGAAAAGAGGTACAAAGGCCTTATTTTTATTATTATAATGATTGTCTTATGATTGAAGATGTTGTTGCAGATGCTAGAACATATTTGGCACAGGTGGATAGTCAAATGAAAGAAGGAGAGGAAGAACATTTACTGAAGGATGTTAAGGATAGATTGCTGAAGAAGGATGACAACGCAGTTCATCATCAATGATAATCGAAAAGTGGAATAAAATTGCGGGTGACAAAGCGAGAATGTTGCGGAGGAAAGGAAGATTGGGGACGCAACACGGTGGCGGCAAAACAACGTGGTTTATGAAGATGTTGAGCTTGATTAGACGAGAGGACATACTAGACAAAGAAATTGAGATGATAAGGAGGTTAATGGTAAAAACATCCCAGAGAAAGACAGCCGAAAGAAACAAAAGGAACAACAACAAGAGAATGACAGTGAAGGATTGCAAGAGCAGAGCAGGTGGAGCACTTCAAAACAAAGTATGGAAACCTGGAAGACAACAGCAGATGACAACAGCAGTGAAGCAATCGACAAGCACGGAAGATTTACAAAATAAAATCTGGGATCCAGGAGGAAATATCCAGACTTATGACCAGGTGGTCATGAATTTTCTTACATGGGGAGTCTGATGCAGGAGCATCAAGACCTTTTCCCATTTGTAAATATGGGGTTTGATAATATTAATTTATGAATATGGGGTGTGATGATTTTAAATATTTTATTAATTAATTTGAATTAAATAGGAGAAGGTGAGGATTTATGTAAATATCTTTTTATTAATAAAAGGATATGAGGAAATTTAATAAATTGAAGGATTTTAGGGATAAAAACCTATCCTTTAGGGATGTTGAGAAATTTAGGGGTTTGTTGAGGATTTTAAGAGAGATTGAGCATTTTGTCATGATGGCTTGGGAAATTGTATAAATAGGGCTTTTTGTGAGGAAGAAACAATGAAGTTGTGAGAGAATGTGAGCGCAGCAGGGCTTGAAACGACAAGGGTACAGCAAGCCTTGACAGTGTCATCCAAATGTTATCGCCTGAAAAATTTGTAAGTATTTTTAATGTTAAGGTGAAAAGTGATTTCAGAAATTATATGGTTCGATTTATGGAGTGGTGTATTTTTCTATAACTGGGTTTAAAACAGAGAATGCACGCTTTGTATTTTGTGTGAAATCGTTGTTTATGAGTTTAAGAACAACTAAATGAATCCACATATCAGTATGGATTAAAGCTTGTGTAGCGCGACCTTTGGAATTCATTACTTAGACTGGTGGTTCTTTTATAATTGGTATAACTAATTTTGTGTGAAATCGAATTCTGAAGCTCATGTTGAAATCAGATTCTGTGTGTGAAATCCGTTGATTAAACCACTGTTTAATAGAATTCGATATATGGAAGGTCGATAATCATAGACTGAAGAAGTTGCAGGAACTAGAGCAACGCGTGGAGCTGGACGCAATTCCATTTAAATTGGTCGAGTCCTTCGATTGCAAACTGGATCGATCTGGAGGTAGATCGAATCAAATTCAATCCAAATTGATATTGACTTCTGGAAATTCGATATTTCTGTTCGAAGTTGAAAGGGCGCAGGTGATAGCATTTACAATGAAATTCGATTTTTCAAGCTGTGGGAAATTCGATGAGACTGCTGGAGTATGGTGTTGAAGACAGATACCATTGAAATGACAGGGTATCTGTAAGGTATTCCAAATCAAATTAGCAATTCGATATAAGTTAAATCGATTGCTTTTCTGTTTTGATCGATAGGGAGGGCGCACGGTTTTGTTTTTGCCGGACGTTCTGAAATGAAGGATCCAGTGTTGAAGAAATTATGTATTTGGAAGTGAATATAAAAATCATAAGCTTGCATTGATGTGATTGATTGCAGGAGTGAGAAAAAATAGAATGGCGCAGAGTCCTGTTTGACATCAAACGCAAAATTCTGGAAAGTGTGACTAGCAAATGGAGTAATGATTGATTGAGCTGCAGAGTTGAAAAGATCGTGGTCGATCTGTATTGCAGTGATGAATGAATAGCGCGTGGAGAAGTGTACACATTAATTGGTAAACGTTTATATCGTCATGTTGCAGCAGTTGTAAGAGAAATTGCCAGGCGCAAGGTGAAAGAATTCAGAGAAAGGGTAGCAGGAAAATTACTCTGGGGCATGATTAAATTCATTTGTAACGCATAATAGAGAGAATGCGTAGTAGAATTCGAAGCAGGAAAATGTGTTAAAATTGTATGGATGCAGCGCTGGTTGTAATTGAAGTCAATTGTATATATTGAACACTGGTTCCAGGTGTTGTTTACACTATTATAGAATGCAAGACTATTAACGCAGATGCCAAACGAAGACACAACAAGAAGAAGATCCACAGAGAAAAATAAGAAGCTGACCATTTACAGAGATATCCTGGAAAAAGGGTGATGTTGAATAAGAGTGTTGGCAATCGATGCAGAAAGCCAGAAAGGAAGGAGCGCTAGCAATTGATGTAGAAAACCAGACAGGAAGATTATCACGGCTTGAAACAACGATATCAGTAAAAACCCTGAAGAGGGAATGCATTGGTCAATTGGCGGTTCAAGGTATGAACCAGTAAGTTTGACAATTGTTTGAAACTCGTTTACCAAGGGCGCATTTGATTTTGATTACGAGGTCCGATTTAAAAGGGGTTTGGCTTGAAAACTGTAATGGTTGAACTTTTGTGTAAGTTCTAAAAGCTTTATGAAATGCAAACAAAGTGGGATGAAAGTATGGTTAAGTGAATAGAGAAGTGATGCATGTGTATAAAGAATTGAAAAACTTTGTTGTCTTGGAGTTATTTTAGATGGAAAGTATTTGAGTTTTAATTCCAAGCATGGTTTTTGTTAATCATGAAATCACAACATTATGAAACAAGCTTCCGCAAATTTAAGTGGGAATTTGCCATGTATTGATTTTGAAAGGAAGAAAAGTTTGGGCGCATGTTTTACAAGAATGGTTGATGGAGGACCCTTAGACAGTAAGCTCCATAAGCCAGATCATTTCTAATCTTATTTGATTACTTGCATTAGGTGCATTGATTTCAGTGTTGATGTTGTTTTTTAATCTTATTTGATTTATTGCATTAGATTTTAGTTTAGATGTTGATTTATGATTTGATGTAATTGGTTGTATGATGGTACATTAATTTTAAAGTGATTGGATTAATAATGTCCATTGATTTCTGTGTAATCACAAAAATTTATTGACAATGTACATTGAATTTTGTGTTATAGTAATTCAACCTATTAATATTGGAGAGCAAGAGAGACAAGGTTTGATGTTTACTACAACAAATCGAGCTAAATATTAAAATGGTTTATGATTTCAACTGTCATTTTCATATAATCAACATGAAAAGATGACAAAACTAACAAGGGTTACAATAAGAATAGTAGAAGAAAATAGTTTGAGATTGATCACGATGAAGACTATTTTTCATCATTAAAGTTATTAAAAATATTTATCATCTCAACAAAGTGAGGTAACTAAACAAATTTAAAATTAAAATGACCATATAAATCTCAGAGATATTTAGCATATTTAAAACGATTATATTAATATTAGATGCATTTATATATTATTGATAAAATTAGTAATATGTTCGATAGATTTTCTTTGGCCGCACACGACTGAAACCATCCTAGATCCGTCTTAACTATGAATCCATCAAGCACCACTGAGAGGGATCAAATCTCTCGAGGTGCAAACCTTTCCTCGAGTTTTGCACTCAAGAAAGAGGTATAATATATAATGTTTAATTTATTGTTAAGGAATTTTTTTTTTAATAGAAATATTTACAATATATTTGATTTTGTTTTTCCAGTTTTGGATTAGTCATATCGAATTTTTTTGGTAAATGTTTCAAGTCATCAAGTGTGGTGCATCGTCAATATAAAGATGAGGCACGCTTGATGGTTCAAAATTTCGATTAAAAAAAAACTTCTATATAAGTAATCTGGAAATGGTCGAACAAAATCACTCTTCTCACAAAAGCTTCCACTTTCAAAATATATTTGATCATATTTATATAATATTTAAAACTTCAATAATAATAATATTTGCATAAAATTAAAATTTTATATTGATTTCTTATAGTAATTTAATTTATTTTTTTTTTGTCAATTTGTCTGTGATCCTCCAGCAGGCTTGACCTGTGGCTTGAGTAGCTGCAACCCAGGGGCATCTAATCCGTCAAAGTCACTTGGGGATCGCACCCGGCCTCGACCGCACCAACCCTTTTACTGACTAGAGTTTATAGTATGTCTCCTCCCCCTAGCACAAAGCACAAGCACCCCTTGGTGAAGTTTGATCCTGGGTCGCCTTGCTGACGAGCCTCATCATCAACTGGTTGTGCTAGTAAAACTTGACAATAATTTAAATTTAATATTAATAAAATATTTATTATTTAAATTTTAAATATGATAAATGTATAACATAATTTTAATTTAAATAATATTATTATATATTTTAATAATATATATAAATTTATTAATATTTTATATTTAAATATTTATTATATATTTATTAAAAATAATATTATATAATAATATAATATGTAAATATGAAAATATTAGAATAAGTATAATATCATTTTCTTTGAATACACTTCACAACTTTATGAATTAACACTACAACTTTATGAATTAACACTACCTACCTCGAATGAGTCAATCCATTTTCATTTAGAAATATTAGAATAAGTATGATATTATTTTCTTTGAATACATTTCACAACTTTATGAATTAACACTACCTACCTCGAATGAGTCAATCCACATATATATATATTTGTTAAAGGAAAGTATATTTTCTATATATTTTTTTACAATATATTTATACACTATTTAAAATTTCAAGAATAATGTTTGTCTATCATTAAAAAATTATATTGATTTATTATAAAAGAAATTTATAATAATAAAAATTATATATATATATATATATATATATATATATATATATATATCAAAATTTTATATATATTCTAAATTTTTTATTGATTAAATAAAAATAAAAGTATATCATGACTTTTTTTTGGCACAATTTTCATTATATTAACAATATTTAAGTAGAGATGAATGATACTGAGAGTAAAAAATAAAACGTAAAGGGATAAAATAAACAATTAAAAAGATGAATTACCCAAATTAGGGTTCATCCTCAAGCCAACCTTTTTTCCTTTCTTTTTTGAAACCTTGATCCAACCTTTTGAAGGTGTTTTGATCAAAGTGATATGCAAATTATCATTACGCAAAAAGGGAGATTCCTTATCAAAATCTAAGGAAGATGACACATGAGCTCTTTTCAGTATACCCATAGAAGCATTACTATACAATATCTCTATGCTCGTTGAAGGAGCATGGTACACACCAGAAGTCGTTGAGCCTTGGATCGTGTCCCCAAATGGATTTCATCATCAACACTTCATCATCCTTGTCCAATGTAGAGGAGGCCTTTCCATCCATAGGAGGAGGGTTGTATGGCTTAAAAATTTTAGATCTAGAAATGCAAATATTCCACTTTTATTGAGAATTAAACAGTGGACAATAATTTTGTAAGTGGCCTTTTTTATGACATAAGTAGAAAAAAAAAGAAATATTCTCATAATCCAAAGTTAGTGTCCATTGAAAATCACTGATTTTTAAATTGATTTGATATGAAAACCCTTTACTCATCAATTTCAAAAAAAATTCTTCTATAGGTGTACACACAAAGCCACCAACAAGAGACATCAATAATAAGATAACAACCTAGAGTGTCTCCAATACCCTGAAAGACTATATAGTGCCACAAGTGAGGTGTATTAGGAATCTTGATCCATATTGACATCTTAGTAATGAAAGTTGTGAATGGTTCAAAATATTAGAACCATGGGGTTAAAAATAATCCAACATTGCCACAAAACTAGGGCCCTTTAGATAAATCTTTATGATAATATTTCAATCCTAAAATAACACAATGAAGAATCCCCTTGAGTAGAAAATAACCTACAATCTTTAGTCCATACGATCTAGATTCATTGGTAGAGATAATATGTAGAATCCATTAAATTGGAAAATTAGTTTTTCCTTCGAATATGCAATGAAGATCCTCCTTATATGAGTAAGAAATTTATTAGGAAGGAGTTTCCTCCAAGGAGCCATCTGGGTCTAATCTGCCTTAGGGTTTGAGCATGGAGGAAATATTTATAAGAAAAAGTATGAGAGGAGTAAGGCTTGCCTCCAGTCCCCCCTCAGAGATGAAGAACTATGAAAATATAGGTGTCTTTACCAATATTGAAAATGGATAGTGATCAACATCATCCAACTACTTACTTTCATTTTGTTGCTCCATAGTTTGAATCCTCGTCCCAATGTCTTTGAGCTCATCACTATTCTAAAATTTATTCCATAAGCCTATGTTGGACTCATATAATTGTGTGCACTCATTTTCAATCTCTAGAACATTTTCAACAACTTTGGAGGTTATTTATACCCTCTCCCTTATTTCTACCTCTTCTAGTAGGGTGGTGGGTGTTAGCACAGTTCTATGTTTAGTCATGAGGGTGTTTTAAATAATTTTACTTTTAAGATAAAAATATTTTAAATTTCAAAAAAAATTACAATGTTGCCGGAAGTTCCAGTAGCGTTTGTTTTAACCCTGTCGGATAGTTTGTTTTATGCATGTTTTTCCTTTACCCATGCTACCAAAAGTTCTGGTAACTTCCCCTGTTTTAAAATAAAAATAAAAAAGCACACTCGCTTTTGAGTTAGCCATATGTTACCAATATCAACTAAGGTTTAAATATTTTAAATCATGAGCCATGTCACGTGATAGGAAAGGTTATACGTTTGGATGATGTCAAGTTAGTAGTGGTCATACGTGGAAGAGTTAGGTGTCAATGTGTAGTTATGAAGACCAACCGTTGTTTGTTATGCTTGTCAGTCCAAGTCGTTGTGTCCACATGTCAAGGGTACATATTTATTATCAAAATTAATTATGGATCTATGATTTAATGTGGTGACCGATTGGTTAATCATGCATGAGCGCTGCTAGAACTTTAGGTCTACCATAAAAGATGCGATGGAGGTGACTGCCAACTCAAACACCGTTCAGTTCCAACCACCTAGTGCAGAGAATCTGAAGCAAAGAAGGAAACTAAAATATAATTATGCATGTCACCAGGTGTGGTATACGGTTCTCATAATTCCCATTATGAAAATATCTTGTACATGGAAAAATGAACCAATATATCACTTAAAATCACTAAAAGAAAAGGAAATAAATCAGTTTTCAAATTCGGTTGTTGGTGAATAAGTAATTCCAGTGAGTAGCTTGAAGAGGAGACTGAGTTTTCAGAAAATTTACATTCAATATTCAACAACACATGTTAAGTAAGTTTTTCTAATCTTGACACCTTTCTGATCTAGTATACAATCTTCATTGTTGCTTATATGACTAAAGGAGGAAAACTTAAGTGTATTGAACCTCAAGGGGTTGATTTAATAGATGCCAAACCGAATGTGGGGAGGATTTTTGTACAGGATGGGTGGTACCCATTTTTCTCAAGGTTAGGAAGCTCTCATCTAGGAGTAGCCAATGAATTTTCCCTCTCATTCGATGTACAAGAAGCAAATTTTTATGGCCTCAAACTGCAGGTATCAAAAAAATACATTGCTAAAGCTTTCCACCTCCCACAGGAAGGAGATAAATGGTTCAAAAACCAATTTATTTATGGAGGAGACCTAAACAGCTTCATCAAGGATGAATAAGGAGACCATAAATGGGCTAAATGGATTCCTAGTAATTATCTCAAGGTTGAATGGGTTGAAATTGTCAAGCTCATTAAGATCTCTCTTACTTGTGAGAGGAGGTATACTATTGTATTTCTGTATCACATGAGGTTTTTGTTTCACCTTGCAGGTATGAGGACTCTCAACCTACCTTTCTTTCTACTGAAAAGCTTGACTAAGATGTCACCTAGAAAACAAACCCATGTAGCAGCTTCAGATTATAGCATCTACCATCAAGCTCTTATCAAGGTGTTGAATGCTGAAGAACTCAAAAGAAGAAACCATTCTTGGGAGCATTTCCTATTTTATAGGGCATTCCAACCTTTACCTACACACAAAATTCCTACTCAACAACCTCTAGCCTCATAGCAACATTCTCAACCTACTGAGAAGAAGGAAGAAAGTTAGAAACGAACTACTTCATCAGTTGGTAAAAGGACTAAAAGAAAAGCAAAGAAGGTAAATATCTACAAGAAGGATATGGACAAAAAGGAAAAGGAAAATACTCCCGCAACCAAATTTGAAGAGAAATTGGAAAATGGAGAAGGTCCATCTATTAGCAAGCCCATATCAATGAATATTGTTCCTCTTGTTTCTCCTTTTCCCAAGGTATATGCCACATCACATAAAGGAAACATTGAAGCTGCAGAAAAATCAAAAGAGCAGGTGCTTCCAGAAGTTCTAGTAGCAAACATCCAGCCTATGATTCAGGAGTATCAGCCCACCAAATCAGATGAGGAGCTCCTAAAGGATGTAGGATATGTTGTTAGTAGCAGGAAAAGACAAGTTTTTAACAGCAGTAAAAGACACACAATAGATAGCAACAAATTTAGGTTGAGATCCAAAGCCCTACATAACCCAAGCTTGATGACAAAAGTTATAGATGTAGAGAGGAAACTTGAAGGGTTACAGACTGTAACTCCTTCAAATAAAAAATATAGTGCCTTCAATAAGAAAGAAAAGGGTAAAGCTCCTTCAAGCCATCAAACATGAACCTTTAAGGGAAGAAAATCCAGAAGAGCTCAGAAGAGAAAAAGGCCATTGAAAAAGAGACAACCACCGGGACTACAAGGTCACAATCAGTAATTGAATGTAAAACAAATTTAGACAAGCTTGCAGAAGTTGCAGCTCATATGGAGGAGAGGTAAAAGGATGTCCCAATAAAGTATAATTTTTCCTATTAGCTATATTTTGGAACAACTCAATTTTCAGAAAGTTTTAATCTGCACAGAATTTTTCAAATATCTTGTTGCCCATTTTTGAAAAGGAAATAGAGCGATACTAGAACTTCCGGTAACATTACAATTTCTTGGCAATTACAGGTTTTTACCGTAAGTTCTGGTAGTGTTTGTTTTTAATGATTTTTGACATCTGTCAGCAGAATTTTTGAGCTAGTCCAAGGATGATAAGGACTCCTAATGATATGGAAATGTCAAGTAACGGTTGATAAGTTGTTTTGAGGTTGTTAAATGAAAAATTTAATGAAGCTACATGGGTTTTAAAGAACCAAGATCATGGAGAGATATCAACAGAAAAGTAGGTAGGTTGCCAGCACACTTAGCAACACAGTTCGAATAGTATTTTTCTTCCTATCTACATTTTTCCTATTAGTTATAGTTCGACAGGATATGTCTTTAATATGATATAACTACTATGTAATGAGAAGAATAGTGGATCCTTATTTTTATGTGAGATGGCATTGGTGCCTCTCTCTATAAATATCATTTGTAAATACCATTTCATGGTTAGATTTTGGTCGACTTGAAGACCTTTTCATAATAAAGAAAAATCCTTTTGGTATTTCATGCTGGAGGGCTTTGTGTTTCAAGGACTATCTAATGTATGGTGTGTTTCTCTTGTTTTTTTATTCATCTAATTTATGAGTTGCAACAGCTAGCAAGTAGGAATAAGAGCACTGTTAAAGGATTTAATAGTTCATTATCCACTGTTCAGTCTTCTGCAAATCATATATATATGTTGTGTACAGCATGTTAGTGAAGGTTTCATGAAGGAATTATGAGATTTTTAATGCATGTATTTGATTTCTAAATGTTGTTTCCTTTACATAAAACATAGTTTATGTAAAAGTCCACTCTTATAGCCGTGTGACTTATTTAGGATATGTTTATTTCTTAATCTAAGTACCAGCTATCTGTCACCTTTCATCTGTCGCAATTTTCTCCCATATACTACCAACTTGTCTATACAATTTATAGTTGCCACAACTTGCCAAATGCATGAAGGTCTAAAAGAGTTGAAATCATTTCAAAATCTTTAAGAAGCCATCCCACCATCCAAAATATTTTTCTTTGGAATGAACTATGATGTGTAAGGCTTACTCCTTTTCAATCAAGAAGTGACTCCTTTTGCTAACAGTGGGATTGATCTCTAATTGTAGCTCTCCACCTTTTCTTTTAGGCCATGAACAACCTCTTCAATCTTGGAAAATTTCTCCTCTATGGGAGTGTCAGTTTCCATGGGGACACCCTACATCTTACTATATAGTACTTTGATATCCCGTTGGAGTGCCCTTCTATTTCTTTGGCTTGTTGCCTTTCTTCTTTCAATTGTGTGTGTGCATCTTATAGAGCCTCATGATCATTAGTGATTTGGATCAAGTCCACCAAGGTTGTTTGTGCACGAAAATGTACTTCCTGGGAAATGGATTGCTGCTAAGAATGTAAAAAATGCATCCGTAACTAAGAAATACTTAGAACTATCTAGGGAAACACTTGAGCATGTTGTTGGTCATTAGTGTCCATGAAGTGTATTTCGACTACGGGGATGACCAAGGTGTGATGCTCTGCCAAATTCGAGGATGGTTGTGATGGTTTTTTTCATATCTATAGTACAAGAGTTGTAGTTGTTGTCTCTACTACACTTGGTGTAGGAGTATTTTTCCTAGATGAGTCAATCATTAGATTCATTTTCTTTAGTTTTTAATACGTTTGATCCTGTAATTGCATCTACTATGTGAGCACTCCATATTTTTCATAGGTTGAGGAGGAAACTTACAAAGGTAACCAAAAACCACTTTTAAAGCTAGGATCTAACCCTTCCAGCTTCAGAGAAGGCTCTCTCTATATGATTTAACTTATGATTTCGGGATTTTAGGCTATATATTAGAGTTCAAGATAGATTTTTTAAAGTTTTGTTTGTAAAATGAAGGAAAATTCCATTGGGCATAGAGTCATTAAAATTCTCGGTAATCAATGACAAAATAGCAAAGTAGCTGAAACAGGGCAAGGTAGGAAAACTCTAGGATCTTAAGATATTTCTGGTGTGGGTAAGATTAAGAAACATCTTATCAATTAAATACAAAGCATACTTAAATGAATTTTCTATTTAATCTCAGAAGGAAAACATTGAGATTGTTCCAAAACAAGCTAGAGAAGAGTACAAAAAGTAAATTCAGCTCTTTATCTTCTTGCAATAATCAAGAAAGGAAATCCATGTGAAAACTTAGAAATAAGAACAAATTAACATGATGAAAACATTACCATTTTTTTGGCACAATAATCCTGGAACAAAACCGCCTCTACATTTATGAAATTCATTACTTCAATTAAAGTTCACAACTTACAATAAAAAAGGTCTTCCCTTTTTCATTATCCAACCCTTTCTAAGTCTTATTAAAAAATATTTATAGAATTTCTATTGAACTAACTTCGGATTACAAAATAATATCTAACAAAGATATAAATATTTCTGAAATAGAACTAAAAAACAGGAATTCTGGACAAATTCAGTTGTTCTGTTGAATCTTTAGAGGAAAGTTGTTGCTGACTGTGGCTATATTTATGCTTATTCTATTTGGATGTTCCAAAACTTTAGGATTCTAATTATATTTTACTCAACAAGCTCTACAAGTTTATCCCATCTTTCTTCACTTGGAATAGAAAAATTGACCATACTTCAAAGTCTTTCATCTACATTTTTTTTATGTCTGAAAAGTTGGCTTATTGAGGAATAGATGATGGACTTCATGCTGAATATGGAGATCATATTGTAGGCATTCCGACAAAGCTTATCTATTTATTGTTCCTCTTACTTTGGTAAATTTGTAAGTATCTGCAGCTATATCACATAACCTTTCTTGGTAGTTCTCTAATGGTATCAATTTTTCATTAGAGGCTTTTAAGGTTGAAAGTCCTTTCTCCTGCAATGTGTTAAATTTTATGGTAAATATTTTCACCTATAATTCCAATTCCTTGCATTTTTTGTCTAGTTTTATCATAAGGTTCTTTTTCATCAGAACTCCCTTTACTTCCATAATTGTGGCTATCTTATCTTTAGTTTCGAAGTTCAACATCTTAATAATCTTGTGTCTGTGGTAGACATGCTTTCCCTTATTCTGATTCTGTGGTAGACATGATTTCCCTTATTCTTTTGGTTTCCTTGTCCTTTGGAATAGGAGTTTGTAGATAAGTCTGGCTCACAATCTGTTCTTCAGCCTCCTGTAGTGTATTCTCTATCCACTGCTCATGATTGACATACTGTCCTATTTTTGGTCGAGGTGTATGTGGATATGGAGTGGTTTTCTGATCATCTCTCTTTTTTTAAATTATTCCAAATGTATCATAAGACCATGTGAAGCTTAACTTAAACTTCATTTTCCTTAATATTTCTTCTATTTACTTTGTTTATAGTCTGGTATTTACAATGTAAGGCCCCACATGTGCTTTCAATTTGAATTGTGCCTTCTTTTTTCTTGAGAAAAAATGTAAGTCATCCATATTTAGAATATGTCTAATGTACTCAAGAGAAAAAAATGCTCATTGGCACAAACACTGGCAATCTGTAGGGAGGAAGCTCCCACCCATATATCTGAATCTATGTGTAATTCTAGTAAAGATACCCGTTTCCCACTTTAGCTTTTTCTGTAATATTAAAAACTTCTCGATTTCTGGTGAAATTATTGGTGTAACATCGCTGCCAAGAAGACACAAGGATGTGCGTAAACACTAATCCACAAAGTCGTTGAATGAAAAATCTTTTAAATTACTTGTAACTAAATAAGTCCAGTGGATTATTGATAATTGACTTTCTTGTTCATCCATACTTTTTAGCTGGAACTTGAACTTTTCTGCTTGATAGAATAACATACTGACTGGTGTTTGAATGCTCCTTCAACTTTAAAATTCAGAAATTTATCATGACTAATATATGATAAGTATTGCCTGTAATTCAAAAGAACTGAAGTCTTTTTACCAGCTGAAAATAATTATAAAAATCCTAGCACTACCTCATCTACCCATTGGTCTTAATGATAACCTAATAGGAAAGTCACCATCGAAATAAATTTACTTCACATCTCAAGGAAAATTGAAGCGGAGTATGGGGGATCAGTTCTAGGAAATTCAAAATTATGAGGAAAAAAACATTAAAAAATATGGGCTCATTGGGAGAAGGTAATATTTTGGTATATTTCCATGAACACATCAATTGAAAATGGGTGTAAAGAGGGTTGGGGATTTATTTTAATTATTTGACATATAACTTCTAGGGTAATTGAGAGCAGGACTTCATTGTTATGAGAGATTACTTCTTTCTTGCTAGGGAGGTACCTAAGATGACACTAAGTAATGAATTATGAAAAAATATGAGTTTGGGGAAAGATAAACTGAGGAAAACCTTATTCCTGTATTCTTAGATAATCTCTATTATCTAAGAACTTCTGATTTTCCCAATTTCAAGGCTCATATAGATCAAAATCACATTGAGTTTATGCTATCTCATATAGGGTGTTGACCAAAGGGGACCTACCTAAATCACAGACGAGAGGTTTCATGGGATACTCATCATATTTCTTTCCCTTTTCTTTGTGTGAATACATTTTCAATTTCAAAGTAAAAATTAAGGAAACGATGTTACCTGACGAAGGGTTTGGCTCGTAGATTGAATTGGTATACTTTAAAGGTAATTTCATCTTGAACCTGTGTAGATCAAAT
This sequence comes from Pinus albicaulis, assembly GCA_034641835.2. Classification (NCBI taxonomy): domain Eukaryota; kingdom Viridiplantae; phylum Streptophyta; class Pinopsida; order Pinales; family Pinaceae; genus Pinus; species Pinus albicaulis. The sequence goes on along the minus strand of CM076571.1, from coordinate 882,593,676 downwards.
GATTTGCGAAAGGAAATTTTAATGGTTAATGGAGGATTATTTTAACAAAAATTGAGGGCATTCTAATGGAATTGTTACTGTTTTTGGAGCATGGTATTAATGGGAATTTCATACGTTGGTGGGAGAAATTTATTATGCAACGTCTACATGAAAATTGACAGGTTATTTGAACGTCAAAGAATGCATGATGTGGAGGATGGATGATGTGGATGAAGGAATAAGGGACAAATGGCGTGGGCGAATAATGCGAGACCGAATGGGTAGAAGGGAGTGCCAAATGGTGGTTTTCGGGGAAGCGGTAAAAAATATCGGGAGGGGACCCCCAAAAAACACTATGGAGATGACGCATAGCTTGGGTGGTTTATTTGGAAACCACATTCCCCCCCCCCCCCCTCAACTCACCCATCGTCAAGTCCTGAAAGGTTGGGGGGGTCCGAACTTCATTCCTCGTCGTTGATCTGGGCAGGAATGATCACAATCGTTGAAAAGTACAAATTCTTTACGAAAAACTAAAAAAGTGTCATGTCAAACATTATTTCAAACCTTTTAAAAATAACTTTAATAATAAATTTCAATTGGAAACATTTTAACTAGCACGCTCTTTGGGGTTTTATTTCTATTTGTTCCCCTTTTATTTTTATTTTTATTTTCTCTTTCAATTATTTTTATTTTTTCTATTTTTTTTTCTAATCAAAAAACTATAAACAAATTTGAAGTGGAAAAATAAATTACAACATCCCATAGGATAAATAACTAGATAATCATACCTAGGTCACTATATCTATAAGACCCTAACAATGGCTCCAATGTTGATGGCATCCTCCCTGTTAGGTACCAATAACGCCGTAGAGTAGTAGCCTTTTCCATTGGGCGTTTATTTGTCTTGTCATTAGCTTAAACTGACCTTATTAACAGAAAATTCATTACATATGGTAGCAAGTCATTTGAAACTTAGGGCCTCCACTATGGGCTTCAATTTCTAATGGCAGCCACCCACACCTGCAACATCTAAAAATAAAATGATATATAAATTCTTTGTATAATATATAAAGTCTTTGTATCATATTTAATGTCAATAATAATTTTTTCTTTAGGATCTATCTTCTTTATTCTATTGAAACACGAAAACCTTGAGAATCTAAATTTGTGGGAGACATGATTTCCCTTATTGTTTTGGTTTCCTTGTCCTTGTGAATAGGAGTTTCTAAAGAAGTTTTGGCTAAAAATATTTTCGTCAGCCTCTTGTAGTGTATTCTCTATCCACTGCTCTTGATTGGAATACTTCTTTATCTCTAGTTTAAGTGTATTTGCATATGGAGTGGTTTTCTTCTCAACTCTCTTTTTTGAAATTATTCCAAATGGATCATAAGACCATGTGAAGCTTAACTTAAACTTTTTTTGCCTTAATATTTCTTCTATTTCCTTTATTGTTGCTCTGGTATTTACAATGTAAGCCCCCACCCGTGCTTTCAATTAAATTGTGCCTTCTGTTTGCTTGACATAAAATGAAAGTCATCCTTATTTAGCATATGTCTAATGTACTCAAGAGCAAAAATTCTCATTGGCACAAACACTAGAAATATGTAGGGAGGAAGCTCACACCCATAGATATGAAACTCTGTGTAATTCTGGTAAAGATACAAGTCTCCCACTTTAGCATGTTTTGTACGATGAAAAAACTTCATGATTTTTGGTGAAATTCTTGGTATAACATCGCTGCCGAGAAAAAATAAGGTATTGTATAAAGTCAGTACCATGAAAAAATACAATGCTTTTCTCTCACTGAGAAACTTTTCCACTCTGTTGACTGTCTCACTATAATCTAGGAAAAATCAATCAAATACATAACCAATTATCAGACTTTGTTGACCAGCCTTGGTTATGCATTCCTGGAGGAACTGTCACCCTGTTAAATAGGAAATTACCAAGAATTTATTGCGAAATTCATCCAAGGCTTCCTGATGACTCTATCCCTCACCTGTATAAGTTTCTAAATATACAACTAATAGCTATCTTCCATTTAACCTCAGTCTCAACTGGGCCTTCGTTAGAACTGACATGCAACAACTATCAGTTAAATAATTGATCACTACGTGTGAATTAAATCAAATTTATTTCATTGGACCTCTCACTAGCACATCTCTCAGTTAGAACTAGTTAAACTCATTTTAACTCAATTAATTGGGTTATCTAATTACAACTCACAAATAATTGTAACTTGACCCCCTAAAATCATGGGATAACTCGACATGCCTCCTATCTGGCCCTCAACTCGAATTTCCTAATTTAACTAAGTCTTTCTAACTCAGTTAACTAATACAAGTTGTCATGAGATGAAATTATGATTTCTCTTCAAATGTAATTAAGGGAAAATTAAATCAAAAGCCCCCTTGGGTGCTATTTCTTGGTGCCATTTCAACACTCCCTCTCAACAAGAAAGGGATTATCTGCTACCCCGATCCTGCCTATGTGGAATTAAAATGTTCTTCTTGCCATTGCATTCGTTAATATGTTTGCATCCTGCTTCTCCATGGGGATGTTCTCTAATGACATAATCTGCTTTTGCATAGAATCTCTGAGATGGTGATACCATATATCAATATGCTTAGATCTTTCATGAAAAAATGGATTACCCAAGAGCTTTATGGAACTCTGGTTATCCTAATTTATCACCATTGAATCCATCTGTAGACCAAACAAACCAACAAGTATCATCCTCATCTAGATGGCCTCGCATGTTGCTTGACTGACCGCCATGTAATCTGCCTTTGCTGAAATGAGTGCAACTAATCTCTGTTTCCTGTTGTACTAGGAAAGTGTTGTTGATCCTACTCTGAAGATGCCCCCTAATGTGCTCTTCCTATGGTATGGACACCCTACCCAATCTACGTCGGTGAAGCCTTGAAGCTTCACTCCATCTATCTGCCTGTACCATAGCCCATACTCTGTAGTGCCTCTGAGGTATCTTAACACATTCTTTCCTACCTTCCAAAAGAGCTTGGTAGGCTTAACCATAGCTTGAATAAGTTGATTATTTTCTTAGCATATGTCTGGCCTTGTGTGCACCAAATACATGAGTGAACCCATCAGCTTCCTATAAACAGTAGCATCCACTACTTCGCCCGATGTAGCATCCTCCTTCCTCTAGTATCATAGTAGAGGAGTATCCATGGGTTTGTTTCCCTCCATGTGGAACTTCCTTAGAATGTCCTTGGCATACTTTCCTTGAGATAAAAATATTTCCCCATCTCTTTTCCATATTTCCAATCCCAGGAAATAGTGCAAGGGCCCCATGTCCTTCATCTCAAATTCTCTTGCAATATCCTCTTTTCAGGACTTGATGAGTTTCTCATCACCTGTTAGTATCAGATCATCAAAGTAAAGTAAAATAATCAAAATCTTACCATCAACCACAATATGATATAGGTCTACAGCCGCTACACTCTTGGTGAAGCCCAACCTAGTGAAATAACTGTCGATCCGGGTGTACCAAGCACAAGGTTCTTTCTTCAACCCATAAAACGCTCTCTTAAGTCTACACACATGCAACTCCCTGTATAAGGTCTCAAAACCTTCTGCCTACTCAATGTACACCTCTTCCTCAATAACTCCATTGAGAAAGGTTGTCTTTACATCCATTCGATGTATCTACCAACCCATCTACATTGAGAGTGCTAGGATGGATCTGATAGATGAGTACCTTGAGACTAGTGCAAAAGTCTCATCACAATCAATCCTCTCCACCTGAGAGAACCCTCTGGGCACAAATATGGCCTTGTGCTTCTCCACACTCCCATACGTTTTCTGATTCACCTTGTAAACCCACTTGGACCCTGCAATTTACTTCCCCACTAGTCTTGGACAAATTCCCATGCATTGTGTCTAATAATGGAGTCATACTCATAAACCATGGCATCAACCCACACTGGATGATGCACTGCTTCCTCAAAATAGGATGGTTCTATCTCAATACCTTCGCTCATAAGATCCATGTATCTATGTACCGTTCTGGGGACCTTCTCTGCCTGCGTTGTGATGTGGGTTGTCCCACATTTTCTCTCACATCTAGCAACAACCTGTCAGCCTCTCAATGTGATTCCTTCCATCTCTGGTGGATGGCTCTGCATGAGTGGTTTCTACCACTCTCTGTTCCTCTGCTTGTGGTTTCTCCACATCCTAAAGTTCTTATTTTGTATCCAAGTGATCTTCAATTGCATGCAACTCAAGCTTCCTCTCAAGGGAAGTTCACAAGGTTCTATCTCCATCGAATTTCATATCTCTTCTGACCAGTGTCATCCTGTGTGCTAGAAAGTACACCTGATAGTTGTGAGGTGTATCAGTGTACCCCACAAATATCCCCAATTCAGTTTTTGGCTCTATATTTTTCTTGGCATCTTTGGTCACATGGAAATAAATAGATGAACCAAAAAATTTAAAATATGACACATCTGGTCTCTTACCTGAAAAAGCCTCCTCTGGTGTGCTCATCACAAGGATTCGATGAGGACATATGTTTTGCACAAATACTATTGTATTGCATGCTTCCACCCACAGATGCAATGGTAGGCCCTAATCATGCAACATAGCTCTTGCTGCTCCCACAATAGTTATGTTATTCATTTATGCAACCCCATTATGTTGTGGGTTATGATGTGTTATCAATCTCTTCGAATTCATTCTAAGGCATAGAAGTTCTTGAATTCATTAGAGATATATTCTCCACCATTGTCGCTCCTCATAGCCTTCACCTTCTTCCATGTATCTTTCTCAACAACTGCCTTGAACTCACAAAACTTGGAGAACGTCTGATATGTCTTCTGCATGAAGAAAATCCAACACTTTCTTGAAAAATCATCAACAAAAATCACATAATACTTGTGCTTTGTTGTGGAAGCTGTCGAAAATATTCCACACACGTCTCAGTGAACTCTCTCAAGGATCGCCTTGGCTCATATTTCCTTATCATGAATGGTGGCTTTGGTATACTTCCCTATTATACACAATTTTCATGTATCTCTCTATGCAAGTGCACCCTTTGGAAGTCCTGTAGAAATATGTTGCATGATATTCAAAGCGTCGTGGTGTAGATGGCCCAATCTCCTGTTTCATAACTCACTGATGTCTCGACTCTCCACCTTCTCTTCTTTCGTGCTGAAGGAAGCACAATATTCTACATCCAAATTATAAAGGTTCTTTACTCAAACCCCAATCCTTTTCACGTGTCCCGTGGCTTTATGACAAAGGAACACCTTTCCTTCATTGAAGATCACATCATAGCCACGATCTTCCAACATAGCAACATAAACCAAATTCTTATTTAAACTAGGAACATACATGACCACTTTTAATGTGAATGGATTACCTGACTCCCTCTGAAAGGTAACTATACCAACAATGGTAGCACTATACCTCTCGTCGTCACCCATCTCAATGTGCATATGAAGATCCTTCTCCTCCAAGCTACTGAATGATTCTTTGTTGTCGGTCATATGGAACGAAGCTCCACTAACCAAGTACCACACAGAACCCACCACCGATGACACCATGCATGTGATGAGAGTGAAATCCAACTCGAACTGTGAAGCAAGTGCTTTACCTGCTCCTCCTCCTGAGGCCTTCTTGTTGGTCTTATTTTGTGGACAATTTGTGGAATAATGTCCATGCTCATGACAGTTGAAACATTTTACCTTTGAAAAGTCTCGATTCTTTCCTACCTTTCCAAACTTTGATTTGGAATGGGATTCCCCCCCTTTCCCTATCTTTTCCTTTCCAGCAATGACATAGTTCTCCTCATCATCAGTATTTGATGAGGATCCATCTCTTATGCTCCACCGAATCTCTTCTTCTACCAAGTCGGACCATAATTTCTCCCAGTCTAGTAGCTTCTCCCTCCCATTCATAGGGTCCTGGTAGCTATGCTAGCTCTTGGGAAGGCCTAGAAGAGATAATCTCACCAAATCATCTTGGGCCACTATTATCCCAACACTTCAAAGCTCCTCTCGACATTGAGTGAAATTGTTCAACTATTTTTGTATCGCGTCGCCCTTCTTCATCTCGATCTTTCTGAGCTTGTCTTTCAGCGCCAACTTCCTGTGCTCGCTGCTATTCTGAAACAAATTTTTGAAGGCCTTACATATAGCATATAGAGTGACCTTCCCATGGAGACTTGCTACAATATGATCTTGAACTCCCTCTAACAAGATCCATCTCACCTTTGCTACATTCTTCTTCCACACGTCAACTTGTTGAGCATATGATGCTACAGGCTGAGGAATATCACTATCTATGAATGCCTTCAGTATATTTTCCTCGAGCACTACCTCCATCCCGTCCTTCCATGATATGTAATTTGAATTTCCCTCAAGATCATATTCAAGTCTCAAGCCATTGAAATACATCTTGATCTGTTGCTAGGTCCTAAAGAATAAATCTACAAATTCGATGTACATGTTCAAAACAAACTGTGGTTCTTCTCTTATATTGTAAATATTGATGTACCAATACCATTGTAGATAATATAACAACAAGATTCAATTTGATATTGTAATGTACTAAAACAAAATATTGAATCCTTCTACAATTTGCGGAAACCAAATTAGATCGCACAATCACATAATAACTAAGAGAAAGAAAAAATCAATCACACAAAACAAGATGTATTTGGGGGAAAGCCACTGCTCAATGCCCCACTATCTGTATATTTTATAAATTCAAGACAATGAAAAAATAAAAAAAAATTCTCTCACTAAGAAACTTTTGCACTCTGTTGACTGTCTCACTCTGATCTAGGCAAAATCAGTGAAATATTTAACCAATTCTCAGCCTTTGTCTGACTAGCCTTGCTCACGCATTCCTGGAGGAATTTTCACCCTGTTAAATTAGAAATTCCCAAGAATTGATTGCACAATTCATCTAAGGCTTTCTAATGACTCTATACCTGATATGTGCAAGTTTCTAAATATACAACTGATTGTTATATTCCCTTTAACCTCAGTCTCAACTGGGCCTTCCTTAGAAATGACATGCAACAAATATTTATAGAAAATTATCAGTTAACTAATTGATCACTACTTGTGAATTAAATCAGATTTAATTCACTAGACCTCTCACAAGCTCATCTCTTAGTTAGAACTAGTTAAACTGATTTTAACTCAATTAATTCAGTTAACTAATTACAACTCACAAAAAATTATAACTGGGCCCCCTAAAATCATGGGATAACTCTACATGCCTCCTCTTTGACCCTCAACTTGAATTTCCTAAGATAACTTTGTCTTCCTGACTTAGTTAACTAATACAAACTGTCATGAGATGAAATTACAATTTCTCTTCCAATTTAATTAAGGAAAAATTAAATCAGATGCCCCCTTGGGTGCCATTTCAACAAATTATCAACATATAGCATGGTGAAACCGTTTATGGTCACTTTCCCTTCCCACTCCACTTCTTCCCTAATTCTTATTCCATGATTATGGATTTCTTCATATTAATATCCCTCCATGATCACTCAACCTTACAGACTCTATTTCTAGCCTTGACCACATCCATTTTAGTGAGCCCTTTGTAATCTAGTTCAATACGATTCTCTTTATTTTCCAATGGAAGGTCATAAATTCGAAACTTAGTAAGTCTAACAACGCCTCTTAAAATATTTATTGAATGTCTAGGGATTCTCTCATATTAATAATGCTTTGTTTGGAGTCTAGCATGGATTTTTATTTAATGTATGGTTACTCTCTTGTATGAATAATTCCTTGTTTGGAGTCCATCTTAGATTTTTATCGAATGTTTGGAAAGTCTCAAAAATATTCACAATAATAGAGGTGAATTTTTGTTTCATAAATTGAAAGGAATAAATATGTCAGTCATTTTTATCTAGAAATGTTTTGGGCGTTACCTGGAAATGCCACTTTAACTCCTTGAGGTGGTGAGCTAGAATCATCTCCTTGTGGGTGCTTTAGTTGGATGAAAACGAAGGAGAAATGTATTTTGCATATATACCCGACTCTTGAACTCTAAAATCAAATGAAAGAAATCTAATGGAAACCAAAAATAAAAAACTAATTTCACAGAGTCATATGGATGATGTGAGATGTATTTTAGTGATTGATTTTGCATATATACCCGACACTTGAGTTCTCACATCAAACGAAAAAAATCTAATGACAACAAGAAAGATTGATTTGTTGAGCTTGAATTACAATCTTTTCCATTCAAGTATATTTAGATGCAAAGGAAATTTATTTAAAAGTATACAATTTTTAATAAATTAATATGTAGAATGTGTAGGAATATTTGAACAAATTATTTAAATTAGTAAGGTTTTTGTAAAAAATTTATAGAGTTTTAGTGATTTTAAATATACATGATTTTACTATATAAAATTTAGGTGAGGCATTTTTAATATGTTTTTTAGGAGAGGGAAAGAGAGAGAATTTAATCTATGAATTAAATTTAGTCTGGAAAATTTTCCTTATATTAAAATCTAAGTAGTTTTGAACTTCATCCTTCTCAAAATCGTTGAATATATGATAATTAAGATGTTAGTTATAATTGTTTAAATTATTCTGCCGAAGAGTCCGATGATCATTTATCATATATTCAATGATAAATCTCAAACTCATTATGCTACCCATGAAAATTATTATATATTATTATGCACGACGTATACGCTTCTCTTCTCCCCATCACATGTCAAATGTGTCAACCGTATGGAAATCCACGAAAGTAGTGTTTAAAAAGGAGGAAATTAATGAATGAAGATAAAATCGATCTCTTTGACATTTTATAAATGGACAGTGAAGTAACACGATAATGAATGAAGAAAGAGAATTTTGAAAGTTGGAAAGGCAATGATGCTCGATGAACCTTGTTCATGATCTTCCTTGATCAAGTCAACAATGATCATCAATGCCAAGTGCGTCACTAGAAATATATATGATCCTTTAACAACATGTCATACCTCCCAGGACATGAACAATTTTCAGTGCAACTGCTTGTAATTCCCTTTAAGATTCCCTTTCCCAACCTATAATAAGTTTGGTCATTATGAATGGGAGTGGCTTTTGGCCTTATTTTAAATCTAGTTACTTTGGGATTCCCTTGGATAGGTAATCAATAAACCTAAACAACTCTAGACTTGGTAACTTGATTGGTTGGGAGCATTCTCCAATTCACTAAGAACAATTCCAAAGGACAAGTTTAACTTTAAACACTCACCTAAAATATAAGTTCTTACTAAATTATAAATTAGTAATATATCTACTTTAAATCTATGTATGTGTGTGTAAAGCTTAATAAACAAAAAATATTTATTTATGAATAAATAAGCACAAAGGGTGGAGTGTAATTGGCCTCCATAAGGCATATTTGGGTGTGAAAGGTTATAGATTATGATTTGAGCACTTCAATGGATTCAATTTCTTTTTCCATTATTTAATAATATATAATAATTCATTTTCAAATGAGATATGGTGTGTTGTCAACGTTTAACAAGGGGGTTACCCTTAGATTATTACAACCATTGAATTTTGACATATACTCCTATTGGCAACAAAATTATCTTCATCACAAAAATTGGCAATACAATATGCTTTTTCCACATGTGCCCACAAAGTGATTTTTTGTTGAGATGGAAGTCAAGAAAAGTGGGTTTTCTTCAAAGGTGGCAGTCAAGAAAATCATGACTGTTGAATCCAACCAATATTTATTTCTGATCCTTGTCTTAATCTTTGTCTTTTACAAATATTATCCTCCTTCTCCTCCCATGGTGACTGTGTTGCATTGCATGAGTCTTGTCTTGGAGCTCCATGTCATGTATGTTGGTATGAGTACGAGTCTTTTCTTGGAGCTCCATGTCATATATGTTTGTATCAGTATGAGTATTGTCTTGGAGCTCCATGTCATGTATGTTTGTATGAGTCTGGTGGTCTCTGTATGATTTTTCTCTGGTTTGGTTTTCCTGTTGGGGTATGCAACATCATGGTCATCATATTTCGGCTTGTTAATCATGTTGAGCATGTCACCTTCTTTGATAATCCCTTGAAGAATTGGATTAGTTAACAATTTATACTTTGGCTCTTTGAACAACTAAGTTTTTTGTTTTGCAACAAGTTGTGGAGATGGCACACCACTAGCACCCTTTGTCCTTGATTTCTTCGGAACTAATGATGAGGCCATGGCATATGTATCTAACAACTAAAATTTTCCTCTGCAACTACAACTTCATCTTAGAAATTCTCTTTGTTGTGTACTTCATACGTCAACTTTACTCTTACAAATATGAGACAATGAGAAAATAATTGGATGAAGTACTAGTGACTTACTTTCCTTTTGCACATTTTCAACAACAATAACTTCTAGTAATTTTGGCTATATCTCAAAGTAAATTCACTAGATAGGAACATCATTTGTGATTCTATCCATGGTAGAAGTCATGCCAAGCACCCTTCCTAATATAGCCACTAATCTAGGACATATTTTTCTTGAATTAAGTTTAATGATTTTTACATAACTTTCCACAATGTCCCATCCATATGGCTAGAGCATGATTTTGATGGTGCCTTTTTCTACAATTTATTGGTTTCTATTGCCATCATTGACCACTAGTTGTATTCCACTTTTCATGTTATCACTGGTACCATAAACTTTCCTTGGCTTCTTAAACAAGTGATTGTGCAATGTTCTTGGTGCCTAGTGTGTTATTCCTTCACTGCAACAAGATATATTTACTTTTCCAAGTTATTCGCATTGTTCTTGCGAGAAAAACATTCTCTATGTTCTCTGCTTCACAACACCGACTTGTGAATGCCAATAAGGTTACAAAAACAATTTGTTTCCTCTACAAACATATCAACTTTGGAAAGTGGGGTAGTTGTCTCTAAACAATTTTAGTCGGCTCCCATTGACAAGTTCATTGATGGGATACTCATTCAGTTTATCCAATTTTATGGTCATTGCATTTGTGACATATTGGATAATATAATATCCAAGTCAATGAATATGAAATTTCCTATGGTGTTTTAGAAATTTGTTGTCATACATCAACACAAGATCATCAACCTGGAATTTCTTTTGCTTGATATGGAAATCGTGTCATGCCTTTTCCCTAGCCTTCACAACTCTAGAGTTTTTGAAAATATTGTGAAACAACTCTAGAGTTGGTACCTTAATTGGTTGGGCGCATTCTCCAATTCACTAAGAACAATTCCAAAGGATAAGTTTAACTTTTATGACACTCACCTAAAATACACATTCTTACAAAATTACAAGTTAGTAATATATCTACTTTAAAGCTATATATATGTGTGTAATTCTTAATAAAAAAAATTTGATTATTTGTGATAAAATAAGCACAGAGGGTGGAGTGTAATTGGCCTCTAGAAGGCATATTTGGGCACGAAAGGTTGTAGATTATGATTTTAGCACTTCAACGGATTCAATTTCTTTTTACATTATTTAATAATATATAATCATTCTTTTTCAAATGAGATAAGGTGTGTTGTCAACGTTTAACAAAGCGGTTATCCTTAGATTATTACAACCATTGATTTCTGACATATACTCCTATTGACAACAAAATTATCTCCATCACAAAAATTTCCAATCCAAGATGCTTTTTCCACATGTCCCCACAAAGTGCTTTTTTGTTGAGTTGGAAGTCAAGAAAAGTGGGTTTTTTTGTAGAGGTGGTAGTCAAGAAAAGCATGATCGTTGAATCCAACCAATATTTATTTTTTATCCTTGTCTTAATCTCTGTCTTTTACGAATCTTGGGACTCCTCCTCCTCCCATGGTGACTATGTTGCATTGTATGAGTCTTGTCTTGGAGCTCCATGTCATGTATGTTTGTATGAGTATGAGTCTTGTCTTGGAGCTCCATGTCATGTATGCTTGTATGAGTCTGGTGGTCTCTATATGATTTTTTTCTGGTTTGGTTTGTCTCTTGGGGTATGCAACATCATGGACATTATATTTCAGCTTGTCAATCATGTATAACATGACACCTTATTTGATAATCCCTTGAAGAATTGAATTAGTTAACAATTTATACTATGGCTATTTCAACAACTAAGTTTTTGGTTTTACAACAAGTTGTGGAGGTGGCACACCATTAGCACCCTTTGTCCTTGATTTCTTGGTAACTAATAATGAGGTCATGGCATATGTATCTAACAACTAAAATTTTCCTCTACAATTACAATTTCATCTTAGAAATTCTCTTTGTTTTGTACTTCATACCTGGACTTTACTCTTACAAATATGAGACAATGAGAAAATAATTGGATGAAGTACTAGTGACTTACTTGCCTTGTGCACATTTTCAACAAAAATAACTTATAGTAATCTTGGTTATATCTCCAAATAACTTCACTAGGAAGGAACATCATTTGTGATTCTAGCCATGGTAGAAGTCGTGCCAAGCAACCTTCCTAATATAGCCACTAATCTAGGACATATTTTTCTTTAATTAAATTTAATGTTTTTTATATAAATTTCCACAATGTCCCGTCCACATGGCTAGAACATGCTTTCACTGGTGCCTTTTTCTACAATTTTTTGGTTTCTATTGCCATCATCAACCACTATTTGTAGTCCACTTTTCATGTTATCACTCATACTACACACTTTCCTTGGCTTCTTATACACCTGACTGTGCAATGTTCTTGGTGTGTAGCATGTTAGTCCTTCACTGCAATAAGATATATCTACTTTGCCAAGTTAGTCACATTGTTCTTGCGGGAACAACATTCTCTAGGTTCTTTGCTTCACAACACCGACCTGTGAACACCAATAAGGTTGCAAAAACATATATTTTTTTCCCCTACGAACATATCAACTTTGGAAAGTGGGGCAATTGTCTATAAACAATTTTAGTCGGCTCCCATTGACAAGTTAATTGATGGGATACTCATTCAGTTTATCCAATTGTACTGTTATTGCATTTGTGACTTATTGTATAATATACAATCCAAGTCAATGCATATGAAATATCCTATGGTGTTTTAGAAATTTGTTGTCATACATCAACACAAGATCATCAACCTGGAATTTCTTTTGCTTGATATGGAAATCATGTCATGCCTTTTCCCTAGCCTTCACCTCCTAATAGGTCAACATTGTTCATCTCCCGATTTCAATAAATATGGAGAATTAGATATGAAAAGCTTCATTACTAAACTACATATCAAAGTATTTTTTTAAGAGCAAATCATTTTTCCAAATACACTTGCAAGCAATATTTCAAAATACAATATTTTCTAATGTTTTATTTTGGTTTATTTTCTCTATAAGAGAATGTAATGTGCAAATTTATAAGTTCAATAAATCAATAAGTTGGTTTTTCACTAAATTGATATATAATTGTAGTCTAAAACCTCTCTAAAATGACAATTTGAGATAATAAGATTTTGAATAAATTAATGAAATAAATAACACAAATATGCTTTTACCGTTATGTAATAGCCATGGGGGCTTGCATTAGAAAAGCTAAACACTAAACAAACAAACTTAGGTAAAAAGGACAAGCAAACAAAAAGATAACTCCTAGGAGAACCACATTAAAGAAAAATACCACTATCTAATTAAATAGAATAACATATAAGTGAGAGGAAGAAGCTTACCTTAAGAATTTCATTGCAAACAGTAGCACAATACTCTTTGTGTCATCAATATTTTCTTAAGCAATATTTTTCAAGTTGGAAGTTATAGGTTTGGAGCTGAAAGTAATATCACCAAGTACCATTCTATTCAAGATGGAAAGGTCCAGTTGTCCCCAGCGTTGCGAAGAAGGATCATCCCTTTTTCTTTAATGGTTCCTATCAAAAGAACCTTTTCTCCTTTTGTCTCCCTCCCTTTAAGTTTTCTTTCCCATTTAATTGTCCTTGTCAACTTCTCATAAATTGAACCTTTTTCTCAATTTGTCTCTCTCACTTTAAATCCATGTTCCCATTCCCTTTCAATTCCCCTCATGAACCTTTCAAAAAATCCTTCTTATTCAATAGAACCGTGAAACCCTCTATAGTCACTTTCCCTTTTTGTCTCTACATCATAACCAATTATAGTTCATAATTTGATCCCTCTTTGATAGCAATCTCCCTTGACTGGACACTCAACCTTCCAGAATCTATCCCTTCTCCCCTTGGCTAAATTGTTTCATAAAGCCCTATGCAATACATTCCAATATATTTTCTTTATTTGTTAGTGAAAAGTTATTAGGTCAAATCCCAATGAGTTTAGGGTGTTTTTCTTGACAGAAAACAAATTCACTAACATGCCAAGTAAAAGAATCCTTCATAGGTGACAACATGAAAAAAAAGAGTTTAATACTTTTAAGTGATAATTTTCTTTAAAATCGAGTTTAATATTTCTACTTGAAACTAACATGGAAAATTTTTGGGTTAGGTCATTCTTGAATATCTTGCAAGTCTCTCATGCCAGTAAGATTTTTTTATCTCCATCACGGCCTATGAATTTAGGGTAGATTTTTGGTCATTAAACAAAGCCTCTGACATTCCAAATAAAGCCAACATAGATTCACATACTTTTTGGTATCTATAAGCTAAAACATCTACTCTAATAATTTTTATTGTGAAATCAACACAAAAAATTTCTAACATAAATCTTTCTAGAATTTCTAGCAAGTCCCTCAAATTTCAAGTCAATAATATATTTCTCAACTTTGGTCTAGTGATTTATGAAATGTTTAAAAATTTCTCAAAAATCTTGTCAATAATAGCGGTAAATCTTGTCAATTTATTTTTCCATTATTTAATAATAGATAATCATTCATTTTCAAATAAGATATAGTGCGTTGTCACGCTTGAACAAAGGGGTTACCATTACATTATTACAACCATTGAATTCTGGCATATACTCCTCTGGGAAACAAAATTATCTTCATCACACAATCCAAGATGCTTTTTCCACATGTCCCCAAAAAGTGCTTTTTCGTGGAGTTGGTAATCAAGAGAAGTTGTCTGGCCTTTTTGTTGACTTGGCAATCGAGAAAAGTTGTTTTTATTTTATTTTTTTTTGGCAGAGGTGGCGGTCAAGAAAAGCATGACCGTTGAATCCAACCAATATTTGTTTCCGGTCCTTGGCCGAATCTCTGCCAATTACAAATCTGCTCCTCCTCCCATGGCTACTGCGTTTTACGAATCTGCTCCTCCTCCCATGGCTACTGCGCTGCGCTGTATGAGTCTTGTTTTGGAGCTCCATGTCATGTCATGTATGTTTGTATGAGTCTGGTGGTCTGTGTATGAGTTTTTTCTCGTTGTTGTCCGGTGGTCTGTGTATGGTCTGGTTTGTGTGTTGTTGTGTTGCGCGGTACGAGGAGGTGAAGGTAAAGGTAGACAGAGATCACATGAATGAGGAGATATCCACCCATATCCTTCTCAATCCGAGGTATGCAAATTTCTGTATATGTAACCTTCACACAGATGTTCGATTGGCTTAGTAATTGGCATACATTGCAAGAATGTCAATTAATATGAATCTGCAATTATTTCATACAATTAGCATATATTGAATTGCTAGGCTAAACGTGTAAATATGAATGTGCACCTGCTTCAGTTTTTGAATTGGTACCTGCCCTGCTTCCTACAGAAATTGCCTAAATATGAATTGGTACCTGCCCTGCTTCAGTTTTAGAATGCAAAGAAATTTCTAGGCTAAACGTATTTATATCAATTCATATTTACATGGGATTAGGCAAATTTCTTTGCATCGAGTCTCTGTTTTTCTTCTTTTTTCTAGTTATAGATTCAAATATACATGATCAGCGGGATTAGCAGGAAGTAATTTGATGTGGGATCAATGTTGCAATATGAGGATCGTTCGGCCGGCCCTTTTCAAGCTCTTAACTGCGCGGTGCTGCATAAGCTATGGAAAATAGAGACTACCCCTTTCTTGTCTTGGTATGGCGCCATGGCAAAACAGAGACTACCCCTTTCTTGTCTTGGTATGGCGCCATGGCAAACATAGACTACCCCTGTCTTGTCTTGGTATGGCGCCATAGGATTATTGCTTCCTGTGACTGTGACTGCTGCAAACTACTTCACAAGCCCAGCCCTGCCCCTGATTCTCTCTCCCATTAATTGAAACATAGATTTCCATTTTAAGTCTTCGATTGATCTGAATATGGTCAAAATTACGTATAGTCTCTTTGTTTCTGTGTGTAATTCAATTTTGTTAAATGCATATATAAGTAGGTGTCTCTATTATCAATTTTGTTGTTAAATGCATACAAGTAGCTCCGCTCTCTGTTTTATATTTATATGCAATTCTGGATGATAAGGCCATCATTGTGCTTTTGTTGCTACTGTTGTGGATGTAGCGTTCCCTCACCTCATTGGAAGGAGAAACAAAGAGTATATCTCATTAGGGTTTGACACCCTCCCTTTGTTCAAGGGAAGAACGAAGTTTCAGATTATATGAGAAGTTTCAGAGATACGTTATGCCCATCTAATCTAATTCTCTCTCCCATTAATTGAAACACGTAGATTTCCATTTTGATCTGAATAGGCTCTGTTTGTTTCCTTCCTGAGAATGCAAGTTTGTCACACACACAGGAAATTCAAGTTGGAATGGGGCCTTGTGGGGAGCTGAGGTATCCCTCAGATCCATCCTCGCGAGTTTCAATGTTCCAAATCTGTGATAATTTTATTAGGACCTCTTTAAAACTGTAATCACCTCACCTCACCTAAATGTTTTGAATCCAATTTTTGTAGTTGTTGTATACGAAGGCGTCCTTGAGAGCCCGAGCCCGAGCCCGTGCAGAGGCGGGCGGGCATTTGCTGTCCTTGGGAGGTGTCTGATCGAGAGTCTTGTTCGGCATTTTCTGTCCTTGGGAGGCGTCTCTGATCAACTGAGTGAGTGTTTCTGTCCTCCGAGCGGTGTTTCTGTCAAAAACAGTGAGTGAATGTGCTGCATGATTCCAGTCTTATTATTCAGCCAGCACAAACAGGAGGAGGTATGAATCTTTTAAGAAATAGAGAGGGATGCTTTTCGATTGGTATTCCATGTAATGAAATGACTGTTTTGTTTTCTTAGATTAGTAGATATTCGAATAGGTTAAATAGTAAACAATATCTGAACCTTCGATTATTTGTATTGAAATATATGAACAAATGGAAGGTGGTTGACCTGGCACCGATCCACCCGCACGGTTATATGGACAACATGAGCAACGTGGAGGAGATGAGGTGGATCCCTGTGCCAGTGGGACCTAGTTCATGGATTTACAGGCATGTTCAGTGGGACCTAGTGCATGGATTTACAGGCATGTTCGGCCAACGGAGCAGCAGTGGATTTACAGGCATGTTCAGCCGGAGCAGCAGCTTCAGGCATCAGATTCACAAATCAAAATAATGTATGCCCACTGTGTGTTGTTCATATTCTTCCCTTCCCAACGCCACTCCACTGGATCAACTCATCCATGGGTATGCTTTTTTATTTTTCATAGAAATTTTGATAACCCACTGAATTTTATTTTATTTTATCTGTTTCAGTAAGTAATTGGATTGGATTTTATTATTGTGGGATTCATTTTCAGCTGTGTGATGGGCTCTCAGTGTGAATGGCACGCAGTGAGCAAACAACGGATGGACTTCGAGATGCACAAGGTGCTCACCATTATTCTCTCTTTTTTCTTTCTTTCTTTCTTTCTTTCTTTCTTTCTTTCTTCTTTTTTTTTTTTTGTGTGTTATTGTTTTTTAGGTTATAGTTATTTTGAGTAGATAAATCATAAATCATTATTTTACCAAATCAATTCATTCTTTATGTTCCTAATTCTAACATGACTTATTTTCAGTTTTCTTATATAGACTTCTCATACATTTTCTTCAATACCATTTAAACCTAGGAAGTTTGCTTTCTTCTACTCTTGATGTCATATACATTAAAATTATAGGGAGGTTGCCTAATCTAAGTTATAGTTGTTTTCAATGACTTTATAATCTTCTCCACTTCCAACCCAAGGAAGGATTAGCTCGTACCTTTACTCTTTCTTCATAAGAGGGAAGGCTTGGACAATGGCCTTCCAACATATCAACAAATTATATTATGAGTATTCTTGGAAGGTCTTCTAATGAATTAGGTTCAATGTATTTTTAGAGGATAACTTGACTTCATAGACCCTTATTTCATATGAGCCTCCATATATATCTAGCTACCAAAGCATTCCCAAAATGATGCATATTCTTAAGCCCCAACTTCATCACCTTCTTAAAACTCAAATTCTTCATCACCTTCAAATTTTAAATATGTTCATGTTCCAACATTTGCATTTTCCCTTCTTCATAAACCACAATGAAGACTACCAAATGAGCCAATTTCATAGAATAAGTACTCTCTCTCTTTTTTTCTCATTATTATAGTAGAGTCTAGACTATTTAGTTTTCAAACTTATTTTCATCCAAGTCAAAGTATATGCTCCAACATTAATGCTTAATATGTAGCAAAGTGTCTCTTTAGTCAAGTTAAATTAAGAAGATGATTTCAATCATCAAATTATGTTAGTCAATTTCTTAAATGATAAATCAATTTATGCATTTTTTGTTCCACTATATAGAAAACATAAATTTTCACTGAATTTTAAAATATATTATTTTTTGCAGACAATGACTGGAATATATGTGCTTGGCCACAACATATGAAGCATTTACTTGTCCATCATACTCATGACAAAAGACATGAAAAGAAATGTCATTATGACATTAATCGCTTTCGAAACAAATTAACATTTATTTATTCATTGTGTAATTACTCTTGGAAAACTCATAATAAAAAAATTATTTTTTGTTTGAAGGGACCAAAAAGCCCCTTCTCAATGCTCTTAAGAACAAACCTTGGTCGTTCTTAAAGGTTTGTGCATCCTCTCTCCTTTTCCACTTAGTTTTTACTTTTCCTCTTTGGTTATGTTTAACAGGAGTTAGCATCATAGATTTTAAGCTAATGATTTTTAATGATACATCAATCTACATTATGGAACATACTTGAAATTTGAAATCCAAAATCAACTTGTTAATTGTTAATGTATGCTTTTACACATTTTAAATTCTTAAATGCATTAAACCAGTTTTTGTTTGTCTATTGACGTGTATTCATGTTATTTTAATGTAATGTTTGATGATTGATGACATTTTCTACTTTGTGTATGATTGTCTATGATAATGTTTGTTGTTTGAGTTCTAATGGTTGTATTTACAATGGATATGTATGGCACGTTGATATGTATTTTGAAATGTGTGTGTGTCCTTTAGCAATGACTATTTACAACATGTTTTTTTTGTGATGATTCAAATTTGATGTGCGATATGTGTATATTTGCAATATTTTATGTGTGGTGTTCAAAATTTGATGGGTGATATTTGTATGTTTTTGTATTTACAATATTATTCGGGTATGGCGATCGAGATTTGATGTGCATTCACGATTGTAGCAATATTATTGATTTTAGTTTCAATTGTATGGTTGTTTATTTACAATGATTGTGTATGACATTTGGATATGTACTCCAGAATGTGTGTGAAATTTCATTTGGCAACGATTAGAATCTCCATGTGCTTGTATCTTATGCATTTACAATATTTTTAGGGTGTAATTGATAGGTGATGTTTCTATGTTTGTGTATTCTTGTATTTTGATGTGTGTTCATGATTGTAGAAAAGTTTGTGGTTTAGGTTCATTTGTATGGTTGTGTATTTACAATGATTGTGTATGACATTTGGATATGTACTTTGGAATGTGTGTGAAATTTCATTTGGCAATGCTTAGTATCTCCATGTGCTTGTATCTTATGCATTTACAATATTTTTAGAGTGTAATTGATATGTGATGTTTCTGTGTTTGTATATCCTTGTATTTTGATGTGTATATCCTTGTATTTTGATGTGTATTCATAATTGTAGCAATGTTTGTGGTTTTAATTTCATTTGTATGGCTGTGTATTTACAATTATTGTGTATGACATTTGGATATGTACTTTGAAATGTGTATGAAATTTCATTTGGCAATGCTTAGTATCTCCATGTGCTTGTATCTTACATTTATAATATTTTTAGGGTGTAATTGATATGTGACGTTTCTATGTTTGTGTATTCCTGTATTTTGATGTGTATTCATGATTGTAGCAATGCTTGCGGTTTAGCTTCATTTGTATGGTTGTGTAGTTACAATGATTGAGTATCACATTTGGATATGTACTTTGGAATGTGTGTGAAATTTCATTTGGTAGTGCTTAGTATCTACATGTGCTTGTATCTTATGCATTTACAATATTTTTAGGGTGTAATTGATATGGGATGTTTGTATTTTGAGTTTGATTTGCATATTATTTACAATTATATTGTATGACTTGTACTTTAAAGTGTGTGTGAATTTATTTTGCCAATGCGTAATGTCTACATAGGTTTGTATGTTTATGAATTTACAACATTTTTTCTGTTTGGCATGTAAAGTTTGTATGTTTGACAATTTATGGGGTTTGTGTATTTACAATTTCTTTGCTTGCAATGATTAAAACGTTGATGCTTATTTTTCTGCAATAATCAAAATTTTATGTGTAATATTTTTATGTTTGCAAAATTTGATATGCAACCATGTATTAATGGAAATTTGATGTGCATTAATGATTGTGTATAATGTTTGGTATGTGGTTTTCCTTTATATCTATGTATTTAGAATGAATGTGGATGACATATTGTATGCAATTTAAAATAAAAGGTGGGGTTTGGGGAGTGATGAGTGTAGTGTAATTATAGGCTAGAAATGAGGGGGGAGGCCAAATGAGCTTCCACCTTCACGTGGTTGGCCTCGTTAGTAGAGAATTTATTTTTCTTGAAGCTAAGAGAAGCTCTCTATATAAACACTCACATAAAAACATTAGAGCCCAATTTTTATCAATCCCCCATTATATATATATATATATATATATATATATATATAAGATGATAAAACTTTATACTTAATGTTTTTATGTTTATGTAAGTAATCTGGAAATGATAGAACAAATTCACTCTTCTCACAAAAGCCTCCACTTTAAGAATATATTTGATTATATTTAAACAATATTTATTAACTTCAATAATAATAATATTTGCATACTATTAAACATTTATATTGATTTTGTATAATAATTTAAATTTAATATTAATAATATATTTGTTATTTAAATGGTATATATGATAAGTGTATAACATAGTTTTAATTTAATTCATATGATTATATATTGTAATATTTATATATAAATTTAATAATATTTTATATTTAAATATTTATTATATATTTATTAAAAATAATATTATATACTTATATAATATTTAAATATGATCTAACTAGTATTAGCAATATTAGAATAGGTATTGTTAGCACCCAATCTGAACCTCAGGCT
The DNA here is from genome assembly GCA_034641835.2 of Pinus albicaulis. NCBI lineage: Eukaryota > Viridiplantae > Streptophyta > Pinopsida > Pinales > Pinaceae > Pinus > Pinus albicaulis. Next base: position 882,572,286 of record CM076571.1, on the reverse strand, counting down.
GAAAAAGGCAAATCAGGGTAACAACTAAACCACGCTCAGCCTTGTAGCTAGCCCTACAAGGACGGGGCTCTCTCTGTAGAAAAGATATTCAATAACACAATAATGAACTGATTTTAGGCTAGGTATATAAATGGGAAAGGGGGGTTTTGATAAATGACTGAATTTTCAGGGATGTATGGGACAAAAAGACAGTATGAACCGAGGAATTAAATCAAAGACACAGATTATTTCATGGGGCAAGATAGGCAAGAGATTTAGCAATCAAGTTGAAATAAGATGGAGTGGAAAGACTGTTGAGAAGCTGAAAAGGGCATAATAAATTAATCTTTTTCAAACAGAAGAAAACACACAGAGCATGCATGATTCCCCAAGGCAGAGCATATAAAATGGATTCTACCTTTCTAACTTGAAAAACATTCAACTGGAAATGTTTATGAATGAATGGTGAAACATAACAATGTACATATGAAACACAAAGGAGAGACATATGCTAAAACTCATACCACATGAATCCCACAAATCAGAGCTGCATCACTTTATTAATTCCCTGCCAAACTGTACAATGGAGCGTAGAGCTCACTGCCACACTATTCCCCTATTTCTGAGTTTTCAGACTTCAGACTTTCAGCCCTTTACAAATGATTAGCATTTTTAATAAATAGACAGATTTTGTGGGAATATAGATCGATGGAAAGAGGGGAAATCATAACTGAAGATGGAAAACCAAGAGCCAATAATCTCTTCGTAAAGGAAGAGCTGCGTTACATCTGGTCAGTGAGAAGGCGAAACATTGTAACGTAGATCTTCTTTACAACGTAACTGCAGATGTGACTGTTACAAATTTTGGTCTCGGCCTCTGACTGTCGCTTTGCTTTCCGTCATTACTCTGAAGAAGACCGACCTTTATAATACGCTGTTGAAATAAAATGAAATTATGCTTTCGTGAAGGGAAAAATTTATTTTGCATGGGAAAAAGGGAAGGGGAGTAGGCAGGATCTGCATATTAATCGCAATTGGAAATGAACGGGCGAAGGGATATAACGTAAAACGAAACTTACAAATTGCTGTGGAATGCATTTCAATACACAGAGGTAATCGCAATCGGGGCTCGGGAGGTGAGACGCTTTGGAATACGTCGCGCAAAAGTTCCGATGCGATGGAGTACTTTAAAAAACTTTGAAAATCCTTTTATTGCTTTTACAAAGGGAAAAAGGGTTTTTTATTTGAATGGGGCGGAAGTATTTAAATGGTGGCCTGGGGTCAATCGCAATCGCAATATCGGAAGGGAGCGGAGTGCAGCACATATGGAAATGCCGATGCGATGGCTTGATTAGCTGTGGACCGTCCGATCGGCGGGGGCAATTGACGGTCAGATGTGGATCAGGAGATCGGAGGAGTGATGCGATTGGAAGAAGTGATGCGATCGGAGGATCGGAGGGAGTGATGCGATCGGGATATCGGAAGAAGTGATGCGATCGAAGGATCGAAGGGTTTGATTCGATCAGGATATCGGAGGAAGGACTTGCGATTGGCCAATCGGAAGGGGATTTATGGAAGTGCCGATTGCGATGGCCCGATTAGCTGTGGGTTGTCGGATCGGTGGAGACAGATCAACAGTCGCGGTGTCAATCGGAGGGGGGTAATACAATCGCATCGGAACTTTTGCGATGGGTCAATTGGAACATGCAACTAAAATATGCGATGCGATAGAAAGGGATTTAAAGTGGCGGGGTTTATATAACATAAACTTTCGTTTACAAAGTTTTATTATAAGGTTTTAACGTATGGTGGGGAAGTGGTTTAGCATAATCGCATTTGTATTTATAATGCGATTTTATAATCGAAAAGGGGAAAAGGGGAATATTAAAACTTTAATAACACAAATTTTTAAGGGGAAAAAGGGAAATAGGGGGTATATGAAGGTATAAGGACTTTTACTTCACTCAAGCATAAATTTCAATCCAGAAGTCAGTTTTGAGAGTGTAGTATACCATTGGAAAGCTCTTTCTGGGCTTTTTCTACTGGATCTACTTGGAGAATGATTTGATGCTGAACATGCTATGAAAAACTTCTCTGAAAGGCAGGGTGATGATCTTGTCGGAGATGGCAGCTTCTGAATTGTGACTGAAGGGCAAAGTATTATGTTTTCACCTCAAAACATGGTTTTGAGGTGAAACTTGCATCAAACTGAATAAATGATATCTCTGATCTTCCTGGTGCTATGATTTTGAGTTTATTGACTTCCTCATGACCTTGCTGATCTTTATTTGACACTTGAATCATTAATTCGATCATGGTGAGGCCCTAGAAACTAATGAGGCCCGTCCTATGACCTACTGACATGATTTGAGAGTGAAATCAACTTATGTCCAAAGACCATAGAAAGGAGAATCAGCAAGTGCCTCATGAGAGAAGACTAATGAAAACTCACTACCATCAATGAATCCATGACCTAGCGGAACGGTGAAATTTATTCGATATGAGACTCCTAATATGCAAATGCAAAAGAGAAATTTTGATCACTGATGGCAGTATGAATAGACTGACACTAACATTGGCTCCAATGGGGATGGTAGCTCCTTGGAGGTGCCAAGAACACCGTAGACCAAGTAGCCTCATCCATTGGGCATGGAGTCAAAAATACTGAAAAACTGACACAATGCAGACTGATACTGACTCAAGATTAAGACTGAGAAGCTGAAATAAAACCAAACCATACACATAACATTCAAGTCTTATACCCTTCACCTCGGGCCCCAAACTTCAATGACTGTGTACTCTGAACTCTGATGAAAATAACATTGTATATACAATGATGATGACATAAATTCTGATCCTTTGTTTTCAACAATGGTAGTGCTTTAAAAGCCTACCATTTACTGCTCCTCTAGGGAAATCTTGGCCATTCATTTCTGAGAGCAAGAAGGCATTCTGTCCTCTGTATGCTGAAATCTTGTATGGTCCTTTCCACAGATTGTCGAACTTACCATGCTTCCCTTTGTCTTCATTTCTGGCATCCCATTTCAACACTATATCATCCAGCTGAAACCTTTCTGCTTTGGTCTTTCTGTCAAAGATCTTCTTTATTTTCTCCTGCAACTGAATGGCGTTCTGTGACATTTCCTCTCTTGTTTGCTGAAGGTGGATCATTTGATTGATCCTTCGTTGATTATCATTATCCTTGCTGCCAACTTCTTGCAATAATCTCGTAACTGGGACTGTAAGGGATGTGGGGAAGACAGCATCAGTTCCATAAACTAATTCGAAAGGCGACATACCGATTGATTTCTTACTGCTAACTATTTCTTCCCACAGAGCGTTGATGAGCTTGTGATGCCAATTTATTTTGTTTTCCTCCAGCATTTTCTTAATTATATTTACCAGTGATTTGTTAGATGACTCAGCTAGGTCGTTGCCTTGTGGATAATACGTTGTCAAATGGCCTAGTGCGATGTTGTATTTGTCACAAAAATCGATCATCTTCTTGGATCGGAACGCTGCTGCGTTGTCTGTTACGATTTTGCATGGGCAGCCAAAACAAGATAGAATATTCGATTCCAGGAATTGAATTATTACCGTGTCTGTTGCTTTCCTGGCTGGGACGGCCTTGATCCATTTCGTAAAGTAATATGTCCTTGTCAATATCCATCGGTGCTGTGCTGAGGACGCGGGATGAATTTCTCCTATGAAATCGAGCCCCCATTGTTGAAAAGGTGCGTTCACTGAAACTGGTTTCAAAGGGAGTGGAAGAAATTTCTTCTTCCCTTGGAAGATTTGGCATTCATGAAATTTCATCACTGTCTTATATAAATCAGAAAATAATGTGGGCCAATAATATCCTGCTCTCAATACCTTGTTAGTTGTAGTCTTCCAAAATAAGTGACCGCCACTATTGCCTTTATGAAAATCGTGCATTACCTTCTGCGCCTCTTCTTCAACCAAACAATTGAGTAGAACGCCTACTGGATCCTTCCAATACAGAGCGTTGTCTAAAATGCAGTCTTTTGCAGATTTTAGCTTCATAGATCTACCCTTACTCTTAGACATGCCAGTAGGAGGTGAGAAATGCTGAAGGACATAGACAATATCTGAATACCACGGGGACTGCAGAAAAATATCTGAAATTGGAACCAGCAAACCTTCATCTTCATCTTCTGCCACTGCTCTTATGAGGTTTATATCTAAAGCATGCAGATTTGATTGGTCCATCAATTTCGCCAAGCCTTGGCCTTTGATCAACTTCGTGGGCTTGATCTCCAGATTGTACTCCAACATAGTTGCTATCCACTTACCTCTCCGACCTTCTGGATCAGTTTGCATCAACACATCCTTCACTGCTACATTAGGGACATATGCTATAGTATGTGAATGCAGAATATGGACCCTGAAATCCTTCAATGCCTTGATAAGAGCCAATGCCTGTTTTTCAATAATATTATACCTCAAAGCAGCATCTCTAATAGTTCTACTAAAAAAGGCAATTGGCTTTTCGATATCGTCTCTCTTTTGCATTAAAACAGCAGCTAAAGTATGCTCCGATGCAAACGAAAATATGATGAAGTCTTGAGTGTAGTCAGGACTGATCAAAACTGGGGCATTGGACAAAGCGAACTTTACCAGATTAAATGACTTGATAGCTTCTTCACTCCACTTGACAGTGCTATCCTTCTTCAACATGTTAGTCATTTCCCTCAAATGTTCAGCCAGATTGGGTATAAATCGACGTAAGAAGTTCATCTTACCATTGAATGCTTGGATCTCCTTTTTGTTTCGTGGAAGGTCTATGTGCTGAATTTCCTCCACTCTAGATGGATCGATGCGGATACCATCTTTAGAGATGATATGCCCTAGCAGCTTGCCTTCATCCATGGCAAAGAGACACTTCTTGGGATTGAGAGAAATTACAAACTTTCTGCATCGCTAAAAAACAACTCTCAAATGGTGCAAATGCTCATCATCTGATCCTGAAAACACTGTCAAATCATCCAAATAAATGGCCAATAAAACATCTTTTTCGTTGGCAAAAGCAATTTCCATTGCACGCTGGAAAGTAGCTCCTACATTCTTCAGTCCAAATGGTATTTTGGCATACTAGAAGGTTCCCCAGGGTGTTGTGAAGGCAATTTTGTCTTGGTCCTTCTCATGCACCAAGATTTGGTTGTAGCCTGAGTAGCCATCAAGTAGTGACATCCTGGATGCTCCAACTACTCTCTGCAGAATATGGTCCATTTTCGAAAGTGGATAAATATCCTTTAAGGAAGCCTTATTCAAGTTCCGAAAATCTATACACAACCTTATTTCTCCAGTCTTCTTACGTACCAGGACCAAATTTTAAATCCAGTCAGAAAATCTAATGGGGACTATAATACCAGCTTTGTACAATCTGTTTACCTCTTTTTCGATGGATGGTAGCAGCTTCAGATTGATTCTTCTCAACTTCTGTCTAAATGGCTTTTGATCCGGCTTGATAGGAATAGTATGCTGGATTATGTTCTTATTATACACCTTCAAGTCTGAATAATCCCATGAAAATACATCAGAAAATTCAGAAAGCAACTTCACATACTTCTCCTTCGCTTTAGGGGACAATGCCTTTGAAAATTTCACGAACTTGGGCTGATCAGGTGTTCCAAGATTCACATCTTCAACTCCTTTCTCCGTGGGCACCAAGCTTGGCTTCTTTGCCATATCGTCCTGATCAAACAACTCCTTTAAAGGTATGAGACCTCTAGGAATTACATTATCTTTCAGTTGTAATATGTCCATCTGGTTTGTTTCCAATTCTTGATCATCAACCACATACTCACCTTCTATGGAAGTGTCCTTGAATTTTCCATCACCCTACAAAAATGCATTGATCTCATTATCATCCCAAAATACTTGCCAATACCTTAAATTGTCTGGAACAGCGGGCCTATGTTTGACATGGATCTCAAACTTGTTGCTGGAGTTCATCGAAATCTTCAGGTTACTTGCAGCAGTGGCAAGAGAATCAGCAATAAGATTCTGCATCCTGGGTACTGCTGTCAAAGTGTACTATGGGAATATCTTCAAAATGTCCAGAACTGCATTTCTGTATGCCCTCAGTCTTGGATGTTTAGCTTGCTATTCTCCTTTCACCTGCTTGATTATTAACTCAGAGTCACCATACACAGAAATCCTTTTCGCCTTCAACTTCTTCAGGATTTTGAGGCCTGCAATCAGAGCTTCATACTCTGCTTCATTGTTGGAGCAGTCAAAAGCCAACTTATAAGCACATACTCTAACATTACTAGGGACCTTTTCAGGTTGGAAAATAGCGCTCCGAATCCATATTCCAATACCTGCTCCATCCTTAATAACAGCTCCATAAAAATCCATACCCCATAGGCCTTCTTCTTCTTCTTGCAGATGCTGAAATTTAGTTTCTGCCTTCTCTTACCTTGGTTGTTTTCTGGCTGTTCGCTGTCTTTTTGCTGCTGGGGGACAGGAGGCTCAGAAGTACTTGCCACTTTGTCCTTTTCCTGTTCGAGGACCTCTCTGAAATTTTCTGAAATCTTAGGTATCTCATCCACTTATACCAACTGAGCATCCTCATCATTTAAATCACCATCTGAATATAAGACAAAAGACTCTAAATCTGTGTGGACTATATTGATGGGATGGTTTACTAGCTTGTCTTTGCTAGTAATCATATATTTCATTTTCTTTTCCCTATATAACTTTCTCAACTGGCCAAATACAGGGATTGTGGCATAAGAGAAGTCAATTTGTATGGTCCCCTTAATTTTTGCGCCCCAAGACCTAGATAGAAGAATTCCAAACCGTGGTGAGACATCAGCAACAACTACATCCATCAAGACATTTTTGGCTGGGATTTGATCTAAATACACTACTAATTCTTTGCTAAGACCAATACAATGGACCCTACTTGAGTCAAAAGAATACAAATCATGGTATTTTCTAGTAACATCAAGGCGTAACTTCTCCATGACAGCTTTGGGCATCAAATTATGCGAGGCCCCGGAGTCCAACATGGCGTTATGCAAGATAAACTCATGCAACCTAAGACTTAGGTAAAAGGGCGGGACTTCATTTTCTTCAAATTCTTCTGTGGCTGGACCAAAAATAAGTTCAGGGTAGTCATCTTCCACATTAACCATATCAAAAAGAGGGTCAATTTGCAACACTTTAGACACCTGACTTTTATATACACTATTCTTCACCAACTCAGTCAGGGGCACAGACACTTTGAGTTTAGAAATTTCATTTTCTAAATTAAAGGAAGCAGCTTTTTCTACCTCTTTAATGGGAGGGTCTTTCTTCTCTATTTTCTCCTTCGTTATGCTCTGCTGGCCTTTTTCATTTGTTGTGTTAGTAGCTGCGGGTGCTTTGATGAATGAAGGATTGGCCGGATCTTTTCCTTTCTTCTGTGCCTCGTCCTTCATTTGGAGTTCTTTTCTCTTTTGAATGGGACTGATTGTGACGTTTCAGTTCCTCAGAGAATACTGCCTTTTTTGGGCCGATAGAGCGTTCATATACCCTCTCTGGTAGTCATCAGATTCTTCCTCTAACGCCACATCATTGGCAAAAATGAAATTTTCGTCCCCTCGAATGTCTGGAGTCGCCACTGTGTATTCTTCATCTTCTGTGAGGAAAATGAGCGCACCATCAGCTGTGAAAAAGTGATTGGCCTCGATCGCAGGGTCGTCATCATCTGAGTCTGTCCCTTGCATGTAGTTCTGCTGTAATGGCATTTTAATCTGTTGCTGTGGTGCCGCTTGGTCCTGTGCCTTCTGTTCTCTCTGCCTAATTCTGAATTGCGGCTGATGTTGTCCTCTAAAATTTGGATTTCTTATTTGGGGTTCAGGTATGTCTGAAATCGTTAATCGATCAACCATCCTTTCCATTGTACGAATCAGTGTGTCCATTTTACTGTCCGAAGGGGTCTTCCTCTTTCACCGTGACTTTCTTTTCAGCTCTGGCTCGAGCTCTTCTAGCCAGCAGATTAGCTTCAATGCTTACTACTATCCTCTGCATGTCATCAAGTGACGGCGGATCTCTTTCACGCAGCTGATATGCCATATCAGCATCAAAACCATCCGGAAACTTCAGCAAAGCTGAATCCACAGGAGGTTTGAGGTTAGCCGGAATAGCATTGTATACAGCATTGAATCTTAAACAATAGTCTTGCATGGTTTCACCCATATTTCTTTTAATATTCTCATATTCAGACATAATTTGGAGTGGGTTATTTTTCACCTCCCACCGGTCTAAGAACTGTGTGTGTAACTCCTGTAAAGTATGAATAGAGCCTACTAGCAAGGCTCTAAACCACTTTCTAACTTCGCCTCCAAAGCTTTGAACAAACAGTCTAGTGGTTACATTCTCTTCCTCTACCTCATGAAGATCAAAAAAATCATTCATCTTATCAACATGCTGCTGGGTTGTGATGCTTTGAGTGGCATCAAAGATTGGAATTAACTTTGATAGTCAGCAGGCATATCATTGAGGACTTGGGGTAAAAGCAGGGGTGCATACCGGGTAGCCATGATTTTGGGAGGATTTACCACAGCGTTTGCAGTACTGGAATTTGAGGGAGGTGTTGATGGAGGAGATGAAAACTGGGGATTGACTGATCGGAATGCTGATGAATCAGGAGGATGGAATGCTGGCCCTGATGATTCTGAAACCTCGGGAATATTAGTTATAGTGATGGACTGAGGAGAGTTCAAAATGTAGTCATCAATGGAGGAATTTTCTCTCTAAACTTCAATATCTACAAGAAACTCCAGATCTAGAACCGTGTCTTCAAGTGAAGTTTCAGACTTGTTTCTAAACAAAGAAAGCTCAAAACTCTCATCAAAAGAAAGCTCTTCTGCAAAAAACCACTCACTGGGCCAAGTATGGGACCTGAAAATAGGTGTAGGACTTAGCGATCCCTCTTGTCTTCTGACTATTCTTGGGATAAGATTTGGATTTTCAAACATAGGGGGAGGATTTGGATCAGGATTAGCCCTTGTATATCTTCTTGAAGCCAGTGTGGTCAACTTACTACTGTACAATATTTATATCAGCCTAGAAAACTCTGAAATATCATCATCGAGACTTTACAAGAAAAATATTACTAGGGTGATGAATCTTCTATGCAAAAAGTTTGTAGCTCCCCAGTGGAGTCACCAGAGATGTTAGCACCAAATCTGAACCTCAGGCTGAAAAAGGAAAATCAACGTAACAACTAAACCACGCTCAGCCTTGTAGCTAGCACTACAAGGACGGGAGAGGGCTCTCTCTGTAGAACAGATATTCAATAACACAATAATGAACTGATTTTAGGCTAGGTATATAAATGGGAAAGGGGGGTTTTGATAAATGACTAAATTTTCAGGGATGTATGGGACAAAAGGACAGTATGAACCGAGGAATTAAATCAAAGACACAGAGTATTTCATGGGGCAAGATAGGCAGGAGATTTAACAATCAAGTTGAAAAAAGATGGAGTGGAAAGACTGTTGAGAAGATGAAAAGGGCATAATAAATGAATCCTTTTGAAACAGAAGAAAACACACAGAGCATGAATGATTCCCCAAGGCAGAGCATATAAAATGGATTCTACCTTTCTAACTTGAAAAACATTCAACTGGAAATGTTTATGAATGAATGGTGAAACATAACAATGTACATATGAAACACAAAGGAGAGACATATGCTAAAACTCATACCACATGAATCCCACAAATCAGAGTTGCATCACTTTATTTATTCCCTGCCAAACTGTACAATGGAGCGTAGAGCTCATTGCCACACTATTCCCCTATTTCTGAGTTTTCAGACTTCAGACTTTCAGCCCTTTAAAAATGATTAGCATTTTTAATAAATAGACAGATTTTGTGGGAATATAGATCGATGGAAAGAGGGGGAATCATAACTGAAGATGGAAAACCAAGAGCCAATAATCTCTTCGTAAAGGAAGAGTTGTGTTACGTCTGGTCAGTGAGAAGGCAAAACAGTGTAACGTAGATCTTCTTTACAACGTAACTGCAGATGTGACTGTTACAAATTTGGGTCTCGGCCTCTGATTGTCGCTTCGCTTTCCATCATTACTCTGAAGAAGACCGACCTTTATAATACGCTGTTGAACTGAAATGAAATTATGCTTTCGTGAAGGGAAAAATTTATTTTGCATGGGAAAAAGGGAAGGGGAGTAGGCGGGATCTGCATATTAATCACAATCGGAAATGGACAGGCGGAGGGATATAACGTATAACGAAACTTACAAATTGTCGTGGAATTCATTTCAATACACAGAGGTAATCACAATCGGGGCTCGGGAGGTGATATGCTTTGGAATACGCCGTGCAAAAGCTCTGATGCGATGGAGTACTTTAAAAAACTTTGAAAATCCTTTTATTGCTTTTACAAAGGGAAAAAGGGTTTTTTATTTGAATGGGGCGGAAGTATTTAAATGGTGGGCCCGGGGTCAATCGCAATCACAATATCGGAAGGGAGCGGAGTGCAACACATATGGAAATGCTGATGCGATGGCCCAATTAGCTGTGGACCGTCCGATCGGCGGGGGAAATTAACGGTCGGATGTGGATCAGGAAATCGGAGGAGTGATGCGATCGGAAGATCGGAAGAAGTGATGTGATCGGAGGATCGGAGGGAGTGATGCGATCGGGAGATCGGAAGAAGTGATGCGATCAGAGCATCGGAGGGAGTGATGCGATCGGGAGATCGAAGGAAGGACTTGCAATTGGCCAATCGGAAGGGGATTTATGGAAGTGCCGATTGCGATGGCCCGATTAGCTGTGGGTCGTCGGATCGGTGGAGATAGATCAACAATCGCGGTGTCAATCAGAGGGGGGTAATACAATCGCATTGAAACTTTTGCGATGGGCCGATCGGAACATGCAACTAAAATATGCGATGCGATAGAAAGGGATTTAAAGTGGCGGGGTTTATATAACATAAACTTTCGTTTACAAATTTTTATTATAAGGTTTTAACGTATGGTGGGGAAGTGGTTTAGCATAATCGCATTTGTATTTATAATGCGATTTTATAATCGGAAAGGGGAAAAGGGGAATATTAAAACTTTAATAACACAAAGTTTTAAGGGGAAAAAGGGAAATAGGGGGTATATGAAGGTATAAGGACTTTTACTTCACTCAAGCGTAAATTTCAATCCAGAAGTCATTTTTGAGAGTGTAGTATACCGTTGGAAAGCTCTTTCCGGACTCTTTCTGCTGGATCTTCTTGGAGAATGATTTGATGCTGAACATGCTGTGAAAAACTTCTCTGAAAGGCAGGGTGATGATCTTGTCGGAGATGGCAGCTTCTGAATTGTGACTGAAGGGAAAAGTATTATGTTTTCACCTCAAAACATGGTTTTGAGGTGAAACTTGCATCAAACTGAATACATGATATCTCTGATCTTCCTGGTGCTATGATTTTGAGTTTATTGACTTCCTCATGACCTTGCTGATCTTTATTTGACACTTGACTCATTAATTCGATCATGGTGAGGCCCTAGAAACTAATGAGACTCGTCCTATGACCTACTGACATGATTTGAGAGTGAAAGCAACTTATGACCAAAGACCATAGAAAGGAGAATCAACAAGTGCCTCATGAGAGAAGACTGATGAAAACTCACTACCATCAATGAATCCATGACCTAATGGAACGATCAAGTTTATTCGGTATGAGACTCCTAATATGCAAATGCAAAAGAGAAATTTTGATCACTGATGGCAGTATGACTAGACTGACACTAACAGGTATGATATTATTTTTTTCGAACACATTTCACAATTTCATGAATTAATTTTACTTTGAGTTAACCCATATTCTTTAGTAAATAATAAAGTATATATTCCTTAGTAAATTAATATATTCAAAAGTATTTAAAATATATATAAAAAAATATTTACAATATATTTCTTCATATTGGTACACTATTTAAAACTTCAAGAATAATGTTTGCATATATTTAAAAAATTATATTGATATATTATAATAATTTTTTATAATAATCAAAATTTAACTATTTTTTTAAGTCTAAAAAATTTATTGATCAAACAAGAATAAAATTATATCATGTCTCATTTTTTGGCAGAGTTTTCTTTATATTAACGGTATCTAAGTAGAGATGAATGAATGATACTAAGAGTAACAAAGAAGACATAAATGGATAGAAGAAACAATTAGAAAGATGAATCACTCAAATCAGGGCTCATCCTCAAGGCAACTTTTTTTTCCTTTCTTTTTTGAAACCTTGACCCAACCTTTTGAAAGTGGTTTGATCAAAATGATCTACAAATTATCATTACGCATTGAGAAAAATTCCTTATCAAATTCTAAGGAAGTTGACTCATGATCTTGTTTTAATATACCCAAAGAAGCATTACTATACAATATCACTATGTTTGTTGAAGGAGAGCGGTCCACACGAGAAGTCATTTAGCCTTGAATTTGTCCCCCAAATGAATTTCATCATCAATGCTTCATTATCCTTGTCCAACGTAGAGTAAATTATATATATATATATATATATATATATATATATATATATATATATATATCTTATTAAAATATAATTTAAAAAATTAAATATATAATGTTTAATATATTTGTTAAAGAAAAGTATTTAAAATAAAAAAATATTTACAATATATTTCATCATACACTATTTAAAACTTAAAGATTTTTGTTTGTATATCATTAAAAATTTATATTGATATATTATAATATTTTTTATAATAATCAAAATTTGTCTAATTTATTTTTTAAGTCTACAAATTTTATGGATCAAACAAGAATAAAATTATGTCATGTCTCATTTTTTTGTATAGTTTTCCTTATATTAATTGTATCTAGTCAGAGATGAATGATGTTGAGAGCAATAAAAGAAGACATAAATGGATAGAAGAAACAATTAGAAAGATGAATCACCTAAATCAGGGGGGCTCATCATGAAGGAAACTTATTTTTTCCTTTATTTTTTGAAACCTTGACCCAACCTTTCGAAGGTGGTTTGATAAAAATGATCTACAAATTATCCTTACACACTCAACGAAATTCATGATCAAATTTTGAGGAAGTTGACTCATGAGCTTGTTTCAATCTACCCAGAGAAGCATTATTGCATGGTATCTCTATGTTTGTTGAAGGAGAATGGTACACATTAGAAGCCATTGAGCCTTGGATTTTGTCCCTCAAATGGATTTGATCATCAACACTTCATCATCCTTGTTCAATGTAGAGGCGACCTTGCCATCCATAGGAGGGGGGTTGTAGGGTTTCCAACTTTTAGATTTGTATTTGCGGATGTTCCACTTTATTGAGAATTAAACATTGGACAAGAATTATGCAATTTACCTATTTGATGACATAAGTGGCTCCTTAGGCTCCAAATAATAACCCTGCATAATTAGGCTCCAATTATGCAATTAAGGGTTATTATTTTAATATAGTTTTATAATATTTTAAATTATTAGAATAGGAATTTCAAATTATTTATTAGAATAATAATATTAGAATTTTTTTTAATAATTTGATAATTTAGTAAAAAATGTTAGACATTAGGTAGAAAATTGATATTATTAATTAGAATTTTAAGTAACTACTAGGTGGGAATTATAAAAATTAAAAAGTAAAGTTAGTATAAAAAATAAAAATAAAATTAAATAAAATTAATTAATAAAATAAAGTTTTTTAACTTGAGTTGCTGTCGGTTCCTCTCATCATTTTCCCTCACTATTTATACCTTGTTCCCCCTGCTTCCTTCTTTGATTATTCATTCATTCTTTCTCGTCCTAAAGATGGATCCCCGTTGGGATTCAAAACGTCGACCAGTGTTCTATGATACCGTGGATAATCCAGTTTCTGATGACAATTTCCAATCTCTTCTATGACCTGAAATCGAACTTTGATTTTGCTAACCAAGCATGCTATATGTATGTGGAATGCTAGTAGTGCTAAAAGGGAGTTCTTTTTCTACCCTTTTCCCCTTTTTATATGCATTTACCTTTACGCTTAGTTTTATGTATGGTTGATATGGATGGAACCATGCCCATTGTCTCCCCTCTATCACACTCATAAAATAGATCTCACTCTTTTCCTTGGCCTGGAAATATTGCTTCTTAAATAGAGAGTTACTAGAACTATTTTTTCCAGATTTTTGTTAGAAATACAAATGGAAAGACTTCAATTTTGTGGACAAATAGCTCAATCTTTTTTTTTCTCCGAAGCAGTCTATTGTAGATAAATGGGGTATGCGTGAAAAAATCCCATGTTTGCAATATGAAGGGAAAGTTATTCAAGATTCAAATTAGCTCAAGGTGTATGGCATCACAAAAAAATCTTCCATAATCCTAACCTCAAGGTTGCATGGGGGCGCCCAAGGTGCCAAAATTTCATCTAGAACCTCCATTTCTTTCAAGGAATTCATTCAAGGAAAGGCATACAACAAAATAAATTCAAAAATATCTAGGCCCTTACATAGTAGATCAAATGGAGAAAACACCTTATGTGGAAGTTAATCTTTATGAGGTATCTTCCCTTTTTTATGTCCTTCATCCCAAAGCTATTATTTTCAGATTTAATGGTGATTGGACAAAACCTAAAGCTTTATTCCAATGGTTTTTCTCATTTTTGACACCCAACTGTGACATTTATTTATGCTCAAAAGGATTCAAATTTTGTACTAAATGAATGTCCTTGGTTTTGGAGAAGAGTTGGGTTATATATCACTACATGGTTCCGAGAGTTTGATGCCACAAATATGGTGGTCTCAACCATGTCAGTTTGGGTGAGGATTCTAAATATCCCTCTCCCATTCTGACATCACAAAGTCCTTGAGGATATTGGAAACATTGAGGAATTTCAAAAAAATGGACCTGGAAAGAACATATTAAGGTCTCCTCACCTTTTCTAAAATATGTGTGGAAATAGACCTTACGAAGGTCTACTAGATTACATAATATTGAAACACAAATCAGTGGTCTCACTTTTTAGATTATGAAAAAATGACCTTTCAATGTTGAGTTTGTTTTGAAACAAGACATCTACAAAATGCATGTCCATAAGCGAAGAAGAATCCAAAAAAGAAAAAGGGGCAATCCAACGGGCCAAAAGGTTGGTAATTTACAAAACACCATCTATAAAAATATGAGGAAAATTACATCAAGGAGAGCAATCATGTCCTTTAAATTTATGTTGATGCTTTGGTTCAATCTGGATTCAAAATGGATGGAGAAACAATTGCATAGACAAGAACAATTACCTTTCTTTAGGCAGGGTCAAAATCCAAAGGTACTCATGCATTAGATGGGAATGGGGGCACATTAAGAACCCCTATTTCAGAGAGATTAAATTCAGGAAAAGAATTTTTCCATATGGAAGTAGGTCGAGAATCAGATTTGGTTCTTTTTGAACCAATTTTAGATGTTTTGCAAAAAGTACAAAAAAGGAAAAGAAAAAAAGAAAATTGTAAAATGTCATGCTTAACTTCTTCCTTTTGTTGTATGTTTCTCTTAATTGTTATTTTCTCTCTATAGCTCAATGTTGAGAGGTGTCTTTCTTGCAGAATGCTTATAGCATATGCACAATTTAATTTTGTTTTTCCTGTAATGAATAAAATCACGCATTAATTTCTACGGAATAATAATAATATATATATATATATATATATATATATATAATTGTTAGTGGGAAAATGATAAAAAAAATTGAGCTCTAATGTTGTATTTGTGTATTTATATAAATAGTTTCCCTTAACTTAAAAAATCATAAATTCTCTACTAACAAGGCTAACCACATGAAGGTGGAAGCCCGTCTGACCTCCTCCTTCACTTCTAGCCTATAATTGCACTACGTTCATCACTCCCCAAACCCCACCTTTTATTTTATTTTAAATTACATATAATATGTTAGCCACATTCATTCTAAATACATAGATATAAAGGAAACTGAAATACTAAACATTATACACAATCATTAATGCACATCAAATTTCCATTAATATACACGAAATGTATTGTTATACACTAACAAAAAAACATTCAACATCAAATATTGATCATTACTACACATACATATAGACATTAGGCATCAAATTTGTAATCCTTAGAAACAAAGAGATTGCAACTGAGCAAACCCAAAAATAAAACCATACAAATAGTATACATCAATTACACACAAAATATTGTAAATGCGTAAACATACAAACCAATACATATACTCAGCGTTGACAAAGGAAATTTGAATTCTATATCAACTTGTCATATACAATCATTCAATCATTTTAAATACCATGCAAATGAAATTCAAATAACAAACATTTCTACAATCATGACTACATATCATATTTTTTAAACATACAAACGTTAGGCATGAATTTTTTATTATTACTAGAAAATAAGCATCAATTCTTTAATCATTACAAACAAAGAAATTGTAAATACACAAACCACAAAAATTGTCAAACTTACAAACTTTACATGACACACACAAAAAACGTTGTAAAATCATAAACATACAAACTTATGTAAACACAACTTTGGGAAAAGAAATTCATACTTTTCAAAGTATGTGTCATATACAATCATTGTAAATACTATGCAAATCAAACTAAAAATACAAGCATACATAAAAATACAAACATCACACATCAATTACACCCTAAAAATATTTGAAATGCATGAGATGCAAGCACATGGAGATATTAAGCATTGCCAAATGAAATTCACACACATTCCAAACTAAATATCATAATGTTAGACATAATCATTGTAAATACACAACCATACAAATGAAAGTAAAACTAAAAACGTTGCTACGATCATGAATAAACATCAATTTTTTATCACCATACACAGAATATTGTAAATACAGACATAAATATCACCCATCAAATTTTGATCATCACACATAAAATATTGCAAATATACACATGTGCTCGAGAACAATGAATGGTGATGGAAGCCATTACTAGAAGATCATGTTTTTACTTAAAGCAAGAAATTTTATGTGCCTAACCATATATCTAAAGCCCCTCCACTAGTGGTCCCTTAAAACACCCGGATTGCTAAAATGCAGGCTTATTTGAGGATAAATATGTTCCCTCTTTTCAATGTGCTACTCAAGGCATATATATCTTGGCTAATTATGAGTCTATGCCAAAAGCTAATAAGGGACTATTTTTGGATAGTTTTTATGTAAGTTTTTGAGACACTTCTATGAATATAAATGACTCCTTTATGAAGCTATATATATATTTTTTAGAGTATGGTATAATTCGATTAGGAGACTAGATAGGATTAGAATGTGAATGCATTTCCAAATTTTATTTTATTTTCTTTTAAAATGGAATATATGTTTTTTTTTACAAGGAAAAAAATTCTAGAAATAGGTAAAATACAACTAGGGTTGATATCCTATATTTGATAGAGAGACCTATGTTATAGGTTGGTGGTATCCTAAGACTAGGGTTCATATACTATATTTGATAAAGAAAACCATGTTATAGGTTGATGGTATCTTAAAGCTAGGGTTGATATGTTATATTTGATAAAGAAACTTGGATTATAGGTCGGTGATATCCTCCTAATTTTAATGTAAGGTTTGGAAAACCATTATAAATATTATTGTGGGCTCCTTACATTACCACTTTCTATTTGAAAAAAAAATCCAAAATTATTAACATTTAATGTTTACAATTTATCTAGTATTTTTTTCCAAAAAAAATTGCAACAATATGAAAAAAAGGGGTGCCTGTGTTCTGGAGCGTTTAATTCTTTTTCCATTTGCCATAATTTCCATACCTGCAGAGAACCCATCATTTAGTCTTTCATTACTTATTCTATATTTGAGGCACTGGAACCTCAATCCAGTAAAATAAAGGAAACAAATACAAGAAAGATATAATTATGACATAGACCCAATATGTTGCAATGATACATTGATTATAATATATCATGAAATTTATAATGATAGATTGATTATGATATATTATGAAATTTCTTAAATAAAATGACATTTATTCAATATAATATATATTGTATTTAATAACAATATTGGATGAGCAATGGATCTTTTGTTACATGTTTTTTTTTAAATTATTTCGGCAAAATTTTCTTATTTGTTTAAATTATTAATATATTATTTTATGTTAATATAGTTTATTATCTCTATATTAATATATTCTTTGTATACATTAAAAAGTATATATTTTTATAAAAAACAAAGTTAACTATTAACTAAATGCAATGGTAATTGGATACTTGAATTTTCTTGCAAACAATTAGGTCTAAGTTATGGGTATCAAAGATGTCGAATTCCTATAGTTTCTTGGAGGCGTGAAAGGAGAAGATTTACAGAAAGAGATATTAAGGTTGATATTATAAATCCCATCCCAAGGAAACAAGATACATAAAAAGATATTATGATTCCTTAATACCCCAATACGAATGTGTTGTTGAATCCTGACATGACAACAAAGTTTGGATGTACCACGGATTTGCAACAATTTCAAATTTGTTCAACATTTATGTCTTTTTATTTTAATGGCAATGATAATAATGGAATGAAGGGATGGATGTAGCATGACTAATAAAATGAGTTGTGCCCTTGGAGGGTTGAAGGTCGTTTCTGGTTATCTTCATTGATTGTAGAGTTGGAGTCGACTCCCATGGAGATCACACAACTGAAAATGAATTCCACAACGATCAAATCGAACAACTAAAAAAAGCACACTGAGAAAATTCAACAGATTATCTAATTTTTAATCTATAACATTAAAAAACTAAAGAAAATGCACCCACTTAACTTCAAATTTATCAGACATTTCAATTTATGATTCACATAGAATTGAGAATCTGATCCCTCAAGCTAAACATGCATTTTCCTGAATGTGCAATCATTTGAGCCAAATATTTTATTGATTTAAATCTGCTTGCTCCTGTTGGCACATGTGTAAGGTAGGGAAGTCATAAAATAGGAATATATTTCATGTGAATTCATCCAAAATTACATATAAAACATAGCTAATTATATGCATTTAATAAAATTGAATTAAATTTATATAAAAGAAGACAAAAACAAAGAGGCTATACATAATTTTACCGAACGATGTGGGAGGATTGAATAACACACATCCTTAAATTTTTGCCATGAATGTTTAATCAACGCTTATGAATTTTGCAGCGCTTGTAGTCGGTATTAAGTCTATCTCTGATTTTGTCGGCTATGAGTGTCTCCAATTCTGGGTCTCCCTATAAAAATATCCCTTCCTTTCATATGTTTTTCCTCTTGCTGAGATCTAACGCTTTTCCAATGACGATGAGTACCAGGCTGAGATTATGGTTGGTTTCATCTGTGGCTTGAATCTATGAACACAATATTGGGTAAATGACAGTGATTGAATTGAGCAGAGCAAGCATTGTGTTAAGAACAATAATGACCCCTACACTGTGAAATGCATTTCAGGGACATGGGGAGACACCACAAATACCTGTTGCATATGAAACGAAATGGAAAAAGATTATTATTTTTCTCTGCTCTGTTATGTTGGGTTTGAAAAATAACATTCTGAAAGATTCCACAACTTACGACATATTGAAAGCATAGGGAACAGAGGTGATAGTGTTGTTTTGTGGGAAAAGACTTGTATTGTGCATAGGAGAGGTGGAGCCTCCATACACAGGGGAAAATCCTTTTATGAAAATAATTGAGCATAAACCAGTATTCCTCCAACTCCTTCAATTCCTCCATTCTTTCTCTTGCTCTGAAATTCCTTGAAATCCTCCATTCTTGCTCCAAAAAATTTCAAACTAGACGCTACAACTTAGAAAACATAGGCATGTGAATTCATCAGGATTTGAATATAAAACTGAGAAAGTTGTATACATTTAACAAGATTCAATTAATTTATTATCATAAAATTAATAAAAAGAAGACATAAATGAAAGAGACACTACATAATTTTACCCGAAGTGAGGAGGGTGCGGATTGAAGAAAAAATCTCCTTAAGTTTGTGCCATGAATATCCAATTAGGGTTTGTGAATTTTGCAGCAGTTGCGCAAGTAAATAATCCTATGGCACCATTCGTCTTTTTTTTCCATCACCATAGCTTATGAATCACTTCCCAGTTAACAGCTCGAAAATGGCTAATCCCAAATCAAATGACCAAAATCAAATTACTTCCTCCTAATCCAAATTTGAATATATATAACCGAAAAAGGAAGAAAAATGGAGAGATGTAAATAAATTTACCTAATCTACCTGGGATGGACGCCTTTGCTTGAATTTTAGGAGTTGTATGAATTTCAGATGTTTTCCTCAACATCCGAAGTTGTGGAGCATGTTTTTGAAGTCTTTCATAT
Organism: Pinus albicaulis; assembly: GCA_034641835.2. Taxonomy (NCBI): domain Eukaryota; kingdom Viridiplantae; phylum Streptophyta; class Pinopsida; order Pinales; family Pinaceae; genus Pinus; species Pinus albicaulis. Next base: position 882,551,919 of record CM076571.1, on the reverse strand, counting down.
TTTTTCTTTGAATGTTTACATTATGGTGCATCAAGGTTGGGTGTTTTACATAATTTTCATGTCAAAAAGGCATAAACATTTTCTAATGATGATAATTACTTGTATAATTATTATTTACTTATTATTGTTTTTGTTCTTCTTTTAGTTCATCAAGAAATTATCAAAACCATATGAAGATAAAGGACACTAGATGTAGGTGGACAATCAAGGAAAAACCCCTATCTAGGGGAAAACCCAGTCAACAACTCTTCCTTTAATAGTTTCACGAGATAATCCAAGGCTTCTTAACATGGACACAAAATTTCTCCAATCACCAAGTCAACCATTTCCTTATTTTGCAGATGATAACCTTCCAATAATATTTTGCAGTAACAACTTTGATCTAGCAACAACAAAAACAAATTTGACCTAGCAGTAACTGGCAACAATAACTGGACTTTGACCTAGATGCATCACTTTTACCTTGAACCAGTACTTCGACCTTGAAGTAGCATTTTGACCCTGAAGCGGTACTTCAACCCTGAAGTAGCACTTCGACCCTAAAGTAGTATTTTGACCTTGTTTCAGTAGCCCAAAACTTCGACCTTGATGCAATATTTTGATCTTGTAGTAGTAGCCCAGAAAATCCACACGTGGGAGAGATAGATTCCCTAAAATTTGATCCTGCAAATCCTTTTCTTCTTCTTGAAACTTCACACTTTGCTACTACTTCTTCTTGGATATCAAACTTATGTGATTGATGGTGCTCCAAATGAATTCAAACTACACTTTTATATGCCCTTTTCTGGAGTTTGAATTCCCTTCATGTAGGCTGACTTGAATAGGTAAGGGACAACTTGTTGTGGAGGTGACAAATTACATATTTAACTCCAAAATAATTCTTTTTACATGATTCAAAATCCCAAGAAGGGTATCATTAAATGTAAAATGGCTATAATGACTTAATATAAATCCTAGAAGTCCTCAATGGGGACTTTGACCTAAAACATGATGACCCAAGCATGAAACCCATTCCTTAATAAGTCATAATAATAATAATAATATTTTTTTCTTTCTTTTGATAAATATATTTCATTATTGTTGGGGTCTCGTGATTTGGAAGATTTGTAGACCAAATGACAGGGCAAAATCAGACCATTCTTTGGAGTCCTAGGACCTAACCTTCCTAGACTCAGAGAGGGCTCTCTCTATTATGCGAAGGATGTGAACTTGTTCGCTTTGGATGATTGATTTTAGGCTAGTTGTTAAGTGTAGGTTTGTTTGTTTGTTTTGAGTTGGGGTAAGATGATTAAGTAGGATAGGTGGAATGAGAGGTTGTCAAACCAATAGGGCTATGGGGTCAGATGAATTCAAGGGTGTTTAAATGATGAAACAGAGTGTATTGCAGGGCCGATTTAGCAAGGTTAATGGATTCTCTAGGTGATGTATGAAATTTAATGAACATTAAGTTTGGGAAAAACTAAGAGGTCTTAAACATATATATTCTGAAGCAATAAATCATGAGGTAGGGCAAACCATTAATCTCTATGAACAATAATCAAACTGATAAACATGTAAAAATGAACATTTCAGTGAAACATAGAAGCATTAGAACTCCTAACTTTATAAATTCACCTTCAGCTTTTGGGAAAATACATAAGATAAACAAACAACTCAATTTATGGAGAGGGAACTCCTAAACAGCATATATCAAGTTATTTGGAACTATGAAATAAGTTGGTAAGCATGGGCAAAGGGCAAGATCAAATGAGACCTCTTTGTCTTAACCTAATCAATCAATATTCCATAGGAAAGCTTCAAGATAGGAATTTGAAAACTTTAAATAAGCAGGGCATACCATGAATCATACTTATAAGCTAGCATACTAAACATTCATGAAACAAAAACAAGTTTTAGTGGGCCTAAGGAGCAGTCAAGAATTCCTTAAGATGACTAAAAGAGGAAAACATCAAAGCCATAATAAACAGGAGGTTTGAGGTGCTTCCATGAGCATGTCTCAACCTATAATTTTCTGATCTATAGCAACCAAGAAGAATAAAACAGAAATGAGGACAAGAAAACATTAACAAATTAAGAAAACATCACCATTCACCAAGCTATAGAATCATGCAAACATGCTTCTCCATCATCAAGCCAAACAAGCCATTCATTCACTTCATAAAACCAATTTCTTCTCCAAGCTCATAAAACCATGTATTGCTCTTAAACACATCAAGTCCCAACTATTTACACATGAATCCTCATGCCTTATATAACAAAAAAGGAAGAGGAGAGCCAAAGAGAGTATCTAAAAGCCTATTGGCCAAAAAGAAATATCCTAGTTGTCCTTGAGGCTTTGCAAAGCCCAAGGCAAAAAAATATCTAGTAAATATATTTTCTGACTATAAGTGGAAATAAAATTGACTTTTAGGCCTGACATGCCTTTGAAAACTTGCTAAATGCACATTCTGTCCAGTCACACACAGGAGCGCAGCACACTATGTCAAAAATTTGAAAAATTGCCAAGAGCGCAACGCAGAAATAGGCCTTTTTGCAGCAGTGTTTTGGAGGCCTTCCTGATGTTGGAAAAGGCTCCAAGATGGCTCGTTGGAAATCCCTTGAAGTATAATTTCCAGATATACCTTTATTTTTTCAATTTGACCTTTGAAATTTTCCAAAAAAGTGGAAAAATCCAAGATTTCGAGGAGCGCAGCACATGTCGGAAAAGTGGGCAGAAAGGTGAAAAAATGAGTGTTTTGATCCTTTTGGGGGGGGGGTTCAAAACAACTCCAATCGAGCTGAAAATTGGTGAGCATGCTCCTCTAATGATGGGGAATCCAAAAATGTAAGTTAATCCTCCTAAAGATGCCCTGGGAAAAAACACAACACAAGGTGTGCTACGCTCCTAGCCTCAAAATTTTCAAAAAAAAAAAACTTGTTCAATTGCTTTCAAAATTGGTAGGTAGGTGCCTCATGGATCCTTGGAGACCTGTAGAGAAAATTGGGCCAAAATTCCAAGCCTAGATTGGTCCTTTTCATCAATTGGCGATGGGCCCTCATTTTGGGCAGTTTTGAGCTTTTTCCTTGCAAAGTGATCTCTCTGTTTATAGTGCTCAGTCATTCTCCTTTGCAAGCTCAAGTCTTTGTTGGCCTTCTCCAGTTTTACCTCTAGATGTATCTTGGCTCTCTCAAGCTATGATTCCCTGTTATGCTCAATTTCCATGGCAAGGAGTTCGGTGAGGGGAAATTGTTGTGCTTGGGCTGATTCTTCCTCTCTCTGTTTTTCCAATGCTTTCCTAAGACCCAAAGTCTTAGGTCTCTTTCTAGTTTGGCCTTCTTCACCACTATCCTCCTCATAAGCGCCCATGTATTCCTCCAACCGCACTTGTGAACTTTGAGCCTCTTTCCAATATTTGAGCGCCCTTGCTTCATAGATGGCCAACTGGCCACTCATTTATTTGTTCTGCATCTGAAAAAAGTGAATGAGATCCTTAGACCTTTCTAACTCAAATTCCAAGTCTTTGATTTGTGCATTCTGGTCTTGTAGAAGAAAGTTTACTATTCTTGTCTCATTTTCCTCATCACTGTCTAGGTGAATGAGCTCAAATTCTCTTTCTTCCTCATGATTTTCCTCTTCCTATTTCACTTATTGTTTACCTTTGTCTTTCATTGTATTTGAGGAGGAGTGCATGGCCCCTAGCTCTTTGGAGGAAGCAAAGACATGCCTCTCTCATCTTTAATAGGTAAAGGTGAAAGGTGCAACAATTTTTACTTGTAAAGCTTCATCACTAGTGACCTTAGGACTGTTTTTCTCTTCATGGATGATCTCTATGTGTGCATATTCCTTGCCTTGTTCTTGGTTGCCCCTTTGATAAGCACCCTCACTATCCTTTATGCCACTATCACTGTCTAGACCTTTAGGATTTTCACCCTCTGTTTTTGCAATGCTAGAAGTATCTTCATTACTGCTTAGTACATCTTTGTCTTCATGAATGTCCTCTTCTTCATCTTTTGAACCATTGTATTCACCCTCAATTTCATCTTTTGTATCATTGTTTGCAATCTTTGTAGGGTCACTGTCTTGGGCACCCTCTTTAGTCTTCCCATCACTGTGAGGGTCATTTCTTTCTTCACTAGGTGACTTCGTTTTGTTGATCTCTCCTTCATTGCCCTGCTCATTATCTTCATTACTTGGCCCTTTGTCATCATTTTCTTGCCTACGGAAAACAACTTCAAACTTTTTTTCTTGGCTTCCTTTGCCATTCTTGTCACTGCATTTTTGTTTTCTTCATTGCTTTCATATGCCTCCTCCCCACTGTCTTCATAGGTATTCTCAGTGTCATTTTCTTCATCATAAGACTCATTGTTTTGGCTCTTTTGCTCATTATGGGGCTCACTAATTTCAACTTTGTTTTCTTCTTTATCAACACACTCATCTTTGTCACTGCCTTTGTTAATTTCTTCTTGGCTATATCCCTTTCTGCCACCTTCCTCTTCTTCACTTTTTTCTTCATTTTAAACATCCCTTCCCTCACTGTTTTCTTCTTTTTCATCATCCTTTCCCTCACTGTTTTCTTCTTTTTCATCACTGCTTTCTTCATGGTCATTACTAATTTATTCATGGCCATCACTGCTTTCTTCTTGGCCATCACTGCTTTCTTAATTTTCTGATTTCTTAGGGGAAGGTGAATGAGGAAGGTCTATTTGAGGAGATGATTCATGTGAAGAATATGAACCAAGGTCAATGGAAGGTGATAGAGGTGTGTGAGGAGGATTTTGAGATGATGATGGCATACTTTGCAGAGGAGTGGGCTATGGAGTTGTGAAATCATCGTGGGCGATGAAAACCTCCCAGGGGACGCCTTATTGTTCTAGTTGGTGTGAGACAATCACTTTGATGAGGGAATGATGAAAAATGCTTGACATTTTTTGGGATGGAGGCCTTTTCTGCATGATGGAAGACATTTTCTCAATAATTTTTCAAAGATAGTAGGGCATATGTAGCAGATTGGTTTTGGTGAAGTGCATGAGGAGCCTTATGTGGTATGAATAGACTCTAGAGAACATACCCTCACAGGTGAAGTATTTCATGATGATCTTCATTAGGAGAGCATATATGTCCAATAGATGAGAGAAGGGGAACATAGTTTTACAGTCAGCTTGAAAACTCGGTTTCAAGAATGGGCAATAGTGGCTTAGGTCTAGATGCTTTTGTTTGAACCACCTTTCTCCTATGCAAGGCATTCCAGTGGCCCTAGAGATGGCATAGGCGGTCAACTCAAATTTTACCCCGGCTAGGTGTACTTGATGTTTATGAAGGTTTAGGGCAAAGAGGTTGGTCAACTGAGGGTGACTCTAGAGATTTTGTACCTTTTTATAGAATTCATAGTAGCCCAACTCTTGAAAACTGGCCAAAATAGTAGGGGAGGTTATCAACTCTTCAGTGTTTATAGGTTCAAACCTATTTGGCATCCCTCCCTTCCTTTGCTACTTTTTAGGCCTTTGATTCACCTCATCTATGTCAACATTCTCTTCTTCATACATTTTGTTTTTCTTTACCCCTGCCTCAAGATCCTTAAAGAGAAATGGTGTTGCTAGTGAAATGATGTGGAAATGGATTAAAGGAGATGATGAGTTTTCTAACTAGGTCAAGGCATAGAATTTTGTAGGTCAGATGTTATCTTTTTAGGATTTCACTGCTTTCTCTAACACCAATTTTCAAACTTCTTAGTGGCCTTATCTTTAGAAAGCCATGCATATGCATGAAAAGTTAAAAATACCTCTTGAAGCACATCCACAGTAGAAGAAATAGCTCAAAAAACTTGTGGGCAGAGTCAGTTCAACCTTGAACTTGAAATTGTGTAGAGACCGCAAAACAGTGGCAGGAGCGTAGCACACTTCATCAGGCGGCTCGGGTCACTCCTGAACGTGCCTTCTTTCAGTGGCTGCAAAACAGTGGCAGGAGCACAACACACTTCATCAAGCGGCTCGAGTCACCGTTCTGCGTTCAACACAGTGACAGGAGCGCAGCAGAAGGTGTCGGGTTCCTGAACATGCTCGGGCGGATGACTTGCACGTTGTGATAGGAGCGTAGTGTCGAGGGTCACACCTTGGTAGGAGCACAGCACCTCTGCTTCCAGGCGGCTCGGGTCACCCCTGAATTGATAAACGTGTAGGGTCTCCACGGGCCTTCGTGCCTTTCCTCTGAATGTCGGGCAAAACTACAGGAGCGCAACACCACTCTACAAGCACGCAGCGCGCAGTGGATATTTACACAGGGAGACGCTACAAGCACGCAGCACGACACTATAGGAGCGTGGCGCCTAGAAAAATTTTCCCGAGGACTCTGGAAACAAATTTGAAAACCCTCAGTGTGTGTGTAAATGACCAAAGGAGTGGAGAGCTATTGACTTGTAGTGGTTTTATACTTTTTTGAAAAATTAGAAATACAACCCATTTTTGTAATGTTCATGTTTCTTTACTTTTTCTCACTGTGTCTTTGACTATTTTGGTTTTGCAGGTGGCATATTTGATTGAAATAGTTTCTTTTCCTCATTGCTGGAGGCTTCTTAAGGCTCTTTTTAATTTGACACCCTTCCTGAAGACACCAAGCCTATGCCTCTTAGCCCTTTTTGGAAAAAGAACCTGTTTTTGACTTTAACACTTATACACAGAAAACTGATCATTTTTTCCATTTCTCCTTTTGACTGATATTCTGTATTTGAAACATTCTTTCCTTTGACCTTGTCATTCTTTCTGTGGGAAAAACACCTTTGTCATCTCTGTAAAGTGTTATTTATGTCTTAGTCATCTTTTTTACAGAATAGTCATTTGATAAGGAGGTCCTTGTTGGGAGTTCACTGCTCTTCTATAAATCATGGGTATATCTGTTTGTTTTTAGGTCACTTTAATCACTACCTCTTTTGAATTCGGAAAGCTTGCTTTATTAAACAATGACCCATGCTTATCATAGTTTCCATCTTTGGCAATTTCTACCCATGTTTGTCCCCTTTGGCCACTTGAAGATGTATCTAACTATTTTTCATAGAAAAAGACCTTTGAACTGATATTTCTTGTCTCTTCTTGCTAATACTCTTCATCATCTTTCTGCCTTTGGTGCAGTGGAGTATTGACCTTTATGTCTTCCCTCCTTGATCATCTTTAAAACCTATGATTTTACCTTTTGCTGAGGTGGAGTTAGTGCTTGTCTGTCAAACCTTATAAGGTAGTTTGAAAACCCTTGAAACCATCTGATGTGATGAAGGAGGTTTCTTTGTCACTATTTTGACCATCTTTGTCTATCTTCCCAAGATTTTGAGATTTTAGGGATTTTTTAGAAAAAAAAACAGTGTTATCTTCTAAGTTCTCAAAGAGACACTTATCAAACTCACTATTTATGTCTAAAAGCCTTCAATCATCATTTGAAGGGGTTTAGGGGTTCTTTTCCTTTGTATACTTAGCATTGCTCTATTGTTTGGTCAAAACAGTAATGAATCTTGATTCCCATCAAACACATATATTGTTGCTTTCTTCTTGGTTGTGAGTGGTTTTCTTGTGATGATGCCTCTTTTACCTTACCTCGTGGCTAATCTAATGGATTTTTGGTCTTCTTTGCATGAATGTAAGCAAAGGGCAGCTGTCCCTCTACAAGATTCATGCTTGAGGCCAAACAACTTTTTAATGATCTTTTTTATTGATGTACAGTGTTGCTTATGTGCCACAGTCTTTTAAGACCTGAATGGACATTTTGATGGGCAACACTTCATAACAATCTCTCATGAGATCATGTTATTCCTTGTAAAACTAATCCTGTTGTATCTTACTACCAGCTTTGGATGCCTTTATGAGCTTTTTAAGTCTCCTTTTTTGCCTCTGTTCTACTGTTGACCATTTATAAATCATTTCTGCATAAATGCTTAGACATGGTAAATTTTTCTTTTGCAGGTGTTAGGGTCCCGTGATTTGGCAAATTGGCTAAACCAAATTACAGGGTAACATTAGACCAGTCTTTGGAGTCCTAAGACCTAGCCTTCCTGGACTCAGAGAGGGCTCTCTCTATTATGCGAAGGATGTGAACTTGTTCGCTTCAGATGATTGATTTTAGGCTAGTTGTTAAGTGTAATTTGTTTGTTTGTTTTGGGTTGGGCTAAAATGACTAAGTAGGATAGGTGGAATGAGATATTATCAAATCAATAGGGATATGGGGTCAGATGAATTCGAGGGTGTCTAAATGATGAAGCAGAGTGTATTGCAGGGCTGATTTAGCAAGGTTAATGGATCCTTTGGGTGATGTATGAGGTGTAATGAACATTAAGTTTGGGAAAAAACTAAGAGGTATTAAACATATATAGTCTGAAAGCAATAACTCACGAGGTAGGGCAAACCATAAATCTCTATGAACAATACTCAAAATGATAAACATGTAAGATGAACATTCTGGTGATACATAGAAGCATTAGAACTCCTAACTTTAGAAATTCACCTTCAACTTTTTGAGAAAACACATAAGATAAAAAAAAACATCTCAATATATGGAGAGGGAACTCCTAAACAACATATATCAAACTATCAAGAACTCTAAAACAAGTTGGTAAGCATGGGGAAAGGGCAAGATCGAAATGAGACCTCTTTGTCTTAACTTAATCAATCAGTATTCCATAGAAAAGCTTCAAAATAGGGTTTTGAAAATTTTAAATAAGAAAGGCAACCATAAATCATATTTATAAGCTAACATACTAACCATTCATGAAACAAAAACAAGTTTTAGTGGGCCTAAGGAGCAGTCAAGAATTCCTTAAGATGACTAAAAGAGGAAAACAACAAAGCTATAGCAAATAGGAGGTTTGAGGTGCTTCCATGAGCATTTCTCAACCTATAATTTTCTGATCTATAGAAACCAAGAAGACTAAAACAAAATGAATAAAAAAAAACATTAACAAGTTAGGAAAACATCACCATTCACCAAGCTATGAAATCTTGCAAGCAAGTTTCTCCAACATCAAGCCACACAAGCCATTCATTCACTTCATAAAACCAATATCGTGTCCAAGCTTATAAAACCATGTATTTATCCTAAACACATCAAGTCCCAATAGTTTACAATGAATCCTCATGCCTTATATAACAAATAAGGAGAGGAGAGCCTACTAGAGCATCTAGAAGCCTATTGTCCAAACAGAAATATCCTAACTTGTCCTTGAGGCTTTGCAAATCCCAAGGCACAAAAATATCTAAATAAATATCTTTTTCGACTATAAATGGAAATAAAATTGACTTTTAGGCCTGACATGCCTAAGAAAACTTTCCAAACGCACATTTTTCCCACTCAGACACAGGAGTGTAGCACATGTGTCAAACAGTGAAAAATTTCCAGGTTCGTAGGGCATAAATAGGTCATTTTGCAGCAGTGTTTTGGAGGTCTTCCCGACATCGGATTTGGCTTTGTGATGGCTCGTTGGAAAGCATGATGAGTCTAATTTCCAAAACTATTTGATTTGTTCTAAGTGGATTCCATTTACCTACTCAAAAATAAAATCTCCCAACACTGCTCTGTGCTTAACACCTAGTCTGAAAAGGAGGCAGAAAGGTCACATTTTTTTTATGTTTTTTGACCTTTTGAGGGGGTAAAGCTACTCCAAATGACCTGCAAATTGGTGAGTAGACTATTGGTGATGTGAAAAATCCAAAAATTTAAACTTTGAGAGCTGAATATGCACCAAATTTGTGTGTAGCGCCTAGGGTGTTGTGCTCCTAGAGGTCAAAATTTGGAAAAAACAAAAAGTTGTCCATTTTGCCTTAAAAGTGGTGGGTAGACCCCTTAAGAAGTTTTGGATACCTGTTGAGAAGACTCAGCCAAGAATCCAAGTCTGTTATGCACTTTGGCTCTTTTTAGGTCTTCTATTTCAATGAGGGCCTTCTTTAGCTTGGCGCTAGCAAGCATGCTTTTCCTTGCATAATGTTTGGCCATTTTCTTTTGTAGGTCAAGGCCCCTCTTAACCTCCTTGAAATTCTTATGTTCCTCTTTGAATTAGTAGATGACCCTTTGAGCCATGTTAAAGTCCCTTTCCCACTCCTGAAGTTGTGCATATTTTTCCAAGAGGAGCAACATAGTTTTGATCTCTTGGTCCTCATTTTCACTGTCTAGATCAATGAATTGAGATCCTTGAGAAGTCTTATTGATCCTTTTGCTCCTTCTTACCTGTACCTTCTGCTCACCTTTTTCCACCTTTCCCTTTCCTTTGTCTTGATGCTTGATTTCTGGAGGAAAGATGGTCCTTTTCCTTTTTGAGGTAGCAAACACATCTCTTCTGCCTCTGTGATAGGTGCATGCGAGAGGTTTTATGATGGTGTCTCTACCTTTGGAGGTGCCACAAGCCTTGTCATATTTTTCATCATAAGAACCACTATTTTGGTCCTTTTGCTCATCATGGGGCTCACTGATTTTAACTCTGTTTTCTTGCTCACTATTTCCTTCTTGAGAGGCTGCCTATTCTTGGCCATCATCACTCTGTTGTTCCTCTCCTTCACACTCTATTTCTGTCCCATAGTCTTCATCATTTTCACCACTTTCATCATCTTTGTCAAGCTCTACATTTGCCTCAATGTTTTCAACCTTTGTCTCACTTGAATCTTTCTATTGATTTCTTCTATCATCAATTTCTTGTTTTTTGTGGCTATTATCAATTTCCTGCTCACTACTGTCCTCTTCTTTGTTTTCTTCATCTTCCTCAGCTTCTACCTCACCATCCTCTTCTTGGTTTTCTTCATCTATCTCAGTTTCTACCTGACTATCTTCTTATTCATTATTGTCATATGTTTTCTCTTCATTAGAGCCACTGTCAGCTTCTTCACTTGGAACATTAGGAGAAGAGATAGGAGGTGAATTTTTTTGTGGAGAAGTCATAGGCAGAGATGATGGAGGAGTGGAGGTAGGTGGTTGTGAAGTGGAAGGTAAATTCTACTGAATGAAGGCTTGGGGGTTTGTAAACACATCATGTGAGATGAAGACTTCCAAAGGGATTCCTTGTTGCTCTAGCTGATGTAAGACAATCATTTTGATCAAGGAGTGTTGGAAAAGGCTCGGCATTTGGTAGTCATAGCTTCTTTTCTTGACAAGTGAGGCCATCTTGTCAATTCTTAGGAAAAGGTAGTATGGTAGGTTCATTATTTTGACTTTGGTGAAGTGCATTAGTAAACTTATATGATATGAGTAAATCCTAGAGTATCTCCCCTCACAGGTGAAATATCTGATAATTTGCTTCATCAGCAAGGCATACCTCTCTAGCAAGTGGGAAAAAGGAAAAACAACCTTGCAGCCTTGTTGACAGCTTGGTTTTAGGTAGGGCTCATAATAGCTCAACTCCAACTTCTTTTGTTTAAATCATATCTCACTGATGTCTGATATACCTGTTGCTTTTGAAATGGATCCAGATGAGAGTTCAAATTTCACTCCGGCTAGGTTAACTTGGTGATTTTGTAAGCCAATGACGAACAATCTAGTCAAGTCAGAGTGGCTTTTGACTTGCTTGACCTTTTCACAAAACTGATAACACCCAACATCCTGAAAGTATGAAAGGGTCATGGGAGAGGAGGTAATTTGAATGGTGTCTAAGGGCTCAAACCGATTGGCCATTCCTCCCTTGTGTTGAGGCTCGGTTGGTCTTTGAATTTCATCACAGCTGGTGTGAATCTCTGCTCTGGACATGGCGACTGGTTCTTTAGCACAGAAGGCTTTTTGAAAACTATTTGAGGGCCTTTGGGTCAAAATGCTGCAATGAGTGAGGTGATTGGCGAATTTTTCAAATGGGGGCCAAGATGGAACTTTTCAGGAGTGAACTAAATGTTTTAGAGGTTTTCTTGCTGTCACTCAGTCTCCTCTGGCATACACAACAATTTGTTCTTTTGCAAATCCGAACCAAAGATATTTAAAATTGATTTCTTAGGAAGCCTAGGGTTTGGTTTATTTAAGCCTTTAAATATATTTTTTCCTAGGAAAATGAAAGCCTTGGAGGCAAGAAAATAAACCACCAACCTTGTGTCCTTGATTGCAGAAATTTTGGAGGTGAAAAACTGAAGTTTTGACTCTTTTTAGCAATTTTAGAAAAACCTTGTCTGTGCGTAACACCAGTGCGTAGTGCCTGTGTATAGTGCCAGTGCATAGCGTCGGGTCGGCTCGGGCCGGTCGGGCTCACATGAGAGTAGCACAGGTGCGTAACAGGCTGGAGATGGGCCAGTCAGGCTTCAGGAACGTAGTGTAGGTGCATAACAGGAATTTTTATGCACTCTATTGTGTCTGTGCGTAACACCGACCCAGGTGCGTAGCGCCGGGCTCTGGGTGTACAGCGCAGTGTTAAATAACATTGCATCTGCCTCTCCTGTGCATAGCGCTGAAGGCCAAGTGCGTAGCACCAACCTCGATGTGTTACGCCTCGAGATTTTCACTCATTTGCACATAAACTCTTGGAATCTCTTCTCAACGGATTTCTTCGGCTTGGAGATGACAAATGATGTAGGGGAACACCCAAAAAGGCTTTTATAACCCTATTGAAAATAAATTTGAAGCCAAAACCCACTTTTGTAATTTTCATGTTTATTTACTTTTTCTCACTGTGTCTTTGACTGTTTTGGTGTTGCAAGTGGCATATTTGATTAACAAAGTTGTTTTTCTTCATTGTTGGAGGCCTCCTAAGGCTCTTTTAATTTGACACCTTACCTGAAGACACCAAGCCTATGCATCTCAACCCTTTTTGGAAAAAGAACCTGTTTTTGACTTTAACACTTATAAACAACGAACTCATCCCTTTTTTCCATTTCTCCTTTTGACTGATATTTTGTGTTTGAAACATTCTTTCCCTTGACCTTGAAACCATCTACTGTGATGAAGGAGGTTTCGTTGTCACTACTTTGACCATTTTTTTCTATCTTCCCAAGCTTCTGAGTCTTTAGGGATGTTTAGAAAAAGGAAAACAGGGTTGTCTCCTAAGTTCTCAAAGAGACACTTATCAAACTCACTTATTTATGTCTAAAATCCTTTAGTGATTATTTGAAGGGGTTTAGGGGTTCTTTGCCTTGGTAACCTTAGCATTGCTCTTTTTTCTTGGTCAAAACATCCATGAATTTTGAATCCCATTAAACACATACCTATTGTTTTCTTCTTGCTATGAATGGTCCTCTTATGATGATCCTCCTCTTTTACCTTACCTGATGGCTAATCTGATAACTTTTTGGTCCTTTTTGCAGGAATGTAAGCAAAGGTAAGTTGTCCCTCTACAAGATTCATGTTTGAAACCAAATAACTTTTTAAGGATCTTTTTGATTGATGTACAATGTTGCTTATGTGCCACTGTCTTTTATGACCTGCATGGACCTTTTGATGGGCAGCACTTCATAACACTCTCTCATGAAATCATGTTCTTCCTTGTAAACTTTAAGCTTATTTGTATCTTGCTACCAGATGTGGATGCCTTTATGAGCTTTTTTAGGTCTCCTTCTTTGCCTCTATATCTATTGTTGACCATTTACAAAACATTCTTGCAGAAATGCTTTGATATGGTAAGTTTCTCCTTTGCAGGCTTACTGATTGATCAAGAGGATACCTTTGGAGGTCTTTGATGTTCTTTGGCCAATGATAGGCCTCATTCTTGTGTTCTCTTGACTTCACCTTTGAATATCTGTGGAAACAGTGAATTTATAGAAACATGATAGTGCATAACCTAGGTGACTCTATTTGACTTATTGTAATGCTCTTGGAATAGGTTTTTTTATTGAAAACTTCAAACAAGGTTTGGATGAGGAGACAAGGTTTTTGACACTCTATTATGCACTATAATCCTAGACAACTAGAAAACTTTGTTTACTTTAGAGGGCTTTAGAAAGAGAGTTTTGAAATCACCATTTCTTGAGGCATTCTGTGAGTAGGAGAAAATTTTGGTTTACTTGGAAAAACAAGGTGTGAAAGTAGAGGGCTTAGGCAAACAGAGACATAGTGTTATAGGCAGAGGTGGCAAACATAGTGAAAGTGTGGGACATCAGTCCAGGATTTGGTCTTGTCTGGATGATAGATTGGACATGCTTTGACAAGGAAGTGGGATAATGAAAAAAATTTCTCTTTGAGGAGATTTCTAGAACTCACATTATTCTTGAATTCTGTTTCAAGAAATCTTGGACAAAGCATTTAGTCATCTAAACAGGTGAAAAATACTAATGACTAACAGCAGGCTTACTGCTTGATCAAGAGGACACCTTTGGAGGTCTTTGATGCTCTTTGGACAATGATAAGCCCCATCCTTGTGTTCTCTTGACTTCACCTTTGAATACCTGTGGAAATAGTGAATTTAGAACCATGATAGTGCATAACCTAGGTGACCCTATTTGACTTATTGTAATGTCCTTGGAATAGGTTTTTGACTGAAAATCCTGAATCAGGGTTTGGATGAGCAGACAGGATTTTGACACTCTATCATGCACTACCATACTAGACAACTAGAAAACCTTATTTTACTTCAAAGGGCTTTTAGAAAGGGAGTTTTGAAACCACCATTTCTTGAGGCACTTGGTGGGTAGGGGAAAAAGTTTGGTTTACTTGGCGAAATAAGGTATGAAAATAGAGGGCTTAGGAAAACCAAGACAGAGTGTTATAGGCAGAGATGGCAAACATAGTGAAAGTGTGGGACATCATTCTATGATTTGGTCTTGTATGGATGATAGATTGGCCATGCTTCGACAGGGAAGTAGGATAGTAAAAAATTTCTCTTTGAGGAGATTTCTAGAACTCACATGATTCTTGAATTTTGTTTCTATAAATCCAGGACAAAGCATTTAGTCATATAAATAGGTAAAAATTACTGATGACTAACAATTATGACTCAAATACAATTATGAAGACCGAACCTAGTTACATTATTCAACGCTCCCTCTTAACTAGGGATTTTTTCATATTGACACATACATATACATGTATAAGGAAGATATCAAAACACATGAACCATGAAGAGTTTAGGCACTGAAATGCCATGGAATAGATTCCTAACTAGGGAATTCTATCTAGGTCCTAAAATATTTTAGGCACTCACGGTGCCACAGACTAGATTCCTGACCAGGGAAATCCATCTGGGTGGGACTTAGATGGACTAAAGATTTCAACCACTCTAGGTACCATCAGGCTTACTTGTTAACCATCAACCTAGGGATCCAAGTGCGTACTCTAAGTTCATAGCTCTATGACCAATGCCACCCTCCCTACTTTTGGATCCATAAATCAACACATAGTGTCAGCCAGATGTCCTCCTAGACAATGTGTTTCACAGACAAAGCCTCAACACTCCCAATTAATCTAATGGGTAGAAAATCCTCCCCGATCAAATTGATCGGTAACAAAAAGCATGTAAAACATGTTTTCAAACCTCCGACAGATTTACCTATACTATAAAAATGCCAATCAGTAACAAAATTTCAAATATACAGAAGTAAACAAAAACCTTCAAGGTCTTCAATCATCTTGATGTTGCTTCTCACTTTGTCATAGTAAGACTTAGAGAATTCCAAAAGAATCTTAACAGAAGATTCCTCAACCATGCATCTCTCTTTCCTACTTCACATGCAACAACATATTCTATGACCAGATCTTGTTTTCCTTCTTTTAGTAGCACCTCAAAATGAATTCTCCAATTTCTTCTTTCAAGGTATCCATCATGACTATAATATTCCTTCTCTCTAAATTTGGGAGATATACCCTTTCTTTTATTCAGGCCCCCTATTAACATAGGGATATCAACTACCTTCTATTACTTTGGAGAATGGCTTCCATCCTTCTTATTAAATTTATCTTAATCATATTCCTACATCATTATTATCAATCAAATCAAAATTACTTACGAACATCTTCACCATCTTGAAGATTATGTACCTGCACAACTTAGATAGTAAGTAAAACCAAATCCACAGAAGCATGAAGTTAACCTTATCAGAATCATACAATAATGAAATCATTAGACTTTAGACCTTAATTAGACACATGATTTTATACTTCAACTTATTTCCTAGGTTTTGTTACAAACCTTAAATCACATCAGTAGCTCAAACAAGATATGAATCTCATTATAACTGGGCTTTTAATATCACTTTAAAATATATCAAAATTCATCCTATAACATAGTGAAAACCCTAGAAACAATTCAATCAAGTAAAATTCGAAAATGCATCTAACAACCTTAGAATGTGTTAGACTTTTACTAGGATTTAATGCAAACCCTAAATTCCAGATATCAGACACTAAGCCTCAACAATCAAACTAATCATATCACAATATTGGATTTCAACAATATGATAAACCTTTTGTAAATATCCTACTTACACATCATCACATTTGAAACAATATCATTATATCCTATAGTATCATACTTCTACTAGGTTTTAGTTACAAACATTAGAACAATTAAAAAATAGGTCAACACATATACATATATAATATCTCATAATCATGCACAAGCATATTATAACAACATATATCCACGACACAAAAATGAAGTTAGACATATAACAATCTTGATCAGACGAACAAAATTACACCTAGGGTTTCAATCTTAGGAGCTCACTCTAGATAATATAATGGTTTTTCTCATGAATCTTAATTTACCAAAACCTAAAAGGTTTGGGATTTTAGACATCACCATCCAAAACTAAGAAGATTAGGGTTTCCACAACCATACCAAAACCCCAAAAATTACATCATCAAAACATCAAACATCAAAAATAACATTTTATTAGTCTTCACCAATAACCCTAAGTAGGCTATGGTTTCTTATATTATCATCGACATACCCTTAAGTCAGGGTTTTATAGAGAACCTTTATAGATTTCTACAAGAATGATCAATGATATGAGAAGGGTAGATTTATCTTATGATTAATCACCCGATCAAGGAAGCAACAAGGAAAGGGTTATCAAACAACTAATCAAGGCCAAACCCCAAACCTCTCAGAGGAAAAAACAAATCTACTACATATTAGAAAAAAATAAGGGTTTAACCTTAGTTACAAAGTAGCATGAAATGGACATGAAGTTCAAGATTTCTTACAAAGAATTACTTTAAAAAATATTAGGCCAACCCCGTGGTGGATTATCATAGCCTGACCCCTTTGTGTGTCATCTTGAATCGATGAATCGTCCTTGGGCTTGTATTTCTCTGTATTTGTTGAAAATCTTCAACACATTACAGAGGAAACAAAATCCCCTAGATGGGCTTAAAGCAACAAGAATTCTTGATGGCCATCAATGTCGATTTCATGATAGGATGATCAGAAATTAGATCAAGGCCTAAAATTAGCTAAAATTTCAAAGTGCTCCAAATTGTTTCAAACCTGAATGATTCTGATTTTATGCAGGAACGCAATAGAATACACATATAGCCATAGATACAAAGATGTAACAGAAATAATGCTTCATTTTATTAATAAAAAAAATGACTGAAATGAACATCTAAGGTACTAGTAGGTGTATCTCTGAGAAGAGATGTGGTGGTTATAGGCCTCTGAACTGTGTTACAATGAGACATAATGGAAATGAACAGCTAGGGTACTGGAAACGCTTATCTCTAAGAAGAGATGTGTCGGCTACCAGCCCCTGAACTATGTTACAATACATACATGATCAGAACAAGCGAGCTAGGGCACTGGTAGCACTTATCCCTGAGAAGAGATGTGTCGGCTACCAACCCCCTGAACTGTGTTACAAAACTGAAATGATGGGAACAAGCGAGCTAGGCACTGGTAGCGCTTATATCTGAGAAGAGATGTGTTGACTCCCAGCCCCCTGAACTATGTTACAATGAGGCTCGAAGGCCTATTTATTATTTAGAAACAATGTAAAATCTGAAACATCCAAAAACCTAACCCTAGGAGATGAAGCACCAAAACTGTGGGTCTCGTTTGGGTAAATTAGTGTTTCAACTTCCCGGGGACGTAACTTTGGCATCTAATCTCCGTTTGACGCGATCAATAGCTTGTTAGAAATATCTATCTGAGGACTACAACTTTTGAGTGAGAAAAATCAGTCTACAACCCATGTTGCTCCCCATTTTCCCAAAAAATGTCGTTTAGGGCCTCAAAACGGCTTCGGAAGTTTAGGACCCGAAAAAACTGCTAAAAATAGTAAGTTGTGCTAAAACTTACAAACTGAAAGAACTAATGGTGGGGGTTCAAATGGACTCGGTGGGTGGCCACTGATTCGGATTTTATGCAGGAACACAATAGAATACATGTATAGCCATAGATACAAAGATGCAGCGGAAATAATACTTCATTTTATTAATAAAACAAATGACTGAAATGAACAGCTAGGGCACTGGTAGGCATATCTCTAAGAAGAGATGTGGTGGCTATAGGCCTCTGAACTATGTTACAATGAGACATAATGGAAATGAACAGCTAGGGTACTGGCAACGCTTATCTCTGAGAAAAGATGTGTCGGCTACTAGCCCCTAAACTGTGTTACAATACATACATGATCAGAACAAGTGAGCTAGGGCACTGGTAGAGCTTATGCATGAGAAGAGATGTGTTGGCTACCAACCCCCTGAACTGTGTTACAAAACCAAAATTATGGGAACAAGCGAGCTAGGGCATTGGTAGCGCTTATCTCTGAGAAGAGATGTGTCAGATCCCAACCCCATGAACTATGTTGATATGAGGCTCGAAGGCCTGTTTATTGTTTAGAAACAATGTAAAATCTGAAACGTCCAAAAACCTAACCCTAGGAGATGAAGTGCCAAAACTGTGGGTCTCGTTTGGGTAAATTGGTGTTTCAACTTCCCATTGACGTAACTTTGGCATCCGATCTCTCTTTGATGTGCTCAATAGCTCATTACAAAGATCTATTCGAGGACTACAACTTTTGAGTGAGAAAAATTAATCTATGACTCATGTTGCTCCCTGTTTTCCCAAAAAAATTCGTTTAGGGCCTCAAAACGGCTTCGGAAGTTTAGGACCAAAAAAACTGCTAAAAATAGTAAGTTGTGCTGAAACTTACAAACTGAAAGAACTGATGGTGGGGATTCAAATGGAATCGGTGGGTGGCCACCAATATCCACCTGGATATTTAAGTCCCCAAAATGGATCTGGGTGTGCAGGACCCAAAAACCTACTAAAAATAGTAAGCTGTGTTGAAGCTGAAAAATTGAAAGAATTGATGTTGCGGGTCCAAATTGAATAGGTGGGAGGCCACTGATATCCACCTAGATCACTGAACAACCAGATAGAGTTTGTCACCAAGATTCTGGCACAACTCCTTTCATCGAAATCCCAGTTCGTATGACTGAGTTATTGTTTGTTGTTCATTTTCCAAAACAGGCAAAAAAGGAGCAGAATAGGTACAGGGATGATGTGGCAAGTAAAATCAACACTGCAAGGAATATTATTTAGATTTGAAGCCACTGGCACTGTGACAAGTGTCATCTTCAGATTCTCCAGATGGGTTAGTGAAGGGAGAAATTGTCCAATGACCTCTAATATTCTTCCTAAGTTTGAATTTGAAAATTTTCTAACGTTGGAGTACAACACTACCAGAGGGTGCCACGTGTAATCTTTGGTAGGTCATCTCCAACCCTTGGGTCGAAATTATCAATTAACATTAATGCTGGACAGTTGATATATTGGAATTATATATATATATATATATATATAGATATATATATATATATATATATATATATATATATATATATATATATATATATATATATATATATATATATATATTATATAGTTTTAAACCCACATCTTGGAAAAAAACCTGGAGGATCCTCTAACCAACTTGGTGGAGGTTTAAAATTGGAGGCAGGTCTAAATTTGGTGGAAAGTTTCATTATGAATCTATGCAAAACTTATAATGCAAAGTGGGGGTCGAACCCACGAACTTCCGCCCGCCAGCCACACGCAACACCAACTCTTCTACCTTGTGGTTCTTAACCACTAAGGTCCTCGCATCATCATATTGTTTGCGCTTCAGACAGATGGGGGTTGGAGGGGGCCAGCCCCCTCCCCATATGGCCACAATCCAGAACTGAGTGTTAACAAATGAACTGGCGAGATTTTTAAAACCTGTTTAATTAAGTTTTAAATGTGGTTTAACCACGTTAAACTGTAATTAGCGCTAAATGTGCTTATCATTAAACTCAACGCTTATATTAAACTTAAGACGTGCTTATCCATTAATTAAACTCGGATTATGTTGGCGGAGTTTTAGAGGAGCGTGCCACATTCAGTGGAGTTCCAATTTTAGTGGACTTAACTGGAAGTCCACCAAATTTAGTGGCAGTTTACTAGCCCTGGAGTAAATGAGGCCTATCTTGAGCAGTATTCGACTAAATAGAGCTCAGTAAAAGTCATTCTTAGCATTTTGGCATGCTGGGAATCCATTGAAATAGGTTTCATAGGCAGAGGATGACTTCTTGATGGGGATTTTCCCACTTTAATATTTTTTATGCCTAGGGCCACCAGGAGAGGGGCCATTTCTAGAGGACCTGAAGTCCAATTGAAGAACCAGAAGAGGCTACTCAGGGGTTTAATGATGCTATGAATCCAATGGTAACTTATTTTTTCTGTTTTTAAAACATATTTAAGGAAAAATTTCATATTTGACAAGGAGGGTGTATGGACCATTCAGCCATTTGAAGCAGTTTTGGTAGTTGTGGATCAAGGAGGAGACCTTGTAGGGGTTGTTCTCATTTACAAAACTATTTTTGCAGCAGCCATGGCCAGCATGGTTCAGTTCTAGTTTTATTTCTTCATTCATTAAGTTTATGAAGATGTTTTATGTATGCTTCAGTGTGGAATTGGAGTGTATTTGTGAGGGCTTTCTAGCACTCATTAGTGAGGTATAGATCATCTATGTAGGAGATTGTTGTATTGTTGTTATATGTGAGAGTTATTTGTAGGAGAACATCATCTTGACGTGGTGATAGCCACATAGTAAGGCAGTATACTGATATGTACCTTTATTCACCAAATAGAAGAGTGGTCTAGTCATGTTGAGAGGCCAAGGAGATGTAGCCCAGGCAGGGTGAACTACTTCAACAAAATTCTTGTCTTATGGTTTGATGTATATGTAATTTCAGCTGTTGATGTTGGCATGTTATTTTCTAAGACATTTAAACATTAAAATCCTAGAAGCAACCTGCTCATTACACATAAAACCATGCACATAAGAAACACATTTCTTATACGGATGAGGGAGCTTGCATAGCATTAACAAGTTTTCCCTCATTTCAGAGCAAGTTGGTATCAGAACTTAGGTTAGCTCATTGTAGGCCATGCATAGCTAGGGTTATCTATTGGTTGTTAAATTGTGCAAGGAGAATTTAACAGTTTGAAAGTTTATGTGTGAAGGAGAAGTTGGATTGAGAGCTTTGTTCTCAGATCACAATAAATAAGTTTGTGAATCTTTTGTTCATTACAATTGTGATGGAAACTTCATTAAGTGGTGATTTTAAAACAACCTCCTTTGAAAGACTCTTTGATGAAGAGATGAAGTGGGATTTATACATCATGAAAGATTTGGTGCAAAATATGTATGAAGATGTAAGGGAGAACAATAAACTTCAAGAGAAGTTGGTTTCCATGAAGAAATATAAGAAAGAACTTCTTAAAAAGATGCATGAGATGGAGATTCAGCTCCATGATGCCAAATAAGCCTTAGCCAAGCATGTGCTTGAAGAAGAGGTAAATAATTCAAGTTTCTCTTCAATTTCCTCTCAAGATAAATGTGTAGGTTCTTTTGAAAAACAAACTAGAGGAATAGGGTCCAAATTGATGATGAAAATGGGCTATGAAGGTAAAGGATTAGGCAAACATGCACAAGGCATAGTTGAGCCAATTATGATTAAGGAAAGGCCTAAGTATTTGGGTCTTGGCTATGGAAAATTTTATGGAGAAAGTTCTAAATCCATGAAGGCACTTGAAACAGTCCCAAGAAGGACTTTTGTTGCAGGTTCAAACCCAAATATGTAAAGTTTGTAATCAATATGAATGTAATTTTTTGAATCCCATGTTGCAGCAAGATGATTTTATACATGCAGCTTATGGTGAACAAGATATTTGTGACAACTATAAGGACATGAACATTGTTGTTGGTCTTCAAAAGAGAGCTGGAACCTCTTCAAGTTAATCTCCTCAAGAAGGTGATAAAGATGAACATTCAAAGAATCATTCAAGGTATAATTCTTTCTATAATCATGTTGTTTATGATTATGTTAAGCATGAAAAATTTGCATGCATGAATGGGGGAAAAAATTTTGTTCCTATTGTGGTTTATATAACCATTAAGTTTCAAGATGCTAGAAGAGAATGATAGCATACAGGAAACAATCAAAGCAAAGGCGACTTGAATAGAAGATGCAAAAGATTTTCACTCATTGTCAGAAGAAGGGACATCTCATTGACCAATGTTAGACACTGCATCCAACCACCCATTCAAATCAATTGAAGCAAGTGGAGAAAAATATTGATAAGAATGGAACAGGAGATTCCATCATCGATGTGAGTCAAGATGATTCACAAGAAGAGGATGTTCAGCAGGAAAAATCACCATTGAAGTGGTTTGGTAAGAAATAGATCGATTTCTTGACCAAGTAAGGCATGCATTTCCTTTGTACATAGATGCAAATTTCAGCCTTCTGTATGCATGAATTTCTGTTGAATGTATGACAAGTTGCAGCAGATTATCACAAATTGTATGATGCAAGATTGCATGTGAATGTTGTTCGGTTGAAGGCATTTCTATATATTGCAAAATTTCACCAAGATGGTACAAAAGATGGGTATGTCACTCATTTATGTTGTAGCAATTTATCATTCATTTCAACTCTTATGATCACTCATATGTTTTGGGTTTTTGTACTTGTTTGTACTTGAAAGAAAGAGTTTAAGAGTGTACATATGCATGATATTTTGTATATGTAAATAGAGAACTTGTGATAGGTTCATTGTAAATAGATACATGCATGAGTGTTGTCAATATGTATCATTTATTATCAACTTGTGTCGATTGTGACGCACACATTTCATATCGATTGTGTTGCATATTTCATGTTGACTTGTGTTGTTGATGTCGCATGTTGTTTGTCGACTATGTTTGTCGATTATGTTGATCGAATTATGTTTTAGTCGATGGTTTTTGTCGATTGTGATTTGATATTGGATACACCAAGTGCAAGAAGATCGCCATGTACTTGATGTTACAAGAGGTGATAGTCATTGCTTTGAAGAAGCAAAAACAAGGTGGTCATCATTTCAATACTTGCATAATGTTTTCTTTTCAAGATTGATTATATGTTCTTTTGACAAGATGTCGCAGGAATTTTGAGGTCCATTGAGTGAGAGGTGGACGAGATGAAAAGTGTTTTTCAGCCATTACAGAACAAGTTGGTTTCTTGTGTTGACACCAAAATTTCACTCATATTGCAAGCTTAATTTGGATAAGAGGATTTCCAAGAAGAAGCTTGTATGCATTTGTTTCAAGAGGGACTTGATTCTCAGTGAGAAGGCTAACAGATTGCCAAGAACATAGAGATCAATTTGGTATAGTAGGGTATGTATCAGTCAACAACAGTCAGCAAGGTTGAAGTGGTTCAACAACAACCAGAGAGCAATGGTTGAGAGACATAGCCAATTGTGATGCAAGGTATGTCAAGGTGATTGTCAAAGAAGACTTGTTAAGTAAAATCAGTTGATATAACTTGAAAGCAGAAGAGTATTGAAGCTCAAGAAGATAATTATTAGCTTTTGTGGTCCAAAAGCCCGTAAGTGGGAAGGTGTGATCAGAAATTGGATCAAGGCCTAAAATTAGCTAAAATTTCAAAGTGCTCAAAATTATTTCGAACCTAAACAATCGAATAGAGTTCGTCGCCAGGATTATGATGCAACTCGTTTCATCAAAATCCGAGTTCGTATGACTGAGTTATCGTGTATTGTTCGTTTTCCAAAATAGGCAAAAAAGGAGCATAACAGGTATAGGGATGATGTGGCAGGTACAGTCAACATTGTAGGGAATATTCTCCAGATTTGCAGCTAGTGGCACTGTGACAAGTGTCGTCTTCAGATTCGCCAAATGGGTTAGTGAAGGGAGAAATTGTCCAATGACCTCCAATATTCTTCCTAAGTCAGAATTTGAAATTTTTTTAAGGTTGGAGTATAACCCAACCAGAGGGTGCCACATGTCCTGTCTAGTGGGCCATCTCCAACCCTTGGGTCGAAATTATCAATTGCATAACTTGATGTTGCGACCTATTCATAGGTAGAATTTTAGTCCCACAAATATTGTCATGCAACTTTGGTATGTTTTCTTTGTAGCAGACACAACAAAACAACATAGTGTGCTAAGGTTGATGACAAGTCAATATTTCATGCATAAAAACCAATAACAAAATTTTGTCATCTCCCTTCCTTGTTTCTTCCTCTTTGAAATTTAGTTAATTATGTAAAGGTGATAATATGAACATACTGGAAATTGTATTCAATTAGCTAATTATATATAATTTTTCCCAATAATTTAAGGGCCTTGATTTACTGTTGTTTTTATTAGGCTTCATGCTATGCATATCTTATTTTACATTATAAATTGATGAATGAAATTTTGGAGCTCGTTTATCGTCCAAAATTATAATTCCCATGTTATGTGACCACATCTTTTAATTATGTATGGATTAAGTGAAGATATTTTTTGTGTCATATATTAGCGTCGATGTATATTAAGATGAACTCATTGCAACTTAAATTGCGGTTGGACTAGTTTTTCTAGTGCCCTCCTGTTTAGATCAAATTGATAGTAGACCATTGTTTAGTAAGATTTATTTGAATTTTTAAAACCACCAAATATATATCAAGCAATTAGATATAAGAAAGATGGTTTTGAAGATGTTACAATGATTGCTTGAACAGTTGGTGATGCCATTAGATCTTATCAATGTCCCTTCAATAGACATGACGGTGTTGAATTAAGTGCTTAAGCCATATTTTGACTCTTTTGTGATCATGCGCTTGGATGATATGTTTCTTTTAAAACATAAAGGGACAACTTGCAATGTTTGGACCAAGGTTTTGCAACATTACAATTAGAAAAATTACTTATCAATAGGAAAAGATTTACATTTGGGTAGACAAAACTTGTTTATCTTGGATTTCATGTGAACAAAGGCGAACTCAACATTGATTCAATGAAGGTTTCAATCATTGTCAATTTGACACCATTGGAGAATAGTCATGAGTTTCAAAACTTTGTGAGAAAGGTGAATTATCTTCAAAAATATTATTGCACAATTTTCCCATGTCTTCTTAACGTACCGAATCATTGCCATGTCCATTTTAACTGGGGTGTCATGCAACATGGAGCGTTTGGAGACATCAAGAAATGACCTGTATTTTCTCTTGTTCTAACCTTATTATAAATCCTACACATGCCATGGGCACCAAATACACATCGCATACCATTCCAAGACCTAGGCATTGGCCTAAATTTATAAGCATATGGTTGATTGATATATGCATTCAAGTAGTGGAGAATTGGTGACATAATCTACTAGGAAATAATCATAAGCCTCTCCACCCTCTCGATTTTCCAAAACATGGATCAAAATTGAGAATGCATTCCACATGATTGTAGCATGAACGACACTACATATGCATTTCAAATTATTATTGATATGGAGTTTGTGTGCATCAATAACACCGATTCATGCTTTTAAGGAGAACATTTATACTTTTTTCTTCCCTTGGATATCCGTTGATTATATTATACCTTTGAAGTTAATAGCTGGCCAACAGTCTGTGTAAAAAAAGGTGCAACCGTGGAGTTCTAGTTGGGCATCTATCCACACGAAATTACGCGGAAAATGTACGTGGAAGTTTTTATGTTTTACGTGGATGCTTTTTGGGTTGTATGTAGATGATTTTCTTAATCGGGGGGACATTCACAAATTTCAATCTATGGAACTTTGCCTTTTGTGCGAATGTTTTCCAGGTCACATCTTCAATCTTTGAAACCTTTCCGCTTGAGCGTGGCAAGAAACTCTCGCTTTAGCATACATCTTTGAAACTCTGCATCTTGATTATTACAAGAATCTCTTCCAGACCTCCTCATGATCGATTTTTGTTGAAATATTCATTCCAATAAGCCTCTCCACTGCTCTAGTTTACGGTTTAGGGTTTTGCACGGTATGATTATGATGAATTATGGAGGAGGAATCCATGTGAAAATTATGGCCACGTCCCTAAGAGATTACTGGCATTGAGAGGAACTGGTGATATTTGTGTATCCATGTAATTCCTAGTAAAGAGATCTCTAGCCCAATATATGTAGAAACCCTATAAAGAGGTGGGATAACACTTCAATTGTCATTTTTTGGGCATCAATACATTTATCTCATTTTTTCTATTATCTCCTCATTTTCAACTTCACTTAACATATTGGCTTCTTCCCATTTCTTTTTTCTTTGCTTATGCCTCCTTGTCATTGTATTTCTTAGAATTGATCCTTGCAACTTTGTTTTGCATCAATGATTGCGTATAAAATATTTTAAATAAGATTTGATGATCTTGTCCTAACTTATAAAGCTTTCCTTGTAATGATGGGAATTATTTTTTTCCATTTCTCCTATTTTTCCTTTATTTTTTTGCCTTTTGTCTCATTTATTCTCAGGCACCTCGCTAATGATTAATTCCATCTAGGTCATTGTATTCAATAGGGCACGACTCAATATAACTTCTCCCTAGGTGGTACTAATCACCATGCTATTTTCTAGTTATCTCTTAAAAACATTGTTATTGGTGGTTGCATCCTCTAGACTGCAGCTAGGGGATTGCTTCCTAAATCATCTATCTAATGTATTGTTCTCTAAACTCTTGCTTCCTCACTATGCTACTACTTCTCAAGTGTCATCATTACCTTTCTTTCCTTCTTCTTTCTTTGTGTTTCTTCCTTATTTCATTTTTCTTTTCTCATTCTCTCATTAGCTAGGAATTGATGTCCAAGATTTCTATCTTCTTTTGGTCACTCACCCCCGAGCTTGTTCCATGCCAATGTTGGCTTGGATATTGTAGCACTCATTAATGCCTCTCTAAGGTCATCGCCTCTTGTGGTATAACTAAATTTTTGCTAGTATTTGTAGAGCTTTTGTTTGTTGATGCTCAACCAATCTTTTCATTTATTGCAGCTTCATGGATCCATGAAGGAATTACCAACCACCAAAATAACCTCATCTTGTGGAAAATGCCCTCATGTTGATGTTTAGGCTCTCTAACCACCAAAATACTCCTTCGCTAGGGATTCACACTAGGCCCTAGTCTATGAGCTTATCCTTCAAGAGGTCGAAAGGAAAACAAGAATTTATTGATTAGAAAGATGTTTGATCACAAACCAAGTAGACCAATCCCTTGTTCCTTGGGAGTATGGAGTCTATGATGTGATAAATCAGCTAAAATGTTTCAATGGAGGCCGAAAATTTGATGCCTGAGAACCAAACTTGAAGCATTTACCTATGCAATGGATAATGGACTTTTTATGGGAGAGCTACCAAGAGTTCACCTATAGGAAATTAATTCATATGTTATGTATGAGTAATGCGTGCAATAGATCATATATATAACACTCAGTATGTCTTCAACAAATTAGGGCACAATTAACATAACCCAGAATCAACATTATTCCATACATTAGACATGAAGAAAATAAATGTTCAATAATTAGCCACACTTACAATATAACATGCAAAGATTCCATCCATTTTTCCAATGAATAACTCCAAAGATAATCGAAATCAACTCCAAATAGCAAGATGCATTCATAGATCCAAAATATCCACAAGAAAAGGAGTTGAATAGCCCAAGAAGGTTGAAATTCCAAGTGATGTGATGATGGTTTGATACAATTAGTGGTATCTCCACTTATATGAGGAATTTGAATCCTACTTTTAGCCTAATGCCCTTCAAAATCATAAAATGATGTGCTATTACAAGCTATGTCACAAAACGACCTAGTAGCCAATGAAATTAGGAAGATAATGCTGAGGTCATGGATGCCCTTCTGGGGTTAGCGTTAAGGGCTAGGGGTGCCATGAAATATGTAGAAGCGCTCTAAAATCATACTCTAGGGGCTGGCCCCGACATCTTTGTTAATCTCCCTTTGTGGACCCCAATTTGACTTTGGGGCACTACATTTGTGCTAGTATTTATAAATTCCTTTGTTGATGCTCAACCACAAAAATACCTTCATCTTGATGTTTAGGCTCTCTAATCACTAAAATAATCCTTGACTAGGGATCCACACCAAGCCTCAGTGTATGAGCTTATCCTTCAAGAGGTCAAAAGGAAAAGGATATTTTATGGATTAGAAAGATCTTTGATCACCAACCAAGTAGACCATTCCCTTGTTCCTTGGGAGTATGGAGTCTATGATGTGATAAATCAGCTAAAATGTTTCTAAGGAAGCCGAAAATTTGATGCCATAGCAACAAACTTGAAGCATTTACCTGTGCAATGGACACTGGAATTTTCATGGGAGAGCTACCAAGAGTTCACCTATAGAAAATTCATTCACATGTTATGTATTAGTCATGCGTGCAATAGATCATCTATATAACATTCAATATATCTTCAACAGATTAGGGTACAATGTTCTATATAACATTCAATATATCTTCAATAGATTAGGGTACAATTAACCTTACCTAGAATCAACATTATTCCATACATTAAACATTAAGAAAAAAAATGTTAAATAATTAGGTACACTTACAAGATAACATGCAAAGATTCCATCCATTTTTCCAATGAATAGCTCTAAATATAATCAAAATCGGCTCCAAATATCAAAATGCATTCATAGATCCAAAATCTCCACAAGAAAAGGAGTTGAATAGCCCAAGAAGTCTGAAATTCCAATGATGTGATGATGATTTTATACAATAAACGATTTCTCTACTTATATGAGGAATTTGAACTTTTAGACAAATGCCTCTAAAAATCATAAAATGATGTGCTATTAGAAGCTAGGTCACAAGCCAACCTAGTAGCCAATGACAAAACATAAAATTTCTACCACATAGTCAGGAAGATAATGCTCAGGTCATGGATGCCCTTATGGGTTTAACGTCAAGGGCTAGGGATTCCATGAAATGTGTAGAAGCACTCTAAAATCATCCTCTAGGGGTAGACCCCTAGATCTTTGTTAATCTCCCTTTTTGGACCCTAATTTTGACTCTGGGGCACAAAAGTGGTCTCATGGTTCTCCACATGGTTAAAATTCCTGTCTCTACTCCAAAATTGAGGGCATTCAAGGTGATGAATCAACTGCCTTCACTTTGATCAATGCTAAGCCAACTGGGGGCATGCTAGTCCAAGTGCGTCATCCCATAAAAGTCAACAATGAGGGGAAAGTGGTGGACTGTTGTGGGTGATGTAGGTGCCGAAGGATGCAACTGATGCTCTACAACTGCTCGCATTCCTTCACTATCAATGCCTCACCTGTTAGAGTGCCACCATCAGAGAATAGTCATAACTTTCAAAACTTTGTGGGAAAGGTGAATTATCTTCAAAAATATTATTGCACAATTTTCCCGTGTCTTTTTAACATATCGAATCATGACCAAGTCCATTTTAACTGGGGTTTCATGCAACATGGAGCATTTGAAAATATCAAGCAATGACATGTATTTTCTCTTGCTCTAACCTTATTATAAATCCTACACATGCCATGGGCATGTTATTGATGCGACGCCAAAGACACATCACATACCATTCCAAGAATGAGGCATTGACCTAAATTGCAAGTATATGGTTGATAGATATATGCATTCAAGTAGTGGAGAATTGGTGACATAATCTAATAGGAAATCATCATAAGCCTCTCCATTCTCTCGATTTTCCTAAACATGGATCAAAATTGAGAATGCATTCCACATGGTGTTAGCATGAAACAGCACTACATATGTATTGCAAATTATCATTGATATGGAGTTTGTTAGCATCAATAACACCCATTCATGCTTTTAAGGAGCACATTCATACTTTTTTCTTCCCTTGGATGTCCATTGATTATATTATACATTTTTAGTTTCTAGTTAGCCAATAGTCTGCGTAAAAAGAGGTGTAGCCATGGATTTCTAGCTGGCCATCTATCCACACAAAATTATGCAGAAAATGTACGTGTATGTTTTTTTGTTGTACGTGGATGCATTTTGGGGATTTTGGTTTGTATGTACATGCTTTTATGAATTGGGGGGGCATCCACAAATTTCAAGCTATGGAACTCTGCCTTTTGTGTTGGTGTTTTCCATATCGTATCTTCAATCTTTGAAACCTTTCTGCTTGAGTGTGGCTAGAAACTCTCCCTTTAGAATGAATCTTTGATACTCTGCATCTTGAGCATTACAAGAAACTCGTCCAAACATCCTAATGATTGATATTTGTTGAAATATTCATTCCAATAGGCCTCTTCGATGCTCTTGTTTAGGGTTTACCACCATATGATTGTGATGAATTGTGGAGGAGGAACCCATGTGAAAACTATGGCCATGTCCCTAAGAAATTACTGACAGTGAGAAGAACTGGTTATAGTTGAATCTTTGTAATTCCTAGTAAAGAGATCTTTAGGCCAATATATGTACAAACACTAGAAAGAGGTGGGATAGCACTTCAATGGTCATTTTTTGGCAATCAATACATTTATCTAATTTTTTCTACTATCTCCTAATTTTCAACTTCACTTACCATATTGGCTTCTTCCCATTTCTTTTTTCCTTTCTTTACCTCATTTTTTCTAATATATCCTCATTTTATTGGCTTCTTCTCATTTCTTTTTTCTTTGCTTATACCTCCTTATCGTTGTATTGTTTACAATTGGTCCTTGTAACTTTGTTTTGCATCAATGCTTGGGTATAAAATATTTTGAATGAGATTTGGGGATATAGAACTAACCTATAAATATTTCCTTGTAATGATGGGAATTATGTTTTCCATTTCTTCTATTTTTCCTTTATCATTTTTCCTTTTGTCTCATTTATTCTTTACCACCTCACCAATTATTAATTCCATCTAGGTCGTTGTATTGAGTAGGGCCCGACTCAATATAATTTCTTCCTAGGTGGTACTAGGCACCCTGCTATTTTCTAGTTATCTCTTAAAAACATTGGTATTGGTGGTTGGATCCTATAGACTGCAGGTAGAGGATTGCTTCCTAAATCATCTATCTAATGTATTCTTCTCTAAACTCTTGCTTCCTGACTATGCTACTACTTCTCAAGTGTCATCATTACCTTTCTTTCCTTCTTTGTTTGTGTTTCTTCCTTATTTCATTTTTATTTTCTCATTCTCTCATTAGCTAGGAATTGATGTCCAAGATTTCTATCTTCATTTGGTCACTCACCCTCGAGCTTGTTTCATGCCAATGTTGGCTATTATAGCATTCATTGATGCCTCTCTAAGGTCATCGCCTCTTGTGGTATAACATCATTTGTACTAGTATGTCTAGATCTTGCCTTTGTTGATGCTCAACCAATCTTTGCATTTCTTGCAACCTCGTTGGATCCATGATGGAATTATCAACCATAAAAATACCCTCATGTTGTGGAAAATACCCTCATCTTGACGATTAGGCTCTCCAACCACAAAAATACTCCTTGTCTAGGGATTCACACCAAGCCCTAATGTATGAGTTATCCTTCAAGAGGTCAAAAGGAAACTGAGAATTTATGGATTAGAAAGATGTTTGATCACCAAAAAAGTAGACCAATCCCTTTTTCCTTAGGATTATGGAGTCTATGATGTGATAAATCAGCCAAAATGTTTCCAAGGAGACCGAAAATTTGATGCCCTAGCAACAAACTTGAAGCATTTACCTATGCAATGTATAATGGACTTTTCATGGGAGAACTACCAACAATTCACCTATAGGAAATTCATTCACATGTTATGTATCAGTAATGCATGTAATAAATCATATATATAACATTCAATATATCTTCAACAGATTAGGTGATCAGGAGCTCAAATCTGAGCTTGAGAAAAAGCTCAAAAATGAAAGTTCTCAAATTGACTTGGAACCTAAGTGACCGGATAGGCCTTGGTGATACGATCCCAACGCCATGAACGGCACTGAAAACCGACGCTGTATGAAGAAGTTATTCAACTTTGAAGTTCTTCAATTTCAGTAAAAAAAAGGCCAGTTTGACTTTAGAAATTGGCAAATATTAAAAAAAGAATATTTCGGGAATATTCCTCAAAATATTCTAGAAATATTCCTTAGAATATTCCACAGAATATTCTCTGTGGACCAGTCGTTTTATGACAAGTGTCCCTCTGCAATTAGCTGGAGAGTTGACTGTGTAATGGCGGACCAATCAGAGGCTGCCACGTGGCAGGCCCAAAGGCTGCCACGTGGCCCCCAGTTCACAATGGGAATAGCGTGGATTAAAATTTTGCATGTTTTTGGTTTGAACCCACGACCTGCAGTTCACAAGCGCTACACCTTACCATTGGCCCACGGCCTTTGGTTTTGATATGTGAAGCACAAAAATTGAATTTATTATAACAGTTGTAATGGTTGACCCCAACAGTTAATGCGAAATATGTGGCCACATGTCACTTGAAATTTAATGCTAGAAGTTTATGCCGCCCCAAAGTTAGCGCCGGTTCCACCAGATTAGGCGGATGTGCCAGTTTGGTTAAGTTAACTGGCAGTGTCTCCACATTTAGTGGAGCTTGTTTAGGCCAAACTGGCAGTCTAAGTAAATGTGCCATAACTTTGGTTAGGAAAGGAATTTTGAAGTGAATTTTTTATTTATTTTGGGTCTCTTTGACATTATGGACTCAATGGATTAGGTCTGAAATCTAAAAGAGGTCATCTTCATAGGTTTAAGCATCGAAGAAGATGAAGGAGCCATCAGGGCCTGGAAGGAGAAGGCTGTGTTTTGGACTGTATTTCTCTGTTTAAGGTAAATGAATGGGAATTCTTATCTATTTCATGCCTTTTGAATCTATGGTTTGTAGAGCCTGTTAATAACTTTAGAAAGCCGAAAAGCTTCATTTAAGTTCTAGAGGCCATTTTCCAAACAGAGTGTGTAGGCGAAACCGGAGCAGCCGGAGGCCATTTCTGATGAAAAAAAACTCTATCTTGACTATTTCAGTCATTTTGGAACCAATGGAAGTGGTTTAAGATCATTTTGAGTACTTATATAGCTCAAGAAGTTGATATGAAGTCGTGGGCAGCCCTTGGAAAATCGTGGAGGAGAGCCATTTTGGGGATGTTGTGCTTAATGTAAGCAATTTATCAGTTTGTATTTGATGTATGATCATTA
Organism: Pinus albicaulis; assembly: GCA_034641835.2. Classification (NCBI taxonomy): domain Eukaryota; kingdom Viridiplantae; phylum Streptophyta; class Pinopsida; order Pinales; family Pinaceae; genus Pinus; species Pinus albicaulis. Next base: position 882,518,603 of record CM076571.1, on the reverse strand, counting down.
TTGGATGCAGTAGTAGTGGTTTCAGGAGAAGAAATAGAAATCTGAGGGATTTGTGCCATTTAGAAGTTCATAGAAGCTTAGTGCACCGACAGAAGGATGTGTGTCCATGGAAGCCTAAAGCTGTTTGCAGGAATTGGACAGCCATTAAAGGGATTTAAAATGGTATTCTCAGCCCTTTGAATCATTTTCGTATTCATTGTGGTTAAGTGTGGAGCTTGTAAAAGAATTTAAGTACCTTAATCCCAAAGAGTCTAGTCATGTTGACGAAGCTCAAAGGAGATGTAGCCCAAGAGTTGGGGTGAACTCCTATATTATATTGCTGTTGTGTTTTGTTATTCTATGGCTGAATTATGATGCTGATATACATGTTAAGTTCAGAAAAAACAAATAAACTTAAAACACATAAACAGAAGAAAAGACATACACCTCTTCCAAGCAAAAATTCTGCATAATGTTAAGTTTTGAGTAAGGTCATTTTAATTAAGTTTGAGTGTTTACTTCTATTATTTCTTTAGGCAGAGTCTGTAAGAGGGCCAGGTAGCTTCTGGATTCATCATTTCTTTGAAAGGTGACATATCCGGTAAATGCCCCTACAGTCTATCTCTGTATTAGAAATATGAAGTTCTCACATTTTCAGATTTAAAATTTGGAGTAATTGCACTCATTTATATAATTGAAAATGGATACCTTGCACCCTTTTCAAGTACCTTCCATTTTCAGATCAGATGGTATCAGAGCTTAGGTTAAGCTTATTTGTGCTTAGGTTGAGCATTGGATGAGCATTTTCTTTTGTGCAAAAGGTGTTAAAACAGTCAATCTCACTGTTTTATGGCTGCTTGATTAAGAAGGGGTCTTTACTGACATTTGGTTAAAAGCTTGTCATTTGTTGGAAAGCTTAGAGAAATTTTCTTTGGAAGTTCCTTTTGTTAAATTGACCATTTACATCATGTCAACTTCTTCTACAAGTGAAGTTTCCTCCTTCACGAGATTCTTCAATGATGACATGAAGAATGAGTTCTTTAAGGTGAAGGACATGGTGCAAATTCTTCTTGAGGATCAAAGGGAAAGTGTTCAACTTCGTGCACAATTGCTAGCTATGCAGGAAGAGAAAGAAGCCATTCTTCAAAGACTGCATGATATGGAGTTGCAGCTTCTTCAAGCTCAATAAGCTTTGTCCAAGAAAATCCCTCATCTTCAGGATGTAAATCATGAGGTGAATCATTCTGATTTGTCTTCAGTTTCCTCCATTGAAAAGGGTGTTGGTTCTTTTGAAAGACATACAAGAGGTATTGGGTCCAAATTGATGTTGAAAATGGGCTATCAAGAAGGCAAAGGTTTGGGCAAGCATGCACAAGGCATTGTTGAGCCTATTTGTGTTGTGGAGCGTCCCAATAATATTGGTCTTGGCTATGAGCAACTTAATGGTGAAGCTTTGAGCACATGCATTCAAGAATGTGATGCAAATTTAAAGAGAACCTTTGTTCCAAGTTCTCAAATGCATTTATGTCAAAATTGTTCTAAGGATGACTGCCATTGTTTGAAGCCATCATTGTAGAAAGTAGATGGTAGACATGCAACTTATGGCAAGCATGCAAAGCAACATAAGAGGATTTCTTGTACATATTGTGGTCAATTTAACCATCATGTTTCGAGATGCTGGATGAGGAAGAAGGCACACAAGAAGTAGATGAAGTAAAGACTACCTTCAAAGAAGGTGCATATGATATGCACTTTTTTCCAAAAGAAGGGACATGTTGTCTCTCATTGTTGGTCCACTATGCATCCAACTCGTTGTCCCATGCACATGCAGCAAGAGGACAAAAATATTGGCGAAGGTAGAACCTCATATTCCATTATTGATGTGGAAAGGGAAGTTTCACATGAGGAAAAGTTGTAGCAGCAAAAGTCACCATGGAAGTGGCTCAGTGAGAAGTGGATGGACTTCTTGACACAGTAAGACGTACTCCTTTTGTACATATGCAAATTTCGGATGTATGCATGTATTTTGTTGTAATATTTTTTTTGTTTTGAGCCACCTTAGATCATTGATCAAGGTTGTGTTGTATAGTTTCACTCTGTAAATTTCTCACCAGAAATTTCTGTGTGGGTTCAAGAAGGTCAGTTGTGGACAGTTGTGGACAAGCACATTCAAAAACAGAAATGTCAATTTCTTTTTATTTGTGATTCAAATTCACTTGCTTTGTAAGGAAAAAGTGTTTGAAGGGCTGAAGAGAAGAGGATTTTTATTCTCTCATTTGCTATACTACAGTTCATTTCTTCATTTCAGTAAGCTTTTGGGGACCAAAAGCCTCTCATTTGGGAAGTGTGATCAGGAGCTCAAATCTGAGCTTGGGAAAAAGCTCAAAAATTAAAGTTCTCAAATTGACTTGGAACCTGAGTGACCATATAGGCCTCGGCGATACGATCCCAACGTCGTGAACGGCACTGAAAACCGACGTTGTATGAAGAAGTTATTCAACTTTGAAGTTCTTCAATTTCAGTAAGAAAAAGGCCAGTTTGACTTTAGAAATTGGTAAATATTAAAAAAAGAATATTCCTCAGAATATTCCACAGAATATTCTCTGTGGACCAGTCGTTTTATGACAAGTGTCCCTCTGCAATTGACTGAAGAGTTGACTGTGTAATGGCGAACCAATCAGAGGCCACCACGTGGCAGCCCCAAAGGCTGCCACGTGGCCCCCAGTTCACAATGGGAATAGCGTGGATTAAAATTTTGCATGTTTTTGGTTTGAACCCACGACCTGCAGTTCACAAGCGCTACACCTTACCATTGGCCCACGGCCTTTGGTTTTGATATGTGAAGCACAAAACTTGAATTTATTATAACAATTGTAATGGTTGACCCCAACAGTTAATGCGGAATGTGTGGCCACATGTCACTTGAAATTTAATGCTAGCAGTTTATGTCGCCCCAAAGTTAGCGCCGGTTCCGCCAGATTAGGTGGATGTGCCAATTTAGTTAAGTTAACTGGCAGTGTCTCCACATTTAGTGGAGCTTGTTTAGGCCAAACTGGCAATCTGAGTAAATGTGCCATAACTTTGGCTAGGAAAGGCCTTTTGAAGTAAATTTTTTTTTTATTTTGGGTCTCTTCGAAATTCTGGACTCAATGGAGCAAGTCTGAAATCTAACAGAGGTCATATTTATAGGTTTAAGAATCAAAGAATATGAAGGATCCATCAGGGCCTAGAAGGAGAAGGTTGTGTTTTGGACTGTATTTCTCTGTTTAAGGTAAATGAATGAGAATTATTAGCTATTTCATGCCTTTTGAATCTGTTTAGATGGTTTTCAGATCCTGTTAAGAAATTTAGAAATCCGAAAAGCTTCATTTAAGTTCTAGAGGCCATTTTCCAAACAGAGTGTGTAGGCGAAACCGGAGCAACCGGAGGCCGTTTCTGATGAAAAAAAACTCTATCTTGACTATTTCAGTCATTTTGGAACCAATGGAAGTGGTTTAAGATAATTTTGAGTACTTCTATATCTCTAGAAGTTGATATGAAGTCGTGGGCAGCCTTTGGCAAACCGTGGAGGAGAGCCATTTTTGGGGATGTTGTGCTTAATGTAAGCAATTTATTAGTTTGTATTTGATGTCTGATCATTATTGGATGCAGCAGTAGTGGTTTTAGGAGCAGAAATAGAAATCTGAGGGAGTTTATGCCATTTATAATTTTAGAGAAGCTTAGTGCATCGACAGAAGGATGTGTGTCCATGGAAGCCTAAAGCTGTTTGCAGGAATTGGACAGCCATTAAAGGGATTTAAAATGGCATTCTCAGCCCTTTGAATCATTTTTGTATTCATTGTGGTTAAGTGTGGAGCTTGTAAAATAACTTAAGTACCTTAATCCCAAATAATCTAGTCATGTTGACGAAGCTCAAAGGAGATGTAGCCCAAGAGTTGGGGTGAACTCCTATATTATATTGCTGTTGTGTTTTGTTATTCTATGGCTGAATTATGATGCTGATATACATGTTAAGTTTCAGCAAAAAAAAATAAACTTAAAACACATAAACAGAAGAAAAGACATACACCTCTTCCAAGAAAAAATTCTGCATAATGTCAAGTTTTGAGTAAGGTCATTTTAATTAAGTCTGAGTGTTTACTTCTATTATTTCTTTAGGCAGAGTCTGTAAGAGGGCCAGGTAGCTTTTGGATTCATCCTTTCTTTGAAAGGTGACATATCCGGTAAATGCCCCTACAGTCTATCTCTGTATTAGAAATATGAAGTTCTCACATTTTCACATTTAAAATTTGGAGTAATTGCACTCATTTACATAATTGAAAATGGATACCTTGCACCCTTTTCAAGTACCTTCCATTTTCAGATCATTAGGGCACAATTAACATAAACTAGAATCGACATTATTCCATACATAAGACATGAAGAAACTAAATGTTCAATAATTAGGTACACTTACAAGACAACATGCAAATATGCAATCCATTTTTCCTACGAATAGCTCCGAAGACAATCAAAATTAGCTCCAAATATCAAAATGCATTCATACATCCAAAATCTCCACAAGAAAAGGAGTTGAATAGCTCAAGAAGGCTGAAATTCCAAGCGATGTGATGATTATTTGATACAATGAATGGTTTCTCTACTTATATGAGGATTTTGAATCCTACTTTTAGCCTAATGCCCCTAAAAATCATAAAATGATATGCTATATTACAAGCTAGGTCACAAGCTGAACTAGTAGCTAATGACAAAACATAAAATTTCTCCCACACGTGTGAATAGTTAGGAAGAGAATGTTGAGTTCATAGACGCCCTTCTGGGGCTAGCGTCAAGGGTTAGGGGTGCCATGAGATGTGTAGAAGCCCTCCAAAATAATCCTTGAGGAGTTGACCTCTAGATATTTGTCAATCACCCTTTGTGGACCCAAATTTTGGCTTTGGGGCACAAAATTAGTCTCATGGTTCTCCAACTGGTGAAAATTCTTGTCTCTACTCCAACATTGAGGGCATTCAGGGTGCTGAATCAATGACCTTCCCTTTCATCAATTCTAAACTGATTGGGGGCATGCTGGTCCAAGTGCATCATCCTAGAAAAATCAACAATGCAGGGGAATGTGCTGGAATGTTGTAGGTGCTAGAGGTGCCCAAGGATGCAATTGATGTTGTACAACTACTCCGAGTCCCATGTCTATCAATGCCTCACATGTGGGTGTCAATATGTTCCTCTAGAGAACTTGGGCCCCATCATGTTTCCCAACCCATGGATGGAACCAAATGTCAATGATACACAATATCAATTTCTGCAACCTTCACCATTAGGTACTTTTAATCATTTTTCATCTAAGTGAATCAAGCTTGCAAGTAATGAGAAATTTGATAGTTTATACAAGTCTTCCCTTCCAAAATTAGGGCTTCGAACTCGCAATGGTGTTACCTCCCTAGGTAGGAGTGGTTAAAAGACTACCCTATTAGGTGCTTCCAACCCCTACGGGAATGTGACATGTCCTTGTTCAACCCTTCAATCAATGGTTGTTGGTGAATAATGATGATGGAACATAGGGGAGAAGATTTCACGACCAAGTGCCATGGTCAAAGGGGCGAGCATAATGGGGAACTCCACATCTTTTTTGTATCAATGTGAGGAGGGAGAAATCATGGATGCATGAGTTATCAAGTCGACCTTTGTTTTTCCATCCCTCTTATTTGTTTTACTTTTTTCTTGATTTTTCATTGTATTGCTGCTCGTAGCTTAAAGGGTTAGATATTGCTTTGTAATATCTATAACAATTATTACCCCAATGGTGTGGGAACTTATAACCCATCAAGGGTTGGGACATGCAAGGGTTCCTTTTCTTTTATGTGATAGGGCAACATTGACCCAAGAACTGGGTGATGGCCATATGAGTGAGGTAGAGCTCATGCTTGAATTTTGCTCACATGTTAATTTTTATGTTCGAACCATATTTTGCAAGTTGGATATTCCTTTCTTTTCTTTTCGTGGCCTTCATATGCTCTTTATTGTTCTTTTAGCTGCATCAACCTCCTCGGGAAAATTTCGAAGCCCGACTTAGGTATGTGGATGGGGAAGTGGGTGTGCCAAATCCTAAATGACCCATGGTCAATTGAACCCGAAAAATGCAGGTGAGATGGAAAGTGGTAAGTATGGAACATGGAGAGATGGGACTACACTATCGTAATTGGGGTTTTCCAAGTAGTTCCCCTCCTATACCCATTGGGCTATTAAGGGAGGTCACACTGGCTAGGATTGAAGATGAATTCCCCATTTAAGGAGAGGCAACAAGATCATGGTCAAAACCCCTCTTTCTTCGAGGTTATCCCATAATCCATATCAAATGCCCAAATAGGAACAAACATAGGGACTCGATTACAAAATGAATAAAGTACTTTTTTATCAGAAGCCCACCTTCCAACATGCGATGTTTATATATGGGTGAGGAAACGTGATTGATGCAGGCACATTGCCATTGTAAGGGGTTGTTGGTGTGCCAAATCCTAAATAACCCATGTTCAATTGAACCCGAAGAATGCAGGTGAGATGGAAAGTGGTAAGTATGGAAGATGCAGATATGGGACTGCATTATCTTAATTGGGGTTTTCCAAGTATTTCCCCTCCTATACCCATTGCGCAATTAAGGGAGGTCCCACTAGACTAGGATTGAAGATGAATTCCCATTAGGAGAGGCAACAAGATCATGGTCAAAACTCCTGTTTCTTCCAGGTTACCCCGTAATCCATATCAAATGCCCAAATAGAAACAAACATGGGACTCGATTACAAAATGAATAAATTACTTTTTTATTAGAAGCCCACCTTCCAACATGCATTGTTGATAAATGGGCAAGAATGTGATTGATGCAGGCACATTGACATTGTCTATAGGCCATTGTAAGGGGTTGTTGGTTATCTGGCTGGAAGAGATGATGGGAGAAAATTTCATTGTTAGTTGCAAGAAGTTTAGTGCAATGAGTAATTGGCTCTAATTGTGCAAGGGTGGTAGCATGATGACTCATGAAGAATGTTTGTCATAGTGATATTCTCGCCTATTAACTCTTGGTAAATATTTGTGATCTCGAAGGAGTTAGAAACTATGAAAAATCCTAGATCTGGATTCCTAATGCAACAAATCTGAATTACTTCTCCTATTATTTTGATAATTATTTCATTACATTGAAATACCGAAGTAATCACTAAAGCAGTCTACACAAATAATGTTGCAGAATATATCTAAGTGCTGAAACAAACTGAACAAAATGTAATGAAAAACAACCACATTGACACAGTTATTTTTGGACTAAGTCCCCAGAAAAACCCAACTTGGGTAAACCGATGCAGCAGATCTGAGGGTTTGTATTATTAAGCAACGGAATCTTCAATACAACTAGGGTGCCAACATCCGACAAACCCTTCAGAGAAATCTAGAAAATATGGTGAAAAATGTGTGATATACCTCACTCAGCTAATCTCCGGCTGATCTGAAAATGTAAGTGATACCCTTACTGTCTCTGCGTGATTTCCTACACTGGACTGCGTAAGCCTACGTGGGAAAACTGAAGGAACTGCGTCACTTTTTTCTGCAACTAATCTAGCTGATCTAGGGATGAATTTTGGCCCTCCTAGCTTAGAAATTCCAGCCTCTAGATATCTCTAGACTGACTCCAAGAGACACTGCGTTGTTTCTATGTGATTTCCTGCAGGATCTGTGTCACCTCTTTAGAAAACTACATTGTCTCTATCTGCGTCACCTCTGCCTCTCTCTGAAAATGCACTGTTGGTCCTCCTGACCAATCTCTGCTTCTTCCCCTCTCTGAATCTGATCACTGAATCAACATCACTTAGCAAACCCTACCCTAGTGATTTGATCCTTGATCAAAAGCTATGTCTCCTCACACAAGCTCTAAAATGCCCAATGGCTCAACGTCAAGTGTATTTTCCATAGGCCTCTCACCGTCCTTCTTATAATCTTTCATTGACTCTTCAACGGCCAAGATTAAAACATAATCAAGGTCTAAGATTAACTTGGAGGTGATCCATGACTTTATCTAGAAGATTCACACTTGATTTAATTAGTACACTTTAATTAATCAATTTCCCTAAGTTTAAACCTAGGAAACCATTAAAAAATGATTAATTAATTTAATTAAATCATCTCTAAGTGGAATTTCAAAAACCATTTCTGGGTTTTATGAAATACATGTGTCTTGGCCTATATACAAAATTACTAGGCTAGAGCACATCCAATGCTACCATAAATCAACATTCCCTCTAAGTGAGGAAAGTGCTCAAGAAAAACAACTCAATGTGCTGATGTTCTGACTATTGTAACATCTGTTGCTGTGTTGTTGATGCTTCTCACCAACACTGCACAAAAATGTTGCATCTATATTGTTGCTGACTCTGCATGTTGCTGCGAACTGCCACTGTACTGCAACTCCCTCTAAATTCTGCAACCATGTTGCTGCACTGCATGAGCACTACTTTGCTCTGTGCTGCCTCTCTATGCACTACGCTGCTGCTGCTCATCTCTTCTACTACTGCACTGTTGCTACTGTTGCTAATTGCAATAGAAAAACATCCGAAATTTTACAAGTAGATTTGCAACTGAAAAATAAGACTTACTGCTGCTAGTTTTTGCACTAGCTCATTAAAAATAATGCGTTGTTGCTGCTCTGCACTACGTTGCACCAGTGTGCACTACACTGCTACTGCTACTCCCTCTCTGCGCTGATCAGGCTCTAGTACTGCTAGCCACTGCATCATCTCATCATCTTCTACTGCAACTGTCCATCCTGCTACTGTCTTTAGGCTGCCGTAGCTCACATGTGATCCAAGGGTTCGGAAATACTCAAGGATCCCGCCTACTTGTAGATTTTGGATCTAAAACTCCAAGTCAGTTGATTTCTCTCCTCTTGGAATATGAGCTAACATAGCACAATCTCTTTCTGCCTCAATCTTGCTTCTCCTCTTTATCCTTTTTTCTTTAGAGGACATTATGTGGCATAATGTCCCATTTCCTCACACCCGAAGCAGTTGATCTTAGACATATATTTCTTCTTTTGCTTCTGTTTCCCCTTTGATGCAAGGGCTGTGTTTTCTTCCTCTTCCTTCTTGACATTCGAACTATTGTTGCCATCCTCCATATGGATTTTGAGGAGATCTCTCCTCAGCGCTTCTTGCTGCAACGCTGCCCACATTGCCTCCCATCCTAGGAGTCTTTCTCTGCCCAAAATGATTTGGACAAAGACTTGATAATCTTCTGAAATGGAGTTCAGAGTGAGCCTTACCAACTATGAGTCTCTAGGAGCTGCTCCTACTACTGACATCTGATCTCGGTTCTCCTGAATTTGACAAGAAAGAGTCAAAACACTCTCCCTTCTTCATTCTAGTATTACACATCTTTTGTTCTAGGTACATGTTCAGCTGCTTAGAATATCCTTGGTATATCTTTTCCAGCCCTACCCACATCTCTCTAGTAGTGACTTTTGTTGCTATGTGAGGTACGATGTGATCCTTCACACCATCTAGGATCAATCACTTGGCTCTTACCATATTCTTCTTGAATTGTCTCATATGTGCTGCATCCAAGGGTTCTGTAACTGCACTTTCAATGAGGGCCTTTAGATCATGCTCATCAAGGAGAAACTCTATCCTTGATTTCCATATAACGTAGTTGGAGGCACCCTCCAATCTATCTTGGTCACACAGTCCATTGTTGTCCATCTCCTTAACTGTCAATATCTTGCTCTAACCCTCTTCTCAACTAGACTTATGCACTCCTTTTGGAGTAAGTCACTTCTTTTGCTACTGCACGGGAAAGAAATGAGTTTCTTTGAGTAAGAAACTCTCTGAGATCAAGAAATCCCCAACTGTGTTTTTCAAAAAAAAATTGACGCTTATGCACCAACTCTTACTGTTATGAAGTAACTGCGTCCTTCAGCTACGCTGCCTCTTCTGCAACTGAAAAATCTTACCACTATGTCAACTCTCTTAAACGGAGCCTTTTCTGCACTGGAATGTCCTCTTGGCCTGGACAACGTAATTTTCTGGGAGGGTCTGTTGCTGCTTACGCAAATCCCAAACTCTACAACGTTGATCTGCTGGTTCTCTTTATTTCTCCTGCGCTTCAGCTTAAATAAGCTCTGATACCATGTGAAAAATCCTAGATCTGGATTCCTATTGCAACAAATCTAAATTAGTTCTCCTATTATTTTGATAATTATTTCATTACATTGAAATACCGAAGTAATCATTGAAGCAGTCTACACAAATAATGTTGGAGAATAAATCTAAGTGCTAAAACAAACTGAACAAATTGTAATGAAAAATAAGCACATTGACATAGTTATTTTTGGACTAAGTCCCCAGAAAAACAAAACTTGGTAAAACTGGTGCAGCAGATCTGAAGGTTTGTATTATTAAGCAGCAGAATCTTGAATACAACTAGGGTGCCAACATCTGGAAAACCCTTAAGAGAAATCTAGGCAATCTAGTGAAAAATGTGAGATATACCTCACTCAGCTAATCTCTGGCTGATCTGACAACGTAAATGATGCCCTTACTTCCTCTATGTGATTTCCTACACTGGAATCTGTAAGCCTACGTGGGAAAACTGAAGGAACTGTGTCACTTTGTTCTGCAACTGAACTAGCTGATCTAGGGCTGAATTTTGGCCCTCCTGGATCAGAAATTCCAGCCTCTAGCTATCTCCAGACTGACTTCAAGAGACACTATATTTTTTCAGCATGATTTCCTGCAGGATCTGCATCACCTCTTCAGAAAATTGCGTTGTCTCTATTTTCATCACCTCTGCCTCTCTCTGAAAATGCACTCTTGGTCCTCCTGACCAATATCTGCTTCTTCCCCTCTGGATCTTATCATTGAATCAACATCACTTAGCAAACCCTTCCCTAGTGATTTGATCCTTGATCAAAGGCTGTGTCTCCTCACACAAGCTCGAAAAAGCCCAATGGCTCAAGTGTCAAGTGTATTTTCGATAGGCCCCTCACCCTCCTTCTTATAATCTTTCATTGACTCTCCAACGACCAAGATTACAACATAATCAAGGGCTAAGATTAACTTGGAGGTGGTCCTTGACTTTATCTAGAAGATTCACACTTGATTTAAGTAATACACTTTAATTAATCAATTTCCCTAAGCTTAAACTTAGGAAACCATTAAAAAATGATTAATTAATTTAATTAAATCATCTCTAAGTGGAATTTTCAAAAACCATTTCTGGGTTTTATGTAATACATGTGTCTTAGCCTATATACAAAATTACAAGGCTAGAGCACATCCGATGCTACCATAAATCAACATAAACTAATTGAGTTCATGGTTGGAGGTTGAGCTAAAAATACGTTTAACTATAATTGTATCAGAATGAAAATTTGATCATTCTATCGAGTGAATAAAATAGTGCAACAACCTCAACCATGGAATTCACATGTGAGTGATCAAGTCATCAAATAGAAAATGGTGTTATGTTGCAAGTGCTTTGATATTCCTTATTGGAAATTACATAGCTTGATGTTGTGACGTGGTCATAGATAAAAGTTTAGTCCCACAAATATTGTCATGAAACTTTGGTATGTTTTCTTTGTAGCAGACACAACGAAACAACATAGTGTGTTAAGGGGGATGGACAAGTCAATAGTTCATGCAAAAAACCAACAACAACATTTGGTTATCTCCCCTCCTTGTTTCTTCCTCTTTGAAATTTAGTCAATTATGTAAAGGAGAGAATATGAACATACTAGAAATTGTATTCAATGATGGCATTTCCAACCACCAAAATACCCTCATCTTGTGGAAATACCCTCATCTTGATGTTTAGGTTCTCTAACCTCTAAAATACTCATTGTCTAGGGATTCACACCAAGCCCTAGTGTATGAGCTTATCCTTCAAGAGGTCAAAAGGAAAAGAAAAATTTATGGATTAGAAAGATGTTTGATCATGAACCAAGTAGACCAGTCCCTTGTTCCTTAGGAGTATGGAGTCTATGATGTGATAAATTAGCTAAAATTCTTCCAAGCATGCCAAAAATTTGATGCCCTAGCAACAAACTTGAAGCATTTACATATGCAATGGATAATGAACTTTTCATGGGAAAGCTACCAAGAGTTCACTTATAGGAAATTCAATCACATATTCTGTATGAGTAATGCGTGCAATAGATCATGTATATAACATTCAATATATCTTCAATAGATTAGGGCACAATTAACATAACGGAGAATCAACCTTATTGCATACATTAGACATGAAGAAAACAAATGTTCAATAATTAGGTACACTTACAAGATAACATGCAATCATTCCATCCATTTTTCCAAGGAATAGCTCCAAAGATAATCAAAATCAGCTCCAAATACCAAAATGCATTCATACATCCAAAATATCCACAAGAAAAGGAGTTGAATAGCCAAAGAAGGCTGAAATTCCAAGTGATGTGATGATGATTTGATACAATGAACGATTTCTCTACTTATATGAGGAATTTGAATCCTACATTTAGTCTAATACCCCTAAAAATATTAAAATGATTTGATATTACAAGCTAGGTCACAAGCCTACCTAGTAGCCAATGGCAAAACATAAAATTTCTCCCACATGTGTGAATAGTTAGAAAGAGAATGTTGAGGTCATGGATGCCCTTCTAGGGCTAGGGTTTCCATGAAATGTGTAGAAGCTCTCTAAAATCATCCTCTGAGGGTTGGCCCCTAGATCTTTGTCAATCTCCCTTTGTGGACCACAATTTTGACTTTGGGACACAAAAGTGATATCATTGGTCTCTAAGTGGTCAAAATTCCTATCTCTGCTCCAACATTGAGGGCATTCAGGGTGCTGAATCAACTGCCTTCCCTTTGATCAATCCTAAGCCGACTGGAGGCATGCTGGTCCAAATGCATCATCCCATAAAAGTCAAAAATGCAGGGGAAAGTGTTGGAATGTTGTGGGTGATGGAGGCGTCGAAGGATGCAACTGATGCTCTACAACTCCTCAGAGTCCCATGGCTATCAACGCCTCACCTGTGGGTGTCAATATGTTCATCTAGAGGACTTGGTCCCCAGTCATGTTTCCCAACCCATTGATGGAACCACTTGTCATTGACACACAATATCGAGTACTACAACCTTCACCATTAGGCACTTTTAATCATTTTTTCATCTAAGTGAATCAATCTTGCAAGAAATGGGCAAATTGACACTTCATACAAGTTTTCCCTTCCAAAATTAGGGCTTTGAACTCGCAATGGTGTTACCTCCCTAAGTAGGAGTGATTTAACATATTACCCTATTAGGTCCTTCCATCCCCTAAGGGAAAGGGACATGTCCTTGGTCCACCCTTTAATCAATAGGTGTTAATGAATAATGATCATGGAACATAGGGGATAAGACTTCATGGCCAAGTGCCATGGTCAAAGCGGCGAGCATGATATGGCACTCCACATCTTGAGTGTATAGATGTGAGGAAGGAGCAATCGTGGATGCATAAGCTATCAACTTGACCTTTTTTTTTCCACCCCTCTTATGCCTTTTACTTTTTCTTGATTTTTCTTTGTATTGCTACTCATAGCTCAAAGGGTTAGAGATTGCTTTGTAAGATGTATAACATTTATAACCCCCTTAATGATGTGGCAACTCATAACCCATCAGGGGTTGGGACATGCAAGGGTTCCTTTTATTTTATGTGATAGGGCAACATTGACCGAGGAACTGGGTGATGACCATATGAGTGAGGTAGAGCTCATGATTGGATTTTGCCAACGTGCTAATTTTTATGCCCCAGCTATCTTTTGCAAGTTGGATATTCTTTTTTGTTTTTTATTTTTGTGGCCTTCATATGCTCTTTCTTGTTCTTTTAGCTTCATCAACCTCCCGGGGAAAATTTCAAAGCCCTACTCATGTATGTGGATGGGGAAGTGGGTGTGCCAAATCCAAAATGACCCATGGTCAAATTAACTTGAAGAATGCAGGTGAGATAAAGGCTTGGAATGTGAGATGGAAAGTGGTAAGTATGGAAGAGGGAGAGACGGGACTACACTATCTTAATCGGGGTTTACCAAGTAATGCCTCTCCTATACCAATTGGGCCATTAAGGGAGCTTCCACTCAATTTGGATCGAAGATGAATTCCCCTTGTAAGGTGAGGGAACAAGATCATGGTTAAAACCCCTCTTTCTTCCAGGCTAACCCATAATCAATGTCAAACTCCCAAATACAAACAACCATAGGGACTCGATTACAAAATGAATAAAATACTTTTGATCAAAAGCCCACCTTCCAACATGCGCTCTTGATAGATGGATGAGGAAACATGATTGATGCAGGCACATTGACATCAGCTATAAGCCATTATTAGGGGTTGCTGGTTAGCCAGGTGGAAGAGATGATGGGAGAAAATTTCATTGTTAGCTGCAATAAGTCTAGTGCAATGAGTAGTTGGCTCTAACTGTACAAGAGTCATAGCATGATGGCTAATGAAGAATGTTTTTCATAGTGATATTTGCGCGTAGTAACTCTTGGTAAAGATTTGTGACCTCAAAGCAGTTAGAAACCAATTGATTTCTTGGTTGGGGGTTGAGCTAAAGAGATGTTTAACTATAATTGTATCAGAATGAAAATTTGATCCTTGTATCGAATGCATAGAATAGTGCAACTACCTCAACAATGGAAATCACATGGGAGTTATGAATTCATATCAAATGGAAAATGGTGTTTTCTTGCAAGTTCTTTGATATTCCTTATTGGAAATTGCATATCTTGATGTTGTGACCTGGTCATAGGTAGAATTTTAGTCCCACAAATTTTGTCATGCAACTTTGGTATGTTTTATTTGTAGCAGACACAATAAAACAACATAGTGTGCTAAGGTGTATGGACATGTCAATAGTTCATGCATAAAAACCAACAACAACATTTGGTCATCTCCCTTCCTTATTTCTTCCTCTTTGAATTTTAGTCAATTATGTAAAGGAGAGAATATTAACATACTAGAAATTGTATTCAATTAGCTAACTATATATAACTTGCTCCAATAATGTAAAGTGGTTTATTTACTATTGTTTTTATTAGGTTTCATGCTATACATATCTTATTTTACATTCTAAATTGATGAAGGAAAGTTTGGAGCTGATAGTATTTTCCAATATTATAATGCCCATGTTATGTGACCACATCTTTTAATTATGTATGGATTGAGTGAAGATATTTTTTGTGTCATATATTAGTGTCAATGTATATTAAGTTGAACTCATTGCAACTTAAATTGCGATTGGACTAGTTTTTCTAGTACCCTCCTGTTTAGAACAAATTGGTAATAGACCATTGTTTAGAAAGATTGATTTGAATTTTGAAAACCACAAAATATATATCAAGCAAGTAGATATAAGGAATAAGGCTTTGAATATGTGACAATGTTTGCTTGAATAGTTGGTGATGCCATTAGATCTTATCAATGTCCCTTCAATGGACATAATTTTGATGAACTAAGTGCTTAAGCCATATTTTGACTCTTTTGTGATTATGCTCTTGGATGATATGTTTCTATTAAAAATTAAAAGGACTACTTGCAACGTTTGGACCAAGTGTTTGCAACATTACAATTAGAAAAATTATTTATGAATTGGAAAAGTTCTACATTTGGGTAGACAAAATTTGTTTATCCTAGATTTCATGTGAACCAAGACGAACTCAACATTGATTCAATGAAGGTTTGAATCATTGTCAAATGGCCACCTTTGGAGAATAGTCATGACTTTCAAAAATTTGCAGGAAAGGTGAATTATCGTCAAAAAAATTATTGCACAATTTTCCCTTGTCTTCTTAACGTACTGTATCATGACCAAGTCCATTTTTCCTAGACATGGCATGGGTGCCAAATACACATCACATACCATTCCAATACTGAGGAATTGGCCTAAATTTCTAAGCATATGGTTGATAGATATATGAATTCAAGTAGTGGAGAATTGGTGACATAATCTATTAGGAAATCATCATAAGCCTCTCCACCCTCTCGATTTTCCTAAACATGCATCAAAACTGAGAATCCATTCCACATGATGTTAGCATGAAACAAGACTACATATGTATTGCAAATTATCATTGATTGCTATGGAGGTTGTTTGCATCAATAACACCCATTTATGCATTTAAGGAGCACATTCGTACTTTTTTCTTCCCTTGGATGTCCATTGATTATATTATACATTTGAAATTTCTATTTGGACAACAGTCAGTGTAAAAAAAGGTGTAGCCATGGAGTTCTAGTTGTCCATTGATCCATAGAATTATGCGGAAAATGTACGTGGATGTTTTTTGGTTTATGTGGTTGATTTTTGGGGCTTTTGGGTTGTATGTAAATGCTTTTCTGAATTGGGGGGGCATTCATAAATTTCAAGCTATGGAACTATGCCTTTTGTGAGGGTGTTTTCCAGGTCACATCTTCAATATTTGAAACCTTTCCCCTTGATGGTGACAAGAAACTCTCCCTTTAGAATGTATGTTTGAAACTCTGCATCTCGAGCATTACAAGAAACTCTTCCAGACCTCCTCATGATATATTTTTGTTGAAATATTCATTCCAATAGGCCTCTCCACTGCTCTGGTTTAGGGCTTACGGTTTACCATGGTAATATTGTGATAAATTATGGAGGAGGAACCCATCTGAAAATTATGGTCATGTCCCTAAGAAATTACTAACATTGGAAATAACTGGTGATAGTTATGAATCCATGTAATTCCTAGTTAAGAGATCTCTAGACCAATATATGTACAAACCCTAGAAAGATGTGGGATAGCACTTCAATGGTAATTTTTTGGGCATTAATACATTTATCTCATTTTTTCTACTATCTCCTCATTTTCAAATTCACTTAACATATTGGCTTCTTCCCATTTCTTTTTTCTTTGCTTATACCTCCTAGTCATTGTATTGCTTAGAATTGATCCTTGTAACTTTGTTTTTCATCCATGATTGGATATACAAATCTTTTAAATGATATTTTGTGATCTTGTCCTAAATTATAGAGCTTTCCTTGTAATGATGGAAATTTTTTTTTCTTTCAATTTCTCCTATTTTTCCTTTATATTTTTGCCTTGTCTCATTTATTCTCGGTCACCTCGCCAATGATTAATTCCATCTAGGTCGTTGTATTCAGTAGGGCCCGACTCAATATAACTTCTTCCTATGTGGTATTAGTCACCATGCTATTTGCTATTTATCTCTTAAAAATATTGGTATTGGTGGTTGCATCCTCTAGACTGCAGCTAAGGGATTTCTTCCTAAATCATATATCTAATGTATTCTTCTCTAAACTATTTCTTCCTGACTATGGTACTACTTCTTAAGTGTCATAATTACCTTTCTTTCCTTCTTCTTTCTTTGTGTTTCTTCCTTATTTCATTTTTCTTTTCTCATTCTCTCATTAGCTAGGAATTTATTTCCAATATTTCTATCTTCTTTTGTTCACTCACCCCCGAGCTTATTCCATGCCAATGTTGGCTTGGCTATTTTAGGATTCATTGATGCCTCTCTAAGGTTATCGCCTCTTGTGGTATAACTGCATTTGTGCTAGTATTTCTATAGCTTTCCTTTGTTGACGCTCAACCAATATTTGCATTTCTTACAGCTTCGTTGGATCCATGATGGCATTACCAACCACCAAAATACCCTCATCTTGTGGAAAATGCCTTCATGTTTATGCTTAGGCTCTCTAACCACCAAAATACCCATTTTTTAGGGATTCACACCAAGCCCTAGTGTATGAGCTTATCCTTCAAGAGGTCTAAAGGAAAACGAGAATTTATTGATTAGAAAGATGTTTGATCACCAACCAAGTAGACTTGTCCCTTATTCGTTGGTAGTATGGAGTCTATGATTGTGATGAATCAGCTAAAATGTTTCCAAGGAGGTCAAAAATTTGATGTTGTGGAACCAAATTGAAGAATTTACCTATGCAATGGATAATGGACTTTTCATGAGAGAGCTACCAAGAGTTCACCTATAGGAAATTCATTCACATGTTATGTATGAGTAATGCGTGCAATAGATCATCTACATAACATTCAATATATCTTTAGCAAATTAGGGCACAATTAACATAACCTAGAATCAACATTATTTTGTACATTAGACATGAAGAAAATAAATGTTCAATAATTAGGCACACTTACAAGATAACATGCAAAGATTCATCCATTTTTCCAACGAATGGCTCCAAAGATAATCGAAATCGACTCTAAATATCAAGATGCATTCATAGATCCAAAATCTCCACAAATAAAGGAGTTGAATAGCCCAAGAAGGCTAAAATTCCAAGTGGTGTGATGATGATTTGATACAATGAACAATCTCTCTACTTATATGAGGAATTTGAATCTTACTTTTAGCCGAATGCCCCTAAAAATCATAAAATGATGTGCTATTACAAGCTAGGTCACAAGTTGACCTAGTACCCAATGACAAAACATAAAAATTTTCCCACACATGTGAATAGTTATTAAGAGAATGCTGAGGTCATGGATGCCCTTATGGGGTTAACGTCAAGGGATCATCTTAGTCCAATTGGATCTCCTTTATTGACCACTTTTTTCTAGGGTGGTATTACTTGGGAAACCCCGACTTTAGGTGTGTGGTCTTGCTCCTTTATCTGCATGTATTACTCCCCTTCCACTCATTATACTCCCATTCATCATTTCTCTCACTGGATGCACATAGCCCCCATGGGTCCACATGGGGTCATCCTCCATATTCCCTTGCCCCCACCTTGGGTCAATCTTGGAATGATGCCCCAAAGTTTAAAGAAACTAAAATAAAAAGAAGAAGCATAATTTTCCACCCTTAACAATAAATTGTACCACAAAATGCAAAATATGGTCCAGACAAAAATAAAATTATAACGTGGGAAAAATCCAAGTCATGAGCGCTGCCCCTTACCCATGGCCATCACCCTGGTTCCATAGGTCCTAGATGAGCCTCCTTTTCCATACATGAACCCATGATTGTCCCAAACCCTTGGAGGGCAGTGAACCTCCCTAGCTTAAAAGGGGCAATCACTGTTATGTCTAACACATCATGCTCTTATCCTTGGGCCTCAAGCAATTAATGAAATAAAATTCATAAAAGGAAAAAGGCATATAAAGAAGGTTGGAAAATTAAAGGCCGAGATACCTCATGTATCATGGTTTCTCCCTCTTACACATTATATACCCTAGTGTGGGCTTCCCCTATGACCCGATATATGGCCCAGGATTTCCCCACTCATTCCCTACTCCGTTTAACTTATTTTTCACTTACCACCCCTGTTCAAGAATGTACCTTGGACCTACTTGTAGAAATTTGAATAACTGATATGTTATACACTGATATTCTCCTGATCACACACTATTTTAACTTCATGCACAATACATAATCTCTTCTACCATTGATCATTAATTGCGGAAATAAAAACAATCGCATGCGCACATTAAAACCATAAACAATCACACATATGAACACAGTATTTTATAGGAAAGCTTAAAGCTAAAAACCCCCAACTATCTGTATATTATATGTCATATATATCATGTAACAATCATTATACAAAGCTCCTCACAAGCTCTCAATATAATCTCCAATTGCTACACACTAAACAGATCTGATCTAGCAAATCACATGCTCCAATATCTGCCACATGATAGCTTGCCTCTACTGCACAATCACTGCTGAAGAATGGCTCTGAATGAACTATAATTGGTCTAGCCTTTCTCACACAATCCTCATTGGCATCTCGAATCACTGGTTGTTGAAAATCATGCAACAGTATAGTCACAACTGATAGTCACACTGCTCTTTCACCTACCTCTTCACTGGTCTCCACTGAAACTATCCATGCACTGTAGTCAACTGATGTATTCTTTAGTTTATTAATGAGTTAATAATTAGTGAATTAATTAATAATTAATTCACACCACTCTCACTAGTGTTTCAATTAGTTAGACTAGATACAACTAGCTCAACTATGTTTAACTCAGTTAAACTAAACACAACTCCATCAACTAGCTCAATAACTCCACCAAACTCTGTCACATGAGTTCTAACTGAAGTATCCATGCAGTAGCTCCACTTAACCCTCAGGAATAACGTAATTCTCATACATCGGCTCTTGTGCCATGCGTACTTAAGCGAAGTCCTCGAGAATAAGATAATGTTTATAGTCCAAATATTATAAGAGCTAATAATATTCGACATATCTATTTTTAGACTGGCAATCTAAAAATAGATTCCGCCCAATATGTCTAAAAATAGAAGTCCATCTATTTTTCCAACTTGACCAACCATTCACAAATAGCATCCTGCAACTCATAGAATATGATGGACATGTCTAAAAATATACTTTGCGCCAAAAATAACCTGCGGGCCCACTTAGTGAAGGTGACTTCTTTCCACTAAGCTCATCATCTTGTTGCAATCTCAACACTCCCTCTCAACAAGATAAGGATTATCTTCCACCCCTATCCTGCCTTTGTGGTATTCGAATTTTCTCCTGGTGAGCGCCTTCCTCAAGATATCAGCATCCTGATCCTCCGTGGGAATGTATGAAAGTAACATGATCTTCCGCTGCACACAATATCTGATATGATGATCACAGGATGTGATATGTGTTTCGTCTATCATGAAATACTAGATCCCGGCAAAGAGAATTTTAGTCACACTCTTATTATCACAATATATCACAATAGGATCTAAGTGTGAACCGAACAACTCGACCAGGATCTTCCTCCTCCATATAGCTTCGCATGCAACTTGACTTCAACATACCTTATACTGGCCTCTGTGAACTAAGTGCCACGGATATCTTCACTGCTATCTTAGAAAACGTTGTTGACCCTACTAACTTGAAAATCCCTCCGGATGTGCTCTTTCTGTCCGTTGGGCTCCCTGCCCAATCTGCATCCGTGAAGCCACATAGCCTCACCTCATCCGACTATCTGTACCATAATCCATATCCCGATGTGCCTCTGAGATATCTCAATACATGCTTGCCTGCCTTCCAAAAGAGCTTGGTAGGCTTAACCATAGCTTGTGAAATTTGGTTAACAATATAACATATGTCAGGTCGTGTATTGACCAGATACATAAGCGACCCCACCAACTATCGATAAACAATGGCATCCACTACCTCTGCCGATGTAGCATCCTCTTTCCTCCATCCACCAGGAAGAGGAGTGTTGATAGGCTTGCATCCATGCATGTTGAACTTCTCCAGTATCTCCCGGGCATACTTGCCTTGAGACACAAACAGTCCATCACTGCGCTGCCAAAGTTCCAATCCTAGGAAATAATGAAGGAGGCCCAAGTTCTTCATCTCAAACTCCTTTGCAAGATCAGCCTTGCATGAGTGTATCAACAGTTCATCACCCGTCAAAATAAAATAATCTACATAAATTACAATGATCAGCAACTTACCCTCCACCACAATATAGTATAGGTTCGGATCTGCCTCACTCTTGGAGAATCCAAGTCTAGTGAAATAACTGTCTATCTATGTGTACCAAGCACGAGGTGCTTGTTTCAACCCATACATCGCTCTCTTGAGCCTGTACACATGCAACTCGCTGCTGAAGATCTCGAAACCTTCGGGCTGCTCTATGTACACCTCCTCCTCAATAACTCTGTTGAGGAACGCAGTCTTCACATCCATTTGATGAATGTGCCACCCCATATGCGTTGAGAGAGCAAGAATCGTCCGTATGGAAGAATACCTTGCGACAGGTGCAAAGGTTTCCTCATAATTGATCCCCTCAATATGTGAGAAGCCTCGGGCAAAAAATATTGCCTTGTACTTCTCCACACTCTCGTCAGCTGCCTGCTTCACTTTGTAGATCCATCTCGAACCCACCACTGATTTCCCTTCCGGCCTTGGGAAAATCTCCCATGCACTATTTCTGACAATCGAATCATACTCTTCCACCATGGCATCTACCCATGCGGGGTCCTCCATAGCTTCCTCGAAAGAGGATGGCTCTGTCACGATACACTTGCTCATAAGAGCCATGTATCTAGTGTACCGATCAGGTGACTGTCTCTATCTGCGCTATGATGTAGGTGCTCCTACAACCTTCTCTGCATCTTGAGCCAGTCACTCAGCTTCTGTAGTGTGCTTCCGCCCTCTGATGGTTGGCACTGCATGAGTGGTCTCTTCCACTCCATGAACCTCCTCTTGTGGCTGATCCACATCCTGAGGCTCATCCTTAAGAACTAACAACTCCTCATCTGCATGCAAGTGTGGCTCCCTCTCAAGCAAACACTTCATGGCTTTCTCCTCATGAAATTTGATATCCCGTCGCACAACAGTCTTACGACTGTCTGGAAAATACACACGATAGTTGTGGGGTGTATCAGTGTACCCCACAAATATCCCAACCTCTGCAGTCGGCTCCAGCTTCTTCCTAGCATCCTTAGTCACATGAATGTAAACAGGTGAACCAAAAATCCTCAAATGGGAAATATCAGGCCTCTTACCAGAAAACGCCTCCTCGGGTGTACTCATGCCAAGTATCTTGTGAGGACAATGGTTTTGCACATATACTGCAGTATTGCATGCCTCCGCCCACAAGTGAATGGGTAGGCCCTGATCATGCAACATCGCCCGTGCAACACCCACGATCGTTCTGTTCTTCCGCTCAGCAACCCCGTTCTGCTATGGGTTATGAGGTGCTATGAGCTCTCTTCGAATTCCTTCTGCGCTGCAAAAGTCCTTGAATTTGCCAGAGATGAATTCACCACCATTGTCGCTCCTAAGAGCCTTCACCTGCTTCCCCGATTCTTTCTCAACCAGTGCCTTGAACTCACAGAACTTTGAGTATGTCTCGCTCTTCTTCTGCATGAATAAGATCCAGCACTTACGAGAAAAATCATCAAAAAATATCACATAATACCTGTGCTTTGTTGTCGAAGATGCTGAGAAAGGTCCACACACGTCTGTGTGAATTCTCTCAAGGATCGTCATGGTGCGACTATCCTTCTCATGAAAGGTGGCTTTCACAAATTTTCCCAAGGTACACCCCTTGCACTGATCCCTCGATCGCGCAAGAGGCAATTTTTGGGAAGCCCGCAAGAATCTACCACAAAAGATTTCTTTTGCGTTGCCCATGGTGAAGATGGCCCAATCTCCCGTGCCACAATTTGTCCTCATCCTGGCTCACCACTCCTTCTGCTTTGCCTGCCATTGCTACGCAGCCATCTACCTACAATTGATAAAGGTTCTTAACTCAAACCCCTATCCTCCGGGTTTCACTAGTTTCCTTACTGCATAGGAAATCCTTTCCCTCTCTAAAGACAACATCATATCCCTTGTCTTCCAACATCGCCACAGAGATAAGATTCTTCTTCAATCCTAGAACATGCATCACTTCCTTCAATATGAAGGGTTTACCAGACTCCCTCTCAAATGAAATGGTACTGATACTAGTTGCACTGTATCTATCATCATTTCCCATCTCGATGTGCACTCTAAGATCTTTCTCATCCAGATCAGTAAAAAAATCTTTGTCTCCGGTCATATGAAAAGAGGCACCACTGTCAAGAAACCACACCGAACCCATCACACTTGAGACCAAGAATGCGATCAACGAAAAATCTAGCTCAAACTATGAGGCTAAGGCCTCTCCAGCTGCAGATCCAACAGCCTGCTTATTTTTCTTCTTCTGTGGACAATTAGTGGCGTAATGTTCGTGTTGGTGACAGTGAAAGCACTTCACCTTGGACATGTCCTGCTTTGCCAGACCAAATTGGTGAAGAATTCTTCTTGCTCTTCCTTCCTTGCTTTGGCAGCCAAAGCACACTTTATTCATCCGAGTTATTTGATGAAGATTTTTCCCTGGTACTTCATCTTATCTCCTCTTGCACAAGATCCGACCAAAGTCGCTCCCATCCTGGCAATTTCTCCCGACCATTGACAGAGTCCTGATAGGAATGCCAACTCTTCGGAAGCCCAAGGAGAGCCAAGCTCACCAATTCCTCGTCATCTACAGTCACCCCCACACTTACCAGCTCATCCCTGCATTGGATGAACTTCGTGAGGTACTTGGGCATACTGTCTCCTTTCTCCATTTTTATGTTCCTGAGTTTATCCTTGAGCGCCAACTTCCTCTGGTCGCTCTTGCTTTGGAATAAATCTGTCAAAGCTTTACACATCAATAATGGAGAAGCCTTACCATGAAGGCTGGACACTATGTGATCCTTTACACCTTCCAACATAATTCTTTGACACTTTGTTGTCTTCTTTTGCCATGCGTCAAGTGTGGCAGCATCGCTAGAAGCAGGTTTTGGAATTTCTGCATCTATGAACTCCTTCAACCCATTGTCATCCAGCACCACCTCCATCCTGTCCTTCCATGCAATATAATTCAAGCTTCCCTCAAGGGCATACTCGAATCGCAATCCGTTGAAAGACATCTCAACTTCGACACCAAGAAAACACTGCTGCAAATTCGAATTCCACCAGCTCAAAACTCAACCGCTTCAATGTTTTCCAATTGCTCCAATGATCAATATCGCTCTGATACCATGTAGAAATTTGAATAACTGATATGTTATACACCGAGATTCTCCTGATCACACACTATTTTAACTTCATGCATGATACATAATATCTTCTACCATTGATCATTAATTTCGGAAATAAAAACAATCGCATGCGCACATTAAAACCATAAATAATCACACATATGAACATAGTATTTTATGGGAAAGCTTAAAGCTGAAAACCCCCAAATATCTATATATTATATGTCATAGATATCATGTAACAATCATTATACAAAGCTCCTCACAAGCTCTCAGTATAATCTCCAATTGCTACACACTAATCAAGCCCGATCTAGCAAATCACATGCTCCAATATCTGCCACCTGATAGTGTGCCTCTACCACGCACCGGCCGAAGAATGGCTCAATGAACTCATTGGTCTGGCTTGCTCACGCAATCCTCATTGGCGATTCTAATCACTCGGTTGTTGCAAATCATGCAACAGTATAGTCACAACTGATAGTCACATTACTCTTTCACCTACCTCTTCACTGGTCTCCACTGAAACTGTCCATGCACTGTAGTTAACTGATGTATTCTTTAGTTGATTAATGAGTTAATAATTAGTGAATTAATTAATAATTAATTCACACCACTCTCACTAGTGTATCAATCATTTAGACTAGATACAACTAGCTCAACTATGTTTAACTTAGTTAAACTGAACACAACTCCATCAACTAGCTCAATAACTCCACCAAACTCTGTCACATGAGTTCTAACTGAAGTATCCATGCAATAGCTCCACTTAACCCTCAGGAATAGCGTAATTCCTTCTGTCAGCTCCTGTGCCACATCTTTGCACTTAACTGAAGTGCTCCAAGAGAATAAGATAATGTTTATAGTCCAAATATTATTAAGAGCTAATAATATTTGACATATCTATTTTTAGACTGGCAATCTAAAAATAGATTCCGCCCAATATGTCTAAAAATATAAGTCCATCTATTTTTTCTAACTTGAAAAACCATCCACAAATAGCATCCTGCAACTCATAGAATATGATCGACATGTCTAAAAATAGACTTGCGCCAAAAATAGCCTGCGGGCCCACTTAGTGAAGGCGACTTCTTTCCACTAAGCTCGTCATCTTGTTGCAATCTCAACACTACTATCCCCTTTAAAGGTTGAAACCACTTAATAAGGTACAAGGCTAACCCCCTTTGGAGTATGGTGACACTAGCACATGTCAAAGTCTAGTACGGAAGGGCATGCCATTGTGAAGTGTCCACTTTGTTATCCATGATTTGTAAGCTCTTTTACACGATTATTATAATGAATGGTTGTACTGGAAGCCTATGGGAAGCATTGGATCTTATACAAGGTTGCAGGTGGTTTCCATTTTGGTTTGGTCTCCCTATACGGGATCATAACCCCCAAAGAGCTACATTGACACACATAGGGTTTGCCTATAGAGAAATGGGCCTCCACAGTAGTAGACAACACTCCACATATCCTCATTGATTTTTAGGGACTACTAGCGATCCACTTTTGGGATGATGGTGATGTTCTTGGTACACTATTCCCAACAGGCTCCATAGGAGCCCCACACTCTTAGCAGGTGTCCCAGGACGTGTACGATGTCATGGAAATGTTCATTCCATCACTTAAGCCTTTGCAGAGGATCCACATGCATCTCTGATTCATATGGAGAGTTGAGACCCATGAGGTCATTTGTGTGCCCCCACACCCACATGCATCTCTGATTCATATGGAGAGTTGAGACCCATGAGGTCATTTGTGTGCCCCCACACCCACATGCATCTCTGATTCATATGGATATTTGAGACCCATGGGGTCATTTGTGTGCCCCCACACCCACTGGGAGCACCACAGGTCTACTACATGGAGAACAAGGGGCCACCCCCTTGTATATCAATATTCTGAGGAATTTATTTCTCATTATGGAACTTTAGGACATTATTAGGCCTTTGGAGGACCCCAGAACATGTACATATTATTATTTGGCCCTTGTGACACTTATTTTTTCCATTTATGAGCTATTTTGGTGGGCTTGTCACTAATAGGGGTTTTTTTGTGTAATGTTCCAAATTTGGAACTTTATGCTCCAACGGGAATATCTTAAGATATTCCAATATTCCAGCTCCAGGAGTTTTAACAATCAACACTGAACTATTTCAGAGATTGACTGTTAGGGGAATTTACTGCATATTTCACCTTCACAAGGAAGGATGAGATCCAGAGGCTACCTAACCCACTAGCAGACTCTACCAATAGAACTTGTCAAAAGCTAATAATTCCCTTCAAGGAATTTATGCAATGCCTCCCATGGGAACGTCGTATAAGGAAATTATTGCAAATAAAATGTTGTATAGTGCTGGGATCCTCTTATACATATAATATGGAGTCTAAATGTGGAAATAGAGCTGAAACAAATAGATCTAGCTGGGTTAAACAGATCTCCCCACCCTAGATACATCACAAATCAGCTCAAAGAGTGAGCTACAGCAATATGCAAAACATCAATCTAAAACTCTGCATATATGAATGTATCCTGAGAGGGTAAATACTACAGCCAACATTATAGTAATATATCAGCAAGAATGTACAAAAATATCATGAGGAACAAGGCCCTCAAGCTTTTAGAACCAACCTCCAATGAATAAGCAGTGTAACACATGAGATGTTTCTGCTGCACAAAATTCCGGAGAGCAGTGAATGCGCAGTATCTATGAGAGATGCAACTGTTGAATACATAAAAAATGATAATGTAGCTTAAAGATACAAGAAAATGGCCCAAGAAAGGAAAATGGGCTCAATATGGGATTTCTAGCCAATCTCTGGGAAATTGCTAGAAATGTCGGATATAATACAATAGTGACAACAAATTGTCACTGCAACTGAAACTAAATGAATATGAGGCTATGGCTGATCTGAAATCATGATGCCCTCCTCTGATAATTCCCTCAAGGGAAAAGGGTTTGATCCCCTTTTACTCAAAAGCACTCCTCCTGATGAGCACAAGAATCTCCCTCAACACTACCCTCATTGAATAACGCAGTTTCTCCAAATGACTGTGTAGTGGGAGATGGTGAATGAGTGGCCTGATGCCACAGATCTGAAATATGGTCCAAGATCCCTCTCTACAGCCCCTCCACTGAAGAGATCACTCCTCCACTGAAAAAGAAAGTAAGGAAAGACTCTATGAGTTCCTCTGCTGCTACCCCAGCAACACAGGACCATCCTGCTACAGAAATAACGCTGCAACTGAAGGAGTGAGCTTGGCCAAATTCTGGAATGAGGAAATGTAGCTCAAATCCTCTCCTCCCATGAGGAAGAGGTGGGGGATCCCCGCCCGGGAACACCCCCAGTGCTCAAGAGCACTGCACTCCTGCTAAACAACCCAGATGTGCAAGTCCTTGGCTTCACCACGAAGTTTCTAAATCAAAACATGAACAAATGAGCTGATATCTTCTCTCTTATAAATAAAATGAACTCTCTCTCACCATAGGTCCAACAATTATGGTTTCCATTCACTTTTGAATGCTTTCCCTCCAAAAACTGCAATGTCTTCTAAAGCAAGCCGCCCCTCTAAGGCAACGTTGTTGACTTGGTCAAAGATGGCCAACTCAAGGTGATCCTCATCATGTTCACACCATTAGGTGTTTATTTCAGCTGCTTATTTATCCTCCTTCCTCTTAAGGAGTATAATTTCTCTATCACCAATGGGTTAAGGGGTATCCTTACCCATTTTATTAAACAAAATAAAAATATGCCACTATAATGTTCCATTTTAGCTTGAGGCTAAAATTGGGAACATTACATATTGGCACATTATTTTATCGTTAGGGGCTAATGTAGGTCCATAGGCTAAATTTAACTCCTTAGGAGGGTATATATTGATGTTAGCTACATTCATTTGTTTCATCACTTGTTTTGGGATCTCTCTCTCTTAAGAGAAACTCACATTTTTTCCTTAGTGGAGATTTTTGGATAATGGATGAATTTTGATGATGGATTTAGGTTATTTCTATCTTGGAGCTTCTTATGTACAAATTGATGTCGGTTGGATATACTCTCTAACATTGTAAGTGTAAACTTGATGTTATTTTTCTTTTTGTTGCATACTACTAGATTTCGTTATAATTAGGGCTAATTGCTTAATGATGGAAATGTGGAATTAAGTGTCTATTTAACTGATTATATGTATGGGTCATTGTTAGATGAATGAAATGTCCCAGAGATAATTTGTTCTCAATAATTTTTCATAATTCGTATGAAGTATAAATGCTTGAAGGTCACTTTTCTTACCTTTCCCTTAACATTGGACGAAGCTAACTTTTTGGGCCTCCTTGATCAAGAAACCGAGTTCTTACTCATTATCATCCTTGACTCCATATCCCCAAGTGAATTAGGCACTGGTCCCTCACAAAAGGGTGGTCAATTTCCCCTATTGTTTGACTTTTTTCCCTTTTTCCCATGTCTCACCCCATAAGGTTTCCTAGGACATCAAATTCCTGAGAATATAGCCACAGGAAAAATTCTATCTCCTAGAGGCAACTGCGTTGGTGGGTCCTCTTGCTTTCCTCCGAATTTGGTATAATTCTGACAGTGGAATATCTCGGTACCTCAACCCCTAGCTCTAGGACCAAGTTTTTCCCTGTGTTTCCCAAGGCTAGCACCTTGCAAGATCAATTTGACCTTTTGAAGTAAAAATTATTGTTTGGTCCTTCCCCCTCACCTTGTCCACGGTAAGAGCCTCATTGTTTTCTATATTCCATCCCCAAACTTGGGCTGGGTCCACTTGGTCTCGTGTGATCCCATTTCTCGTTAAAAATTATTCATAAAGAACTATTTGGAAATCCAAGTTCTTATGGGATTTTAGGGATCGGGAAGTACCTTTTCAAGTTGTACCCTTCATCCTCGCCCTCCAATCCTCACCCTATTTCCCTTGGAAGACAAGTCCCTTGCTTAAAGAGCAAGCAAGTTCCATTCTTCATTGCCTCCCGGGAAAGTGTTTATGGGACCACTTCATGCCTATTCATTGACATATCCTTTATAAGTGGCTTCCAAAAAACATCGAAGCTCCTTCCATCCACGAAATTCCATAAAGAGAAGGGAGTCTTAGACGTGGCTAAGCCTCCCGCCATTACCCTTAGTCTAGTAGTTTCACTCTTAGGAACCCCTTTTAGGTCCCCTGGTAGTTTGAGTGGTAACATACTCAAAAGTGGTATCATGGGTCTCCAAGTGGTCAAAAATTAAAATGCTTGTATTTGCTTAAACATCGAGGGCATTTAGGGTGTTGAATAAACTACCTTCCCTTTGATCAATGCTAAGACAAATGGGGGCATGCTTGTCCAATTGCATCATCCCATAAAATTCAACAACGCAGGGGAAAGTGCTGGAATGTTGTGGGTGATGGAGGTGCCCAAGGTTTCAATTCCCGCTCTACAACTACTCGAAGTCCCATGGCTATCAACGTCTCACTTGTGGGTGTAAATATGTTCCTCTAGAGGACTTGGGCCCCAGTCATGTTTCCCAACCCATGGATGGAACCACCTGTCAATGACACACAATATCAAGTAATAAAACCTTCACCATTAGGTACTTTTAATAATTTTTGTATCTAAGTGAATCAAGCTTGCAAGAAATGGGCAATTTGACACTTCATATAAGCCTTCCCTTCCAAAATTAGGGCTTTGAACTCGCAATGGTGTTACCTCCCTAGGTAGGAGTGGTTAATAGACTAGCCTATTAGTGCTTCTGGCCCCTAAGTGAAAGTGACATGTCCTTGGTCCACCCTTCTATCAATAGGTGTTAGTGAAAAATGAAGAATGTTTGTCATGGTAATATTCTCGCGTAGTAACTCATGGTAAATATTTGTGATCTCGAAGGAGTTAGAAACCAGTTGAGTTCATGGCTGGGGGTTGAGCTAAAGAGATGTTTAACTATAATTGTATTAGAATGAAAATTTGATCATTGTATTGAATGCATAGAATAGTGCAACAACCTCAACCATGGAATTCACATGTGAGTGATCAACTCATATCAAATAGAAAATGGTGTTGTCTTGCAAGGGATTTGATATTCCTTATTGGAAATTGCATACCATGATGTTGCGACCTGGTCATAAAAATAATTTTAGTCCCACAAATATTGTCATGCAACTTTGGTATATTTTCTTTGTAGCAGACACAACAAAACAACATAGTGTGCTAAGGTGCATGGACAAGTCAATAGTTCATGCACAAAATCCAAAAACAACATTTCGTCATCTCCCTTCTTTCTTTCTTCCTCTTTGAAATTTAGTCAATTATGTAAAGGAGAGAATATGAACATACTAGAAATTATATTCAATTAGATAATTATATATAACTTGCCCCAATCATGTAAATGTTGGTTTGTGTATTTTGGGAGGTTTCCGAAAGCACATTTCTATATGTGATGGCATGAGACGATAGAGGATGGAAAGGAGAATCCAACGTTGTGAGAATCGTCGAATTCTGAGTTGTATAAGTGGAGATATGAATTTTTGAAGATTAATGATGGGTTTGCAAGTGTGTATGTAGGTCAACCTCAAGTGTTTTAGGATCATGACAATTGGCAGCCCTCATTATGATGTTTAATGAAGCCCCTTTGTTTGTCTATAAATAAAGGGTGAATATGAGTCATTTAGAGCATCCATTTTTGGGAAATACACACCAAAGATGTTGATAATGCAACAAGATGATGAGCTTAGTGAAAATAAGTCGCCTTCACTAAGTGGGCCCGCAGGCTATTTTTGGCGCAAAGTCTATTTTTAGACTATGTCTATTTTTAGACATATGGATCATGTTCTATGAGTTGCAGGATGCTATTTGTGGATGGTTGGTCAAGTTGGGAAAAATAGATGGACTTCTATTTTTAGACATACTGGGTGGAATCTATTTTTAGATTGCCAGTCTAAAAATAGATATGTCGAATATTATTAGCTCTTAATAATATTTTGACTCTAAACATTATCTTATCCTCTTGGAGCACTTCAGTTAAGTGCACAGAAGTGGCACATGCAGCTGACAGAAGGAATTACGCTATTCCTGAGGGTTAAGTGAAGCTATTGCATGGAGACTTCAGTTAGAACTCATGTGACAGAGTTTGGTGGAGTTGATTGAGGAAGTTAGTGGAGTTGTATTCAGTTTAACTCAGTTAAACATAGTTGAGCTAGTTGTATCTAGTCTAACTGATCGATACACTAGTGAGAGTGGTGTGAATTAATTATTAATTAATTCACTAATTATTAACTCATAAATCAACTAAAGAATACATCAGTTAACTTCAGTGCATGGACAGTTTCAGTGGAGACCAGTGAAGAGGTAGGTGAAAGAGCAGTGTGACTATCAGTTGTGACTATACTAGTGCATGAGTTTGCACCACACATTGATGGAGATGCCAATGAGGATTGCGCAATGCATACTAGTGGGATTCAAACCTAGATCTTGTAATTATCCATATTGGATTACGCAGTAGAGGCAGGCTAACAGGTGGAGCAGATTGGAGCATGTGTTTTGTATGATCTGAGCTTGTGTAGTGTGTAACAATTGGAGATTGTACTGAGAGCTTGTGAGGAGTTTGTACAATGATTTTTACATGATCTCTATCATTATAATATACAGATAGTTGGGGGTTTTCAGCTTTAAGCTTTCCCATAAATACTGTGTTTATATGTGTGATTGTTTATGGTTTTAATGTGCACATGCGATTGTTTATATTTCCGCAATTAATGATCAATGGTAGAAGAGGTTATGTATTATGCATGAAGATTAAATAGTGTGTGATAAGGATAATCTCGGTGAATAATTTAACAATTATTCAAATTTCTACATGGTATCGGAGCAATATTGATCATTGGAGCAATTGCAGAACATTGAAGCGGTTGAGTTTTGTGCTGGTGGAATTCGAATTTGCAGCAGTGTTTTCTTGATGTCGAAGCTGAAATGTCTTTCAACGGATTGCGATTGGAGTATGCCCTTGAGGGAAGCTTGAATTATATTGCATGGAGAGACAGGATGGAGGCAATGTTAGATGACAATGGGTTGAAGGAGTTCATAGATGCTGAAGTCCCAAGGCCTACTTCTAGCGATGTTGCCGTACTTGAGGCATGGCAAAAGAAGACAGGAAAATGTCGAAGGATTCTGTTGGAGGGCGTGAAGGATCAAATAGTGTCTAGCCTGCATGGTAAGGCTTCTCCATTCTTGATGTGGAAAGCCTTGACGGATTTTTTCCAAAGCAAGAGCGACCAGAGGAAGTTGGTGCTCAAGGATAAACTCAGAAACATAAAGATGGAGAAAGGCGACAGTATGCCCAAGTACCTCACGAAGTTCACCCAATGCAGGGATGAGCTGGGAAGTGTGGGGGTGACTGTAGATGACGAGGACTTGGTGAGCTTGGCTCTCCTTGGGCTTCCGAAGAGTTGGCATTCCTATCAGGACTCTGTCAATGGTCGGGAGAAATTGCCAGGATGGGAGCGACTTTGGTCGGATCTTGTGCAAGAGGAGATAAGGCGGAGTACCAGGGATGGATCTTCATCAAAGAACTCTGATGAAGAGAATTGCACTTTGGCTGCCAAAGCAAAGAAGGGGAAGAGCAAGAAAGCTTCTCATTCCGGTGCGAAAGGCAAGAAGCAGGACATGTCCAAGGTGAAGTGCTTTCACTGTCACCAACATGGACATTATGCCACAAATTGTCCACAGAAGAAGAAAAATAAGCAGGCTGCTGGATCTGCAGCTGGAGAGGCCTTAGCCTCGCAGTTTGAGCTGGATTTTTCATTGATCGCATGCTTGGTTTCAAGTGTGATGGGTTCAGTGTGGTTTCTGGACAGTGGTGCATCTTTTCACATGACAGGAGATCGAGATTTGTTTATTGATCTGGATGAGAAAGATCTTGGAGTGCACATCGAGATGGGCGATGATGGTAGATATAGTGCGATCGGTATCGGTACCATTTCCTTTGAGAGGGAGTCTGGTAAACCCTTCGTATTGAAGGAAGTGATGCATGTTCCAGGATTGAAGAAGAATCTTATCTCTATGGCGATGTTAGAAGACAAGGGATATGATGTTGTCTTTAGCGAAGGAAAGGCTTTCCTGTGCAGTAAGGCAACCGGTGAGACCCGAAGGATAGGGGTTCGAGTTAAGAACCTTTATCAATTGCAGGTAGATGGCTGCGCAGCAATGGTAGGCAAGGCAGAAGGAGTGGTGAGTTGGGATGATGGCGAGTTGTGGCACCGGAGATTGGGCCACCTTCACCATGGAGCTTTGAAGATACTGCAGCAGATTTCTACTGGGCTTCCTAAAGGCACTCTTGCACAGTCAGATCAGTGCAAGGGGTGTACCTTGGAAAAATTTGTGAAAGCCACCTTTCACGAGAAGGATAGTCGCGCCACGACGATCCTTGAGAGAATTCACACAGACGTGTGTGGACCTTTCTCAGTAGCTTCGACAGCAAAGCACATGTACTATGTGATCTTTGTTGATGATTTCTCTCGGAAGTGCTGGATCTTCTTCATGCAGAAGAAGAGCGAGACATACTCAAAGTTCTGTGAGTTCAAGGTGCTAGTTGAGAAGGAATCGGGGAAGCATGTGAAGGCTCTTAGGAGCGACAATGGTGGTGAATTCATCTCTGGCGAATTCAAGGACTTTTGCAGCGCAGAAGGAATTCGAAGAGAGCTCATAGCACCTCATAACCCACAGCAGAACGGGGTTGCTGAGCGGAAGAACATAACGATCGTGGGTGCTGCACGGGCGATGTTGCATGATCAGGGCCTACCCATTCACTTGTGGGCGGAGGCATGCAATACTGCAGTATATGTGCAGAACTATTGTCCTCACAAGATACTTGGCATGAGTACACCCGAGGAGGCGTTTTCTGGTAAGAAGCCTGATATTTCCCATTTGAGGATTTTTGGTTCACCTGTTTACATTCATGTGACGAAGGATGCCAGGAAGAAGCTGGAGCCGACCGCAGAGGTTGGGATATTTTTGGGGTACATTGATACGCCCCACAACTATCGTGTGTATTTTCCAGACAGTCGCAAGACTGTTGTGCGACGGGATATCAAATTTCAAGAGGAGAAAGCCATGAAGTGTTCGCTTGAGAGGGAGCCACACTTGCATGCAGATGAGGAGATATTAGTTCCTAAGGATGAGTCTTAGGATGTGGATCAGCCACAAGATGAGGTTCATGGAGTGGAAGAGACCACTCAAGCAGCGCCAACCATCAGAGGGCGGAAGCGCACTACAGAAGCTGAGCGACTGGCTCAAGATGCAGAGAAGGTTGTAGGAGCACCTACATCACAGTGTAGACAGAGACAGTCACCTGACCGGTATACTGGATACATGGCTCTTGTGAGTAAGTGTATCGTGACAGAGCCATCCTCTTTCGAGGAAGCTGTGGAGGACCCCGCATGGGTAGATGCCATGGTGGAAGAGTATGATTCGATTGTCAGAAACAGTGCATGGGATATTGTCCCGAGGCCGGAGGGGAAATCAGTGGTGGGTTCGAGATGGATCTACAAAGTGAAGTAGGCAGCTGACGGGAGTGTGGAGAAGTACAAGGCAAGATTTTTTGCCCGAGGCTTTTCACAGATTGAGGGGATCGATTATGAGGAGACCTTTGCACCTGTCGCAAGGTATTCTTCCATACGGACGATTCTTGCTCTCTCAGCGCAGATGGGGTGGCACATTCATCAGATGGATGTGAAGACTGCGTTCCTCAACGGAGTCATTGAGGAGGAGGTGTACATAGAGCATCCCGAAGGTTTCGAGATCTTCAGCAGCGAGTCGCATGTGTGCAGGCTCAAGAGAGCGTTGTATGGGTTGAAACAAGCACCTCGTGCTTGGTACACATAGATAGACAGTTATTTCACCGGACTTGGATTCTCCAAGAGTGAGGCGGATCCTAACCTGTACCAGATTGTGGTGGAGTGGAAGTTGCTGATCATTGTACTGTATGTAGATGATCTGATTTTGATGGGTGATGAGCTGTTGATACTTTCATGCAAGGAGGATCTTGCTAGAGAGTTTGAGATGAAGGACTTGGGCCTCCTTCATTATTTCCTTGGATTGGAAATTTGGCAGCGCAGTGATGGACTGTTTGTTTCTCAAGGTAAGTATGCCCGAGAAATATTGGAGAAGTTCAACATGCATGGCTGCAAGCCTGTTGATACTCCTCTTCCTGGAGGTTGGAGGAAGGAGGATGCTACTTCAGCGGAGGTAGTGGATGCCACTGTTTATCGACAGTTGGTGGGGTCGCTTATGTATCTGGTCAATACACGACCCAACATATGCTATGCAGTTAACCAACTTTCACAAGCTATGGTTAAGCCTACCAAGCTCTTTTGGAAGGCAGGGAAGCATGTATTGAGATATCTTAGAGGCACATTGGGATATGGATTGTGGTACAAACAGTCGGATGAGGTGAAGCTATGTGGCTTCACGGATGCAGATTGGGCAGGGAGCCCAACGGACAGAAAGAGCACATCTGGAGGGATTTTCAGTATCGGGTCGACAGCAGTTTCTTGGTACAATAGGAAGAAGAGATCCGTGGCACTCAGTTCAGCAGAGGCCGAGTATATGGCAGCGAGTTTGGCTGCATGCGAGGCTATATGGATGAGGAAGATCCTGGTCGGGTTGTTCGGTTCACACTTAGAGCCTACTGTGATTTATTGTGATAATCAAAGTTGCATCAAACTCTCGGTTAATCCAGTATTTCATGATAGATCTAAACACATTGACATCCGGTATCATCATATTAGAGATTGTGTGCAGCAGAAGATCATGTTACTTTCATACATTCCCACGGAGGATTAGGATGTTGATATCTTGAAGAAGGCGCTCACCAGAAGAAAATTCGAATACCACAGAGGCAGGATAGGGGTGGCAGACAATCCTTATCTTGTTGAGAGGAAGTTTTGAGATTGCAACAAGATGATGAGCTTAGTGGAAAGGAGTCGCCTTCACTAAGTGGGCCCGCAGGCTATTTTTTGGCACAAGGTATATTTTTAGACTATGTCTATTTTTAGACATATGGATCATGTTCTATGAGTTGCAGGATGCTATTTGTGGATGGTTGGTCAAGTTGGGAAAAAATAGATGGACTTCTATTTTTAGACATATTGGGCGGAATCTATTTTTAGATTGCCAGTCTAAAAATAGATATGTCGAATATTATTAGCTCTTAATAATATTTGAACTATAAACATTATCTTATTCTCTTGGAGCACTTCAGTTAAGTGCACAGATGTGGCACAGGAGCTGACAGAAGGAATTACGCTATTCCTGAGGGTTAAGTGGAGCTATTGCATGGAGACTTCAGTTAGAACTCATGCGACAGAGTTTGGTGGAGTTATTGAGGTAGTTGGTGGAGTTGTGTTCAGTTTAACTTAGTTAAACACAGTTGAGCTAGTTGTATCTAGTCTAACCGATTGATACACTAGTGAGAGTGGTGTGAATTAATTATTAATTAATTCACTAATTATTAACTCATTAATCAACTAAAGAATACATCAGTTAACTTCAGTGCATGGACAGTTTCAGTGGAGACCAGTGGAGAGGTAGGTGAAAGAGCAAGTCTACTATCAGTTGTGACTATACTGGTGCATGAGTTTGCACCACACATTGATGGAGATGCCAATGAGGATTGCACAGTGCATACCAGGTGGATTTGAACTTGGATTCAACAATTATTCATCTTGGATTTCATAGTAGAGGCAGGCTAACAGGTGGAGCAGATTGGAGCATGTGTTTTGCTAGATCTGAGTTTGTGTAGTGTGTAACAATTAGAGATTGTACTGAGAGCTTGTGAGGAGTTTGTACAATGATTATTACATGAACTCTATCATTATAATATACAGATAGTTGGGGGTTTTCAGCTTTAATCTTTCCCATAAATATTGTGTTTATATGTGTGATTGATTATGGTTTTAATGTGCGCATGCGATTGTTTATATTTCCGCAATTAATGATCAATGGTAGAAGAGGTTATGTATTATGCATGAAGATTAAATAGTGTGTGATCAGGATAATCTCGGTGAATAATTTAACAATTATTCAAATTTCTACAAAAGATACCTCTGAAATTTTCGTGGAAGCTTGGCCGCAACAAGGGAGCAATAAGACATGGTGGAGGATCCTGGAAGAACAACGTGGTATTTCTGTGTTGCTGTAGGTACAATGTGTGGATTAGAGGGATGTTTGAGGGTTGTTCTAGGGATGTTCTTGAGTGCATTTGCAAAGCAGGGAGGTCGCAACATTAAGGAAGAGGGACAATGTTATTGTGGGTTGTTTGGTGGAGATTTTTAGGAGGGCTGCAATCATACCTTGCTGCTGGGCTAGGTCGTAGGCCATAGCCAATAGCTAGGTTGCCTTGGTGCTGCATTTAGGGATGAACAAAGCCAAGAAGAGCAACTTGGGTGTGGAGGAGTGTCCCCTTGGTGGACCACATCCCTAGAAGGGCTTGCTTGTTGAGTTGCGTGGAGGAGTAGGGTTGTAGGTGATTCCCTAACCATAGGTGCAGCAGTGCAACGTGGTATAACAACAATGTTTGTGGAGGTGTATTGGGTCAAGGTGTGACTGATTTGGATCAAGATTTTTTGTAGCCTGTTGATGCCATGTAAATGAATCTCCAAGGTGGTGTAGTGTCATATTAGGAACTGATTCAACAATGATTGGATTGGGTGCCATAGGTTTGTTGGAGGGCAGCGTGTTGGCTACCCAAAGAATCCCTAGATGAGCTAACTTGAAGGACGAAGAGCAGCTGAAGGTTGGGTAAAGTTTGGTTCTGAAGTGAAACACTTTGATGGACAAAAGTTGTTGATAACCTGGCAGTTTGAAGCTCGGGTATTGGCCACCCTAGAGATAAGATTAGATAAACCCATGTACATTCTACAAATGGGCGTGCAACAATATAGGTGGCAACCCTTCTGGAGTCTCGATGTGTAGATGACTTGATGGACAAAGGCACCACTAGTGAGTAGTACGTAAGCGAAGGACCGGGAGGACGAGATACAACATTGTGTTTTCCATTATATCTTGTATACCATAGACTGTTGTATTATTCATATTTGGTTTAATATAATGAAGATTGGTGATTGTACATTATTGTACAATTTTGTTTAAAACTGTGTATAGTGTGCATATGTGATATCCTTTATATTTTCCGATGTGCAAAGTAGTTCATGGTTGAGATTCTTGGTTTGGTAGCATTAGTGATTTAAGACTCTAACCTAGACCCAAGGTCATGGAAATTCAAGAATAAATGGGTTGATTTACTGTTGTTTTTATTATGCTTCATGCTATACATATCTTATTTTACATTATAAATTGATGAAGGAAAGTTTGGAGCTGATTTATTGTCCAATATTATAATGCCCATGTTTTGTGACCACATCTTTTAATTATGTATGGATTAAGTGAAGATATTTTTTGTGTCATATATTAGTGTCGATGTATATTAAGTTGAACTCATTGCAACTTAAATTGCGGTTGGACAAGTTTTGCTAGTGCCCTCCTGTTTAGATCAAATTGGTAGTAAACCATTGTTTAGTAAGATTGATTTGAGTTTTGGCAACCACCAAATCTATATCAAGCAATTAGAGATAAGAAATATGTCTTCGAAGATGTGACAATGATTTCTTGAACAATTGATGATGCCATTAGATCTTATCATTGTCCCTTCAATGGAAACGAGAGTGATAAACTAAGTGCCTAAGCCATATTTTGACTCTTTTGTGATCATGCACTTGGATGATATGTTCTATTGAAACTTAAAAGGAATACTTGCAATGTTTGGACCAAGTGTTTACAACATTACAATTAGAAAAATTACTTATGAATTGGAAAAGTTTTACATTTGGGTAGACAAAACTTGTTTATCTTGGATTTCATGTGAACCAAGACGAACTCAACATTAATCCAATAAAGGTTTCAATCATTGTAATTATGCCACCATTGGAGAATATTCATGACTTTAAATACTTTTTGGGAAAGGTAAATTATCTTCAAAAATATTATTGCACAATTTTCCCGTTTCTTGTTAAGGTACTGAATTATGACCAAGTCCATTTTAACTAGGGTGTTATGCAACATGGACTGTTTGAAGATATCAAGCAATGACCTGTATTTTCTCTTGTTCTAACCTTATTGGAAATACTACACATGCCATGGGCACCAAAGACACGTCGCATATCATTCTAAGACTGAGGCATTGGCCTAAATTTCTAAGCATATGGTTGATAGATATATGCCTTCAAGTAGTGGAGAATTGGTGAGATAATCTACTAGGAAATCATGACCTGTATTTTCTCTTGTTCTAACCTTATTGGAAATCCTACGCCAAAGACACAATGCATATCATTCCAAGACCGAGGAATTGGCCTAAATTTTTAAGCATATGGTTGATAGATATATGCATTCAAGTAGTGGAGAATTGGTGAGATAATCTACTAGGAAATCATCATAAGCCTGTCCACCCTCTTGATTTTCTTAAACATGGATCAAAACTGAGAATGCATTCCACATGATGTTAGCATGAAACAACACTACATATGTATTGCAAATTATCATAGATATTGAGTTTGTTTGCATCAATAACACCCATTCATGCTTTTAAGGATCACA
Organism: Pinus albicaulis; assembly: GCA_034641835.2. Classification (NCBI taxonomy): domain Eukaryota; kingdom Viridiplantae; phylum Streptophyta; class Pinopsida; order Pinales; family Pinaceae; genus Pinus; species Pinus albicaulis. The sequence continues at coordinate 882,478,420 of CM076571.1, read as the reverse complement.
TTCATACTTTTTTCTTCCCTTGGATGTCCATTGATCATATTATACATTTGAAGTTTCTAGTTGGCCAACAGTTTGCGTAAAAAAAGGTGTAGCCGTGGAGTTCTATTAGGCCATCTATCCACACAAAATTATGCAGAAAATGTACGTGGATTTTTTTGTTGTACGTGGATGATTTTTGGGGATTTTGTGTTGTATGTAGATGCTTTTCTGAATTGTGGGGCATCCACAAATTTCAAGCTATGGAGCTTTGCCTTTTGTGCTGGTGTTTTCCAGGTCAAATCTTCAATCTTTGAAACCTTTCCGCTTGAGCATGGCAAGAAAATCTCCCTTTAGAATGAATCTTTGAAACTCTGCATCTTGAGAATTACAAGGAACTCTTCGATACCTCCTCATGATTGATCTTTGTTGAAATATTCATTCCAATAGGCCTCTCCATTGCTCTGGTTTAGGGTTTAGGGTTTACCACGGTATGATTGTGATGAATTATGGAGGTGGAACCCATGTGAAAATTATGGCCATATCCCTAAGAAATTACTGCAATTGAGAAGAAATTGTGATAGATATGAATCTGTGTAATTTATAGTAAAGAGATCTCTAGGTTAGTGTATGTACAAATCCTAGAAAAAGGTGGGATAGCACTTCAATGGTCATTTTTTGGGCATCAATACATTTATCTCATTTTTTCTACTATCTCCTCATTTTCAACTTCACTTAACATATTGGGTTCTTCCCATTTATTTTTTCTTTGCTTATACCTCCTTTTCGTTGTATTACTTACAATTGATCCTTGTAATTTTGTTTTGCATCAATGATTGTGTATAAAATCTTTTAAATGAGATTTGTGGATCTAGACCTAACCTATAAAGCTTTCCTTGTAACGATGGGAATTATGTTTTTCCATTTATTCTCTTTTAATTCCATTATCTTTTTGCCTTTTGTATCATTTATTCTCGGTCACCTCGCCAATCATTAATTCTATCTAGGTCTTTGTATTGAGTAGGGCCCGACTCAATATAACTTCTTCCTAGGTGGTACTAGTCACCATGCTATTTGATAGTTATCTATTAAAAACATTGGTATTGGTGGTTGCATCCTCTAGAATGCAACTAGGGGATTGTTTCCTAAATCATATATCTAATGTATTCTTCTCTAAACTCTTACTTCATAACTATGCTATTACTTCTCAAGTGTCATCATTACCTTTCTTTCCTTCTTCTTTCTTTTTATTTCTTCCTTATTTCATTTTTCTTTTCTCATTCTCTCATTAGCTAGGAATTGATGTCCAAAATTTCTATCTTCATTTGGTCACTCACCCCCGAGATTGTTCCATGTGAATGTTGGTTGTTGTCGTATTCATTGATGGCTTTTTAAGGTCATATCCTCTTCTAGATCTTTCCTTCATTGATACTGAACCAATGTTTGTATTTCTTGCAACCTCGTTGGATCCATGATGGCATTACCAACCAACAAAATACCCTCATATTTTGGAAAATATCCTCATCTTGATGTTTAGGCTCTCTAACCACCAAAATACTCCTTTTCTAGGGATTCACACCAAGCCCTAGTGTATGAGCTTATCCTTCAAGAGGCCAAATGGAAAAGGAGAATTTATGGATTAGAAAGATGTTTGATCTCCAACCAAGTAGACCAGTTCCTTGTTCCTTGGGAGTATGGAATCTTTAATGTGATAAATCAGCTAAAATTTTTCCAAGGAGGTTGAAAATTTGATGCCCTAGCAATAAACTTGAAGCATTTACCTATGCAATTGATAATGGAATTTTCATGGGAGAGTTGCCAAGAGTTCACCTATAGGAAATTCATTCACATGTTATGTATGAGTAATGCATGCAATATATCATCTATATAACATTCAATATATCTTCAACAGATTATGGGAAAATTAACATAACCTAGAATCAACATTATTCCATACATTAGGCATGAAGAAAATAAATGTTCAATAATTAGGTACGCTTACAAGATAACATGCAAATATTCCATCCATTTGTCCAACGAATAGCTCCAAAGATAATAAAAATCAGCCCCAAATATTAAAATGCATTCATAGATACAAAATATTCACAAGAAAAGAAGTTGAAGAGCCCAAGAAGGCTAAAATTCCAAGTGATGTGATGGTGATTTGATACAATGAATGATTTCTCTAATTATATGAGAAATTTTAATCCTACCTTTAGCCTAATGCCCCTAAAAATCATAAAATGATGAGGTATTACAAACTAGGTCACAAGCCGAAAAAGTAGCCAATAATGGACTTTTCATGGGAGAGCTGCCAAGAGTTCACCTATAGGAAATTCATTCATATGTTATGTATCAGTAATGCGTGAAATAGATCATCTATATAACATTCAATATCTCTTCAACAGATTATGGGACAATTAACATAACCTAGAATCAGCATTATTCCATACATTAGGCATGAAGAAAATAAATTTTCAATAATTAGGTACACTTACAAGATAACATGCAAATATTCCATCCATTTGTCCAAAGAATAGCTCCAAATATAATCAAAATCGGCCCCAAATATTAAAATGCATTCATAGATACAAAATCTTCACAAGAAAAGAAGTTGAAGAGCCAAGAAGGCTGAAATTCCAATTGATGTGATAGGTGATTTGATACAATGAATGATTTCTCTACTTATATGAGGAATTTGAATCCTACTTTTAGCCTAATGGCCCTAAAAATCATAAAATGACAAGGTATTACAAACTAGGTCACAAGCCGACAAAGTAGCCAACAACAAAACATAAAAAAAATTCCACACGTGTGAATAGTTAGGAAGAGAATGCTGAGGTCATGGATGCCCTTCTGGGGCTAGCGTTAAGGGTTGGGGTGCCATGAAATGTGTATAAGCGCTCTAAAATCATCCTTTGGGGGTGGCCCCTAAATATTTGTCAATCTCTCTTTGTGGACCCCAATTTTGACTTTGGGGCACAAAAGTAGTCTCTTGGGTCTTCAAGTGGTCAAAATCCCTGTCTCTGCTCCAACATTGAGGGCAGTTAGGGTGGTGAATCAACTGCCTTCCCTTTGATCAATGTTAAACCAACAGGGGGCATGCTGTTCTAAGTGCATCATCCAATAAAAGTCAACAATGCAGGGGAAAGTGCTAGAATTTTGTGGGTGATGGAGGTGCCCAAGGATGCAATTAATGCTCTACAACTGCTCGAAGTCCCATGGCTATCAACTGCCTCACCTGTGGGTGTAAATATGTTCCTTTAGAGGACTTGGGCCCCAGTCGTGTTCCCCAAACCATGGATGGAACCACCTGTCAATGACACACAATATTGATTACTGCAACCTTCACCATTAGGTACTTTTAATCATTTTTGCATTTAAGTGAATCAAGCTCGCAAGAAATGGGCAATTTGACACTTCAGACAAGTATTCCCTTCCAAAATTAGGGCTTTTAACTTGCAATGGTGTTACCTCCCTAGGTAGGAGTGGTTAATAGACTACCCTATTATTTGCTTCCAGCCCCTAATGGATAGTGACATGTCCTTGGTCCACGCTTCAATCAATAGTTGTTAGTGAATAATGATGATGGAACTCAAAGGGGTGAGAATGATGGGAAACTCCACATCTTGAGTGTATCGATGTGAGGAGGGAGAAATTGTGGATGCATTATTTATCAACTCGACCTTTTTTTTCCACCCCTTTTATGTGCTTTACTTTTTCTTGATTTTTCTTTGTATTGTTGCTCATAGCTCAAAGGGTTAGAGGTTGCTTTGTAAGATGTATAATATTTATTACCCACATAATGATGTGGCAACTTATGGGGTTGGGACATGCAAGGGTTCGTTTTCGTTTATGTGATAGGGAAAAATTGACCCAGGAGCTGGGTGGCGGCCATACGAGTGAGGTAGAGCTCATGCTTGACTTTTTTCCACGTGCTAATTTTGATGTTCCAACCGTCTTTTGTAAGTTGGATATTCTTTTTTTCTTTTTTCTTTTTGTGGAGCACATATGCTTTTTCTTGTTCTTTTAGTTGCATCAACCTCCTGGGGAAAATTTCAAAGCTCGACTTAGGTATTTGGATGGGGAAGTGGGTGTGCCAAATCCCAAATGACCCATGGTAAATTGAACTCGAAGAATGCCAGTGAGATAAAGGCTTGTAATGTGAGATGAGAAGTTTTAAGTATGGAAGAGGGAGATATGGGACTACACTATCTTAAATAGGTTTTTCCAAGTAGTGCCCCTCCTATACCCATTGGGCCATTAAGGGAGGTCCAACTAGACTAGGATCGAAGATGAATTCCTGATTTAAGGTGAGGGAACAAGATCATGGTCAAAACCCCTCTTTCTTCCAGGTTAACCCATAATCCATGTCAAATTCCCAAATACAAGCAAACATAGGGACTCGATTACAAAATGAATAAAGTTCTTTTTTATCAGAAGCCCACCTTCCCACATGCGCTCTTGATAGATGGGTGAGGAAACATGATTGATGCAGGTACATTGACATCGACTATAGGCCATTGTTAGGGGATTTTGGTTAGCCGAATTGAAGGGATGATAGGTGAAAATTTCATTGTTAGCTTCAAGAAGTCTAGTGCAATGAGTAATTGGCTCTCACTGTGCAAGAGTGGAAGCATGATGACTAATGAAGAATTTGTATCATAGTGATATTCACGCCTAGTAACTCTTGGTAAATATTTGTGATCTCGAAGGAGTTAGAAAAAACTGAGTTCATGGCTGGGGGTTGAGCTAAAGATATGTTTAACTACAATTGTATCAGAATGCAAATTTGATCATTGTATCGAATGCATAGAATAGTGCAACAACCTCAACCATGGAATTCACATGGGAGTGATCAACTCATATCAAATGGCAAATGGTGTTGTGTTGCAAGTTATTTGATATTCGTTATTGGCAATTGCATAGCTTGATGTTGTGACTTGGTCATAGGTAGAAGTTTAGACCCACAAATATTGTGATGCAACTTTGGTATGTTTCCTTTGTGGCAGTCACAACAAAGCAACATAGTGTGCTAAGGTGGATGGACAAGTCAAAAGTTCATGCATAAAAACAAAAAACAACATTTGGTCATCTCCCTTCCTTGTTTCTTCCTCTTTGAAATTTAGTCAATTATGTAAAGGAGAGAATATGAACATACTGGAAATTGTATTCAATTAGTTAATTATATATAACTTGCCCTAATAATGTATGTAAAGGAGAGAATATGAACATACTGGAAATTGTATTCAATTAGTTAATTATATATAACTTGGCCCAACAATGTAAATTGGTGGATTTATTGTTGTATTTGTTAGGCTTCATGCTATATATATCTTATTTTACATTATAAATTGATGAAGGAAAGTTTGGAGCTGATTTATTGTCCAATATTATAATGCCCATGTTATGTGACCACATCTTTTAATTATGTATGGATTAAGTGAAGATATTTGTTGTGTCATATATTAGCGTCGATGTATATTAAGTTGAAATCATTGCAACTTAAATTGCTCTTGGACTAGTTTTTCTAGTGCCCTCCTGTTTAGATCAAATTGGTAGTAGACCATTGTTTAGTAAGATTGATTTGAATTTTGGCAACCACCAAATCTATATAAAGCAAGTAGATATAAGAAATATGGCTTCGAAGATGTAACAATGTTTTCTTGAACAGTCAGTGATGTCATTAGATCTTATCAATGTCTGTTCAATGGACATGAGGGTGATGAACTAAGTGCTTAAGCCATATTTTGACTTTTTTATGATCATGCACTTAGATGATATGTTTCTATTAAAACTTAAAATGACTACTTGCAACGTTTGGACCAAGTGTTTGCAACATTACAATTAGAAAAATTACTTATGAATAGGAAAAGTTTTACATTTGGGTAGACAAAACTTGTTTATCTTGGATTTCATGTGAACTGAGATGAACTCAACATTGATCAAATGAAGGTTTCAATCATTTTCAATTGGCCACCATTGAATAATAGTCACGACTTTCAAAACTTTGTGGGAAAGCTTAATTATCTTCAAAAATATTATTGCACAATTTTCCCATGTCTTCTTAACGTACCGAATCATGACCAAGTCCATTTTAAATGGGGTGTCATGCAACATGGAGTGTTTGAAGACATCAACCAGTGACCTATATTTTCTCTTGTTCTAAACTTATTAGAAATCCTACACATGCCATGGGCATGTTATTGATGCGGCGCCAAAGACACATCACATACCATTCCAAGACCGAGGAATTGGCATAAATTCCTAAGCATATTATATATATATATATATGTGCATTCAAGTAGTGGAGAATTGGTTACATAACCTACTAGGAAATCATCATAAGACTGTCCACCCTCTCGATTTTCCTAAACAAGGATCAAAACTGAGAATGCATTCCACATTATGTTAGCATGAAACAACACTACATATGAATTGAAAATTATCATTGATATGGAGTTTGTTTGCATCAATAACAACCATTCATGCTTTTAATGAGCACATTCATAATTTTTTCTTCCCTTGGATGTCCAATGATTATGTTATACATTTGAAGTTTCTAGTTGGCAAACAGTCTACATAAAATAAGGTGTAGCCGTGGAGTTCTATCTAGCCATCTATCCACAGAAATTTATGCGAAAAATATATGTGGATGTTTTTTGGTTGTACGTGGATGCTTTTTGGGGATTTTTGGTTGTATGTTGATGCTTTTTCGAATGGGGGAGGAGGGCATTCACAAATTTCAATCTATGGAACTCTGCCTTTTGTGCGGGTGTTTGCCAGGTCACATCTTCAATCTTGGAAACCTGTCCGCTTGAGCATGGCAAGACACTCTCCATTTAGAATGAATCTTTGAAACTATGCATCTTAAGCATTACAAAAACTCTTCCAGACCTCCTCATGACTGATCTTTGTTGAAATATTATTTCCAATAGGCCTCTCGAGTGCTCTAGTTTAGGGTTTAGGGTTTACCACGGTATGGTTGTGATGAATTATGGAGGAACCCATGTGAATATTATGGCCATGTCCCTAATAAAATTTTGGCATTGAGAGAAACAGGTGATAGTTGTGAATCTGTGTAATTCCTAATAAAGAGACCTTTAGGCCAATATATATACAAACCCTAGAAAGAGGTGGAATAGCATTTCAATGGTCATTTTTTGGGCATTAATACATTTATTCATTTTTTCTACTATCTCCTCATTTTAAACTTCACTTAACATATTGGATTCTTCCCATTTCTTTTTTCTTCGCTTTATCTCATTTTTTGTACTATCTCCTCATTTTCAACTTCACTTAACATATTGGCTTGTTCCCATTTCTTTTTTCTTTGATTATATCTCCTTGTCGTTGTATTGCTTACAATTGATCCTTGTAACTTTGTTTTGCATCTATGATCGGGTATAAAATCTTTTAAATGAGATTTGGAGATCTAGACCTAAACTATAAATCTTATCTTGTAATAATGGGAATTTTTTTTTTTTTCGATTTCTTCTATTTTTCCTTTATCTTTTTGCATTTTATTTCATTTATTCTCGATAACCTCACCAATAATTAATTCCATCTAGGTGGTTGTATTGAGTAGGGCTCGACTCAATATAAATTCTTCGTAGGTGGTACTGGTCACCATGCTATTTGCTAGTTGTCTCTCAAAAACATTGGTATTGGTGGGTGCATCCTCTAGACTGCAGCTAGGGGATTTATTCCGAAATCATCTATCTAATGTATTCTTCACTAAACTCTTGCTTCCTGCCTATGCTACTACTTCTCAAGTGTCATGATTACCTTTATTTCCTTCTTCTTTGTTTGTGTCTCTTCCTTATTTCATTTTTCTTTTCTCATTCTCTCATTAGCTAGGAATTGATGTCCAAGATTTTTATCTTCATTTGGTCATTCAACCCCGAGCTTGTTCCATGCCAATGTTGGCTATTGTATCATTCATTCATGCCCTCTAAGGTCATCGCCTCTTGTGGTATAACTACATTTGTGCTAGTATTTGTATATCTTTCCTTCATTGATTCTCAACTAATCTTTGCATTTCTTGCAGCCTCGCTAGATCCATAATGGCATTATCAACCACCAAAATACCCTCATCTTGATTTTTAGGCTCTCTAACCACCAAAATAGTCCTTGTCTAGGGATTCACACCAAGCCCTAGTGTATTAGCTTATCCTTCAAAAGGTCTAAAGGAAAATGAGAATTTATGGATTAGAAAGATGTTTTATCACCAACCAAGTAGGACTAGTCCCTTGTTTCTTGGGAGTATGGAGTCTATGATGTGATAAATCAGCTAAAATGTTTCCAAGGAGGCCGAAAATTTGATACCCTAGCAACAAACTTGAAGAATTTTCCTATGCAATGGATAATGGACTTTTCATGGGAGAGCTACCAAGAGTTCACCTATAGGAAATTCATTCACATGTTATGTATGAGTAATGCGTGCAATAGATAATCTATATAACATTAAATATGTCTTCAACAGATTAGGGCATAATTAACATAACCTAGAATCAACATTATTCCATACATTAGACATGAATAAAATAAATGTTCAATAATTAGTTTCACTTACAAGATAACATGGAAGGATTCCATCCATTTGTCCAATGAATAATTCCAAAGATAATCAAAATCGGCTCCAAATATCAAAATGCATTCATAGATCCAAATTTTCCACAAGAAAAGGAGTTGAATAGCCCAAGAAGGCTGAAATTACAAGTAATGTGATGATGATTTATACAATGAACGATTTCTCTACTTATATGAGGATTTTGAATCCTGATTTTAGCCCAATGCCCCTAAAACTCATTAAATGATGTGCTATTACAAGCTAGGTCATAGTCCGACCTAGTAGCAAATGATTAAACGTAAAATTTCTCCCACACATGTGAATAGTTAGGAAAATAATGCTGAGGTCATGGATGGCCTTTTGGGGCTAGCATCAAGGGTTGGGGGTGCCATTAAATGTGTAGAAGCGCTCTAAAATCATCCTATAGGGTTTGGCCCTTAGATCTTTGTCAATCTTCCTTATTTGACTCAATTTTTTACTTTGGGGAAAAAAAGTTGTCTCATGGGTTTCCAAGTGGTCAAAATGTCTGTCTCTGCTCCAACATTGAGGCCATTCAGGGTGTTGAATCAACTACCTTCCCTTTGATCAATGATAAGCTGATTGTGGGCATGCTGGTCCAAGTGCATCATCCCATAAAAGTCAACGATGCAGGGGAAAGTGCTGGATTTTGTGTGTGATGGAGGTGCCCAAGGATGCAGCTGATGCTCTACAACTGCTCAAAGTCCCATGGCTATCAACGCCTTAGTTGTGGGTGTTAATATGTTCCTCTAGAGCACTTGGGCCCCAGTCATGTTTCTCAACTCATGGATGGAACCACCTGTCATTGACACACACATATTGGGTACTACAATATTCACCATTATGTACTTTTAATCATTTTTGCTTCTAAGTGAATCAGGCTCGCAAGAAATGGGCAATTTGACACTTCATACAAGTATTCCCTTCCAAAATTAGGGCTTTGAACTCGCAATGGTGTTATCTCCCTTGGTAGGAGTGGTTAATAGACTACCCCCTATTAGGTGCTTCCAGGCCCTAAGGGAAAGAAACATGTCCTCGGTCCACCCTTCAATCAATAGGTGTTAGTGAATAATGATGATGGAACGTAGGGGAAAGCATGATGGGGAACTCCACATTTTAGTGTATCAATGTGAGGAGGGAGTAATCGTGGATGGATGAGTTATCAACTCGACCTTTTCTTTTCCACCCCTCTTATGCCCTTTGCTTTTTGTGGATTTTTCTTTATATTGTTGCTCGTAGCTCAAAGGGTTAGAGATTGCTTTGTAAGATGTATAAAAATTATTACCCATCTGGGGTTGGGACATGCAAGGGTTCCATTTCTTTTATGTGATAGGGTAACATTGACCCATGAACTGGGTGATGGCCATATGAGTGAGGTAGAGCTCATGCTTGGCTTTTTCCAACGTGCTAATTTTTATGTCCTAACCATATTCTGCAAGTTGTATATTTTTTTCTTTTGTTTTTGTGGTCTTCATATGGTCTTTCTTGTTCTTTTAGCTACATCAACCTCCCGGGGCAAATTTCGAAGCTCGACTTAGGTATGTGGATGGGGAAGTGGGTGTGCTAAATCCCAAATGACACATGGTGAATTGAACCCGAAAAATGCATCCGAGATAAAGGCTTGTAATGTGAGGTGGAAAGTGGTAAGTATGGAAGAGAGAGAGATGGGACTACACTATCTTAATCGGGGTTTTCAAAGTAGTGCTTGTTATACCCATTGGGCCATTAAGGGAAGTCCCACTGGACTAGGATTGAAGATGAATTTTCCATTTAAGGTGAGGGAACAAGATCATGGTCAAAAACCTTCCTTCTTCTAGGTTACCCCATAATCCATGTTAAATTCCCAAATACAAACAAACATAGGGCCTCGATTACAAAATGAATAAAGTACTTTTTTATCAGAATCCCACCTTCCAACATGCATTGTTGATAGATGGGTGAGGAAACATGATTGATGCAAGCACATTTACATTGGCTAAAGGCCATTGTCAGGGGCTGCTGGTTAGCCGACTGGAAAATATGGTGGGAGAAAATTTCATTGTTAACTGCAACAAGTCTATTGCAATGAGTAATTAGCTCTAACTATGAAAAAGTGGTATCATGATGACTAATGAAGAATGTTTTTCATAGTGATATTCTCTCCTAGTAACTCTTGGTAAATATTTGTGATCTCGAAGGAGTTAGAAACCAATTGAGTTCATGGCTGAGGGTTGAGCTAAAGATATGTTTAACTATAATTGTATCAGAATGAAAATTTGATCATTGTATCGAATGCATAGAATAGTGCAACAACCTCAACCATGGAATTCACATGGGAGTGATCAACTCATATCAAATGGTAAATGGTGTTGTGTTGCAAGTGCTTTGATATTCCTTATTGGCAATTTCATAGCTTGATGTTGTGATTTGGTAATAGGTAGAAGTTTAGACCCACAAATATTGTGATGCAACTTTGGTATGTTTCCTTTGTAGAAGACACAACAAAACAACATAGTGTGCTAAGGTGGATGGACAAGTCAATAGTTCATGCATAAAAACCAACAACAACATTTGGTCATCTCCCTTCCTTGTTTCTTCCTCTTTGAAATTTATTCAATTATGTAAAGGAGAGAATATGAACACACTGGAAATTGTATTCAATAGTTAATTATATATAACTTTCCCCAATAATGTAAAGTGGTGGATTTATTGTTGTTTTTATTAGGCTTAATGCTATACATATCTTATTTTACATTATAAATTGACGAAGGAAAGTTTAGAGATGATTTATTGTCCAATATTATAATGCCCATGTTATGTGACCACATATTTTAATTATGTATGGATTAGGTTAAGATTTTTGTTGTGTCATTTATTAGCATCGATGTATATTAAGTTGAACTCATTGCAAATTAAATTGTGGGTCAACTAGTTTTGCTAGTGCCCTCTTTTTTAGATGAAATTGGTAGTAGACCATTGTTAAGTAAGGTTGATTTGAATTTTGGCAACCACCAAATCTATATCAAGTAAGTACATATAATAAATAAGGCTTTGAATATGTGACAATGATTGCTTGAACGGTTGGTGATGCCATTAGATCTTATCAATGTCTGTTCAATGGACATGAGGGTGATGAACTAAGTGCTTAAGCCATATTTTGACTCTTTTGTGATCATGCACTTGGTTGATATGTTTGTATTAAAACTTAAAATGACTACTTGCAACGTCTGGACCAAGTGTTTGCAACATTACATTTAGAAAAATTAGTAGTGAATAGGAATCATTTTACATTTGGGTAGAGAAAACTTGTTTGTTTCAGATTTCATGTGAACCAAGATGAACTCAACATTGATCCAATGAAGGTTTCAATTATTGTCAATTGGCCTCATTGGAGAGTAGTCACGACTTTCAAAACTTTGTGGGAAAGGTGAATTATCTTCAAAAAGATTGTTGCACAATTTTCTCGTGTCTTCTTAACTTACCGAATCATGACCAAATCCATTTTAATTGGTGTGTCATTTAACATGGAGTGTTTGAAGACATCAAGAAATGAACTATATTTGCTCTTGTTCTAACCTTATTAGAAATTCTACACATGCCATGGGCATGTTATTGATGCGGCGCCAAAGACACATCACATACCATTCGAAGACCGATGCATTGGCCTATATTGCTAAGAATATGGTTGATATATATATGACGATGTGAATATTCCTCACTGATCCATGCCTAGTGAAAACTGAGCAGTGCTTACAGGGCCATGGCGCTTTCAAAGGTGTCACCACTCCTCCACTACTTGTATATATATATATATATATATATATTCAAGTAGTGGAGAATTGGTGACATAGTCTACTAGGAAATCACCATAAGCCTCTCCACCCTCTCAATTTTCCTAAACATGGATCAAAATTGAGAATGAATTCCACATGATGTTAACATGAAAAATCACTACATATTTATTGGAAATTATCCTTGATATGGAGTTTTTTTGCATACATAATACCCATTCATGCTTTTAAGGAGCACTGTTACATAGCATTTTGTCACTGATCCTGCAATCCCCATCTCGCCCATTGGAGGGTCATTTCTGTGATCAATAAGCAGTGTTATGCATTGCAAATACCATCACTACATCTCTTTCCATGAGGAAAACATTCCTTCTGTTGACCATTTCCTGAGCAGACCACTAAAAACACCTGTTTTTGCCTTGGTGCGAGTAGCCAGTTACACTCCTGCGCCGAGCTGGAAAATTAACACTGAGCCCGTGCCAATTGGCTCTCTGTCCTAGTTAAGCACCCACACCAAGTTGTTTATGGAATGTTTTTTAAAAATAGAGGTGGAGGTTCTATTCAAACCATCTCGAGGATGAGTCATTGGGAGTGGTTGAACTAAAACAACCACAAACTCCCTCCTTTAGTTAGCAGTTTCCACCTCCCTTGGAACTCTCCTAAAGGATAGGACTCTCTCCCACCTTTGTAGGGATCCCAACCTCCTCCTATCCTCTATAAATATAGCCATCTTCCATTTATGTGCTAGTTGAACATATTCGAGTTGAACAGATAGCTGAAAAAGTTAGCATAGAGAAGAAGCAATCATAGCTTCGGGAGAATAGTATAGAGTGTGATTGTTTGTGTGTGTTGAGAACATAGTGAGATCTTGGACATTTTTTCATGAGGGTGTGTGCAAACGTGCTTGGATATAGACTTGCCGAAGGAAAGCCTCAACATCAAGGCTTGGTTGTAAACTCCCCTTGTCTTTATCATAATAAAATGCATCTGATGCTTATCTTCCACTCTTGTTTACATTTATAATGAAATTTCTAGCATTCCTTGATCAGTTAGATAGGTTGTAATTTTTTTATGTTTGTCATGGTTTTATGCTTGTCGTGGTGTCTTGACTTTCTGTACAGGTAATCAAACGTTGGTAGCAGCGTGTAGCGAGTTGGAGAAGAGCAACAGATCAAGAAGCTTTGACAAAAGACGACAACATAGCATCAGAACACCGTAAGTCATCTTCCTTGCTCTGAATTTCATTTACAATCTAAGAAGGTAGATGTTAGTATGTTCCCGTAGTTGCTAGACCCACCCTAGGCCTAGAGGGATCGCCTTTGTTCGCAGAGGAGATTTACCTGGACAACAAATTGGCGACTCCGTTGGGGATCGAACCCAGAATCTCTATTTTTTCACTTGTGAGCATAGATTACATTGCTCATTATTCAACTGAAAATTCTTCTTTCTATGATTGCTTGATGTAAAAGGGAATGAATGCCTTGTTTTGAGCTCATGCTTTGGAAGTCCTTTTTGTGCTTGACCTCATATGTCTTTTAGCCTTTTGAGGAATTTCGTTACAAAGTGTTTAAAACTACGATTGCATTCTTAGTGTTTGTTTGCATCCCTTTTGCATTCATCCTTCCATTAAGGAAATTTTCGTTCATTTAGTTTTCGTCTCAGAGTTTTCTTTTTGTTAAAATGCATTAGATCACATTGCATTGAAAAATATTTTTTGAGATTTGCCATTGAACTTAGATTACATCGTTTAATGATTGAAAACTAAAAATCACATTGACTGCATTCTCTTTCATTAAAAGCATGCATTAAGTAGATTCTCATTCATCGAAAAATGCATTTAGTGTAGTCTTATTCTTTCAAAAAAAAAGGATTTTTCATAGATTACATTGCATAATTCACATCGTTGAATGTTTTAGATTACCCTTGTATAGTGAAAGTCATCTCGTTTGGAAAATTTTTGTTTGCAGTATTGTTATTTGTTGCATCATTGTTTGAGACTCTTCCCTTAACTAGATAGCATTCATTGAATTGAAAGATTTATTTTCTCATATAGTTGCATATAGGAGATTGTCAGATGACATGCGGTAGGGCCTTGAAACCGAGACATAATTCAAGATCAACTTTAAAACTTATTTAATTAACCTAAGGAAGCATTGAAACCTAACGAAACATTTTAGTGGTCTAGGCTAGAGACGTTTTCCAGCGTCTTAAAACCTAGAAGTTGTCGTTCGCCATCTGGCTTTAGACAGCACTAGTACAGACTTGTGCTCCCTGTATCATCGCGTATATAAAGGGAGACCCCTCTATGTTGCAATCCTTTTATTCATAGGAAGCTGAGTCTTCCGCCTTATAACCGTGATACACTGAACACAACATTCAAGGAGACTACCGGCACGTACGTCAAGTCCTTGGTCATTTCTCTTTCATTTGATCACCAAGGTGTATATGGAAGTTCACAGAAACTTGGTACACCCTCTTGCTTAGATTATTTGAGTAGTCATTTTGGTCTTTTCGTGACTCTCTAAAAGCGAAAAGATCATCGAGCGCTTGTCCTTTCATGCTCGTTTCAACCTGAAAGTGATAGAGTCACCATTTGCCTGTTTCTCCACTCTTAAAATATGAGATGACAGAGTTTTGTTTCAATGTCTTAAAATATTAACTGCCCATGAAATATTCCTGTTAAATTTATCTTCCTTAGTGTTTTTTTTTACGGTTGTTTCCAATGGCAATTTTTTCGGAGTTTTCCAACCAAGGAATCCCCTCCGAAGGGAATCCTGGTCCTTTTCCTGATTTTGGAAATGTTGGTGCTCCTTATATGGCAACATTGTCCCTGCCTAGGTTAACTGTTGGGTTTCCTGTTTGGTTATTTTTGACCTTGGTGGTCCCAAGTGCTCCGACCTCTGTTCAACCATCTCATCCACCTGAACAACATCATGTTGATTCTAAAGTGGATTCTTCATCCTCCTCTTCTAATTCGCCTAGTGAAAGTCTGGATTCTAGTAACCAGGTGGCTAAGAAGAAGAAGAAGAATACAAAGAAGAAGAAGTCAGATAAAAGAGAGGCTAGCTCTGCGGCTATTGCACCTCAGCTGCCTTCCATCGATAAACCATCCAACCTTCCTCGAAAATTCAAATTCCCTTGCATGTTGTGCAAAGGTGACCATTTTCTTCGAGATTTCCCTAGCATTCTCAAGGTACTTGAAGTATGGTCCGACGGCCTTCCGCCATTGCCTTTGGCTTCTAGAAGTCATATTGGTGACAATCTTCGGCTAGTGTTGATATGACCCATAAGAAACAGGGTAAGATCACGAATCCCTGTAAGTTGTGTGAAGGGCATCATCCCATTCACCTTTTTCCATACATGGATGAAGCCAAGAGAGTGTTGGAAAACCCTACTGTTTCTGCACCCTACCTTCCAGCTGGTTACCAGAAGCTTTCCTCGAGTCCTCTGCTAGTTGATTCAACGATCGGTCAAGAGTCATCCTTGGTCGATCTCGCTCCCTCGGAAATTCAAAATCACGAATCCATTCTTGACCAACCATTGGTCATGGAATCGGTTGATCTGACCCCGCTTGTGGTTCATCAGGTATTTTCTGTCGAGAGTGGATCTCATCTCTCTCACGTTCTTCTTGTTTCTTCGTATTCCTCAGACTTGGAGAAAGATTCTCCTGTCCCTGTGGTTCAAAAATCTGCTCCTCTTTCTCCCACGATGGAGGTCGAGGAGGATGCTCCTCTTGCTCCGGTAACACCAAGGGAAGACCATCTCAGTTCAATGGTACCCCCTCCAAGTAGTTTGCTCGCTTCCTTTGATTGGAGTCGATTTGCAGGATACTTCCTTCCTTCTTATGTTCCTTTTGAGATCACGGTATAGGCCTCCCATGTGGTCGTACCCAACACCATTATAGATGAAGGCGCATCCGTTAGTGTTTTTTCTTCAACTACTTGGCAAGATTTTGGTTCTCCACTACTTGTGCCTGTTACGCAGAATCTGTTGGCATTTAACAGAGGAACCAGTCAACCATTAGGGATCTTTTCGAAGTTTCCTGTTACTTTGGGAGGGAAAATTGTCTATATAGACATGATGGTTATTCCAGACCCCTTGGATTTCAATTTACTCTTGGGGCGCGACTATACTTATGTCATGGGTGCACTTTTCTCTTCCCTCTTTCGTGTGATCTGTTTAAAACACAAAGGTCGAATCGTGACCATTGATCAACTTTCATTCTTTGGTCCTTACGTGACATCTATTCCACCATCGTCCCTTATGGGTCTTTATCCGTTGGTTTTATCTTCCCCACCGCAGGTAAATTGCGTGGCTACCTGTCCCATGCCCGCATTCAGTGATAGTTCCATTGTGCATCGTGTGTTGGGGGCATTGGGCCCTAATTTTCAAGATGTTTTTCTCCCATCAGATGCGAACCTCTTGGAATCCATGACCTCTTATTCATCATGGTAAAATATCATCGGAGCATAGTTCATTTTCTTGTGTCAAGCTCCTTAAAAAATGAAACGAGGTTGTCGGAGCATAGTTCGTTTTATTGTGTCAAACTCCTTAAAAAATGAAACGAGGTTGTCGGAGCACAGTTTGTTTCCTTGTGTCAAGCTCCCTAAAAAATGAAACAAGATGTCATGAGGATGCTTCTTTTAATGTTTCAACCTCGTTAAAACAATGAAACATGTTCCTGTTCAATTCGAGTCTTTGATACAATCTCGTAAAATCCCAGTCGAATCTTTCTCTTGATCTCGTAATTTGAACCTTAACTCCATCTGCCTTTCATATGGACTGAAACTTGGGGGGCATGTACCTCGAATTGAGTCACCATGCTAGGGCCATGCAAATCATTTCAAGCATAGTTTGTTTCTGTTTCAAGCTTGTGTAAAAATGAAACTGGTTTCAAGCAGAGTTTCCTGATTTCAAGCTTGTGTAAAAATGAAACCATTCCTATTTTACCTCTTTTGATTGCCATTTTATCAGCCTATTTTGCCAGATAAACCTTGGTTTTCTCATTTCATCGTCCCCATCTGCTTGGCCGATCATAATCCTTCACTTGATTATTTTACCCATTCCTGAGGAACCGCTGCAATGAGTCGTATTGTTAGCTAGCCTCTTGACCTTTATCTTGTTCTGAGTAGTTCCACTATCACTGGAACCAGTTGCTACCCTTAATACCACTCGTTCCTCCAGGTGGAGTCATCTTTCAACTCTTTTCTGACTCTCTAAAATTGAAAATATTGTCGAGACTCTTGTCGTTTTGAACTCGTTAAATGGCTGCGAAACGATATCTACCCAGTATACATTTACCCCTTTTTCGGGTTATGATAGATTATTTACGAAAAATAAATACCTTAGCCTATCACGACTAAGAGGTTCTTTCAGATATTGTTTTCTACCTTTTCGGATCCGAGGGACTATTTACGAAAAGGGACCTTCTGATTTTTATTTTCCGCCTCTTTTCAAACTCTATAAACATGAAAAGACATTGAGTTCTTCCTTTGTCAGACTCGTTAAACCCTGATGACATCAGAAATAGTCACCATGATGTTAACCGAGTTCCTCCTTCCTATGGCTCGTAAAATGTACTAGGTTGGATTTTTCTAAAGGAAAAAATTATATGACAAGCATATGGTATCCTCTTCAAGCTTGTGTAAAAATAAAGAGGTACTCGCCAGAAATGATGGGGAAAAATGGAAGTTTTTCATCAATTGTGTCGGCAGTATGTCACTCTTGAACATGACACTTATCTATAGTTCATGTCGAGTTGGGATATCTTTACTCTGCCACTTTGCCTCCATGGGTTTGGGAAATCTGTTTTCCGCTCATTCGATTACCAATTTTTTCAACATGACCTCTGATCCTATTTGAATCAAATGCTGCCAAATTCTAGAGTCGTGTCGCCGATATGTTTAAGAGAAAATCCTTCTGCAGTTTATACATTCCCTGATCCTCTGTTTCATTCTTGATTTACACTCATATTACATCCTCTGTTTCATGTCTATGATGTGGGATTCATTATGACCCTCCTTCGACGGATCACTTCCTGTTGACTTCCACTCATTATCCAGGAAGTTGATCTAGAGACTCCTTTCTAGTACCTTAGAGCTTGTATGCCCTAATGGCAAGTTCTTCGCATTCGACGACAGGTTCACATCATCGGCCTTCGATCAGGTGATTTCACAGGTGTTCGACTTCAGCTCACTGTTCACATTCCATGGATTGTACTAGTAGTACCTTTAGAGGCATTGATATTATGGGCGGTTTCTCTCACACTTGTTAACGGTTCACGTCATTGACCGGTAATCAAGTGATTTTCTAGCATGTTCGACTTCAACACATCTATTCAGATGTTGGAATTTGTACTTTAATCGGGTGGTGTTGGAGCGCAAGACCCTGGGCTTCGATCACAAAAGTCCAGGTTGCAAGGAGTGATGAGTCATTCATGATTATATACATGATCCTTTAGACAGATGGTTGCGACCATACCGTGGGTTCTCTTTTTTTGATCCTCTCTATACGGATGGCTACACCCATACCGTGGATCTATTTCATATGATCCCTTTATTCGGATGGTTGCATCCATTCCGAGGATCCATGCACATGATCCTCCTCTTGATGGATAGTTGCGCCTATACCATGGATTCATGTATTTTTAACAGATATTTCAGTTATGTATATGTATCTATGCATGATTTTCAGGTCTCCCGACAGTAGCATCTGGTTCCTTGCACATACTTGTAAAGCATTTCACCCCTCACTCATGTTCGGACTTCATACTTTAGGGGGCATCTGTTACACAACATTTTATCACAGTCCCTGCAATCCCCATCTTGCCCATTGGAGGGTCATTTTTGTGATAAATAAGTAGTGTCATGCCTTTCAAATACCATCATTGCATCCCTTGCCATGAGGACAACATTCCTTCTGTTGACCATTTCTCGAGCAAACCACTAAAAACACCTGTTTTTGCCTTGGCGCGAGTAGTCAGTTACACTCCTGTGTCGAGCTGGAAAATTAACACTGAGCCCATGCCAGTTGGTGCTCTGTCCAAGTTAAGCACCCGCGCCAAGCTTTTTATGGAATGTTTTTTAAAAATAGAGGTGGAGTTTCTATTCCAACCACCTCGAGTATGAGTCATTGGGAGTGGTTGAACTGAAACAACCACGAACTCCCTCCTTTAGTTAGTAGTTTCCACCTCCCTTGGAACTCTCCTAAAGGATAGTACTCTCTCCCACCTTTGTAGGGATCCCAACCTCCTCCTATCCTCTATAAATATAGCCATCTTCCATTGATGTGCTAGTTGAACATATTCAAGTTGAACAGATAGCTGAAAAAGTTAGCATAGAGAAGAAGCAATCATAGCTTCAGGAGAATAGTACAGAGTGTGATTGTTTGTGTGTGTTGAGAACATAGTGAGATATTGAACCTTTGTTCATGAGGGTGTGGCAAACGTGCTTGAATACAGACCTCCCAAAGGAGAGCCTCAACATAAGGGCTTGGTCGTAAACTCCCCTTGTCTTTATCATAATAAAATGCATCCGATGTTTATCTTCCACTCTTGTTTACATTTATAATGAGATTTCTAGCATTCCTTGATCAGTTAGATAGGTTATAATTGTTTTATGTTTGTCATGGTTTTACGCTTGTCGTGGTGTCTTGACTGTCTGTACAGGTAATCGAACGTTGGTAGCAGCGTGTAGCGAGCTGGAGAAGAGCAACGGATCAAGAAGCTTCAATGAAAGACAACAACATAGCATCAGAACGAGGTAGGTCATCTTCCTTGCTCTAAATTTCATTTACAATCTAGGAAGGTAGATGTTAGTATGTTCCCGTAGTTGCTAGACCCACCCTAGGGCTAGAGGGATCGCCTCTGTCCGCAGAGGGGATTTACCTAGACAACAAGCACATTTATACTTTTTTCTTCCTTTGGATGTCCAATTATTATATTATACATTTGAAGTTTCTAGTTGGCCGACAGTCTGCGTAAAAATAGGTGTTGCCATGGAGTTCTACTTGGCCATCTATCCGGACAAAATTATGTTGAAAATATTAGTGAATTTTTTTGTTGTTGTGTGTGAATGTTTTTTGGGGATTTTTGGTTGTATGTAGATGCTTTTCTAAGCTTGGGGGGCATCCACAAATATCAAGCTATGGAAATCTTCCTTTTGTGCGTGTATTTTCCTGGTCGCATATTTAATCTTTGAAACCTTTACGCTTGAGCGTGGCAAGAAACTCTCCCTTTAGAATGAATCTTTGAAACTCTGCATCTTGAGCATTACTAGAAACTCTTCCAAACCTCCTCATGATTGATTTTTGTTGAAATATTCATTCCAATATGCCTCTCCATTGCTCTGGTTTAGGGTTTAAGGTTTACCACGGTATGATTGTGATGAATTATGGAGGAGGAACCCATGTGAAAATTATGGCCATGCCACTAAGAAATTAATGTCATTGAGAAGAATTTGTGATAGTTGTGAATTCATGTAATTCCTAGTAAAGAGATCTCTAGGCCAATGTATATACAAACCCTAGAAAGAGGTGGGATAACACTTCAATGGTCATTTTTTGGGCATCAATACATTTTTTCAACTTCACTTAACATATTGGCTTCTTCCCATTTATTTTTTCTTTGCTTTATCTCATTTTGTTTACTATCACCTCATTTTCAACTTTACTTAACATATTGGCTTCTTCCCAATTCTTTTTTCTTTTCTTATATCTCCTTGTCATTATATTGCTTATAATTGTTCCTTGTAACTTTGTTTTGCATTAATGATTGGATATAAAATATTTTAAATGAGATTTGGTGATCTAGACCTAACCTATAAATCTTTCCTTGTAATGATGGGAATGATTTTTTTTCCGTGTCTTCTATTTTTCCTTTATCTTTTTGCCTTTTGTCTCATTTATTCTCGATCACCCCACCATCGGTTAATTCCATCTATGTCCTTGTATTGATTAGGGCTCAACTCAATATAACTTCTTCCTTGGTGGTACGATTCACCATGTTATTTGCTAGTTATCTCTTAAAAACATTGGTATTGGTGGTTGCATCCTCTAGACTGCAACTAGGGGATTGATTCCTAAATCATCTATCTAATATATTATTCTCTAAAATATTTCTTCCTAACTATGCTACTACTTCTCAAGTGTCATTATTACCTTTCTTTCCTTCTTCTTTGTTTTTGTTTCTTCCTTATTTCATTTTTCTTTGCTCATTCTCTCATTAGCTAGGAATCAATGTCCAAGAATTCTATCTTTGTTTGGTCACTCACCCCCAAGATTTTTCCATGCCAATGTTGGCTATTTTGGAGCATTCAATGATGCCTCTCTAAGGTCATCGCCTCTTGTGGTATAACTACATTTGTGCTAGTATTTCTAGATCTTGTCTTCTTTGATGCTCAACCAATCTTTGCATTTCTTGCAACCTCGCTACCATGATGGCATTACCAACCACCAAAATACCATCATCTTGTGGAAAATAACCTCATCTTAATGTTTAGGTTCTCTAACCACCAAAATACTCCTTGTCTAGGGATTCACACCAAGCCCTAGTGTATGAGCTTATACTTCAAGAGGTAGAAAGGAAAAGGATAATTTATGGATTAGAAAGATTTTTTATCACCAACCAAGTAGATCAATAACTTATTCCTTGGGAGTATGGAGTCTATGTTGTGATAAATTAGCTAAAATTTTTCGAAGGAGGCCAAAAATTTGATGCCCTAGCAATAAACTTGAAGCATTTACCTATGCAATGGATAATGAACTTTTCATGGGAGAGCTACCAAGAGTTCATCTATAGGAAATTCATTCACATGTTATATATGAGTAATGCGTGCAATAAATCATTTATATAACATTAAATATATCTTCAACAGAGTAGGGCACAATTAACATAACCTTGAGTCAACATTATTCCATAGGAAATTCATTCACATGTTATACATGAGTAATGCTACATTATATATATAGCATTCAATATATCTTCAACAGATTAGGGCACAATTAACGTAACCTAGAATCAAAATTATTCCATACATTAGACATGGAGAAAATAAGTGTTCAATAATTAGGTACACTTACAAGATAACATGAAAAGATTCCATCCATTTGTCCAACGAATAGCTCCAATGATAGTCAAAATCGGCTCCAAATATCAAAATGCATTCGTAGATCCAAAATCTCCACAATAAAAGGAGTTGAATAGCCCAAGAACGCTATAATTCAAGGTGATGTGATGATAATTTGATACAATGAACGATTATCTACTTATATGAGGAATTTGAATCCTACTTTTAGCCTAATGCCCCTAAAAATCACAAAATGATGTGCTATTACAAGCTAGGTCACAAAACGACCTTGTAGCCAATGACAAAACATAAAATTTCTCCCACACGTGTGAATAGTTAGGAGGATAATGCTGAGGTCATGGATGCCCTTCTGGGGCTAGCGTCAAGGGATAAGGGTGCCATGAGATGTGTATAAGCGCTCTAAAATTATTCTCTAGGGGTTTAATAACCAACCAAGTAACTAGTCCCTTATTCCTTGGGAGTATGGAGTCTATGCTGTGATTAATCAACTAAAAATTTTCCAAGGAGGCTGAAAATTTGATGCCCTAGCAACAAACTTGAAGCATTTACCTGTGCAATGGATAATGGACTTTTCATGAGAGAGCTACCAAGGGTTCACCTATAGGAAATTCATTCACATGTTATATATGAGTTATGCATGTAATAGATCATCTATATAACATTAAATATATCTTCAACAGAGTAGGGCACAATTAACATAGCCTAGAGTCAACATTAATCCATAGGAAATTCATTTTCATATTATATATGAGTAATGCGTGCAATAGATTATCTATATATGTTAATTTTTGACAACTAGGTCCAAACTCCATGTTGTGATGCTCAGATGAAGATGCCAATATTTTTATTGGACTCCTCTTTTAGAGACGTGCAAGATCAATCTAAAGATCATCTTGATCCGATGAGAAGAACATTTATTTTGAATTAATTCCACTTATGTGCAGGGTCGGCCAGAATTGAAATGTAGGCTTGAAGCCCCAACAGATGTGTCACACACCCTCACTGATGGATATATATAAGTCAATGTTGGAGGTCATTTTCATCCATCACATCATCACATAGTCTCTCTCATCATCTGATTGGTTCGATCACCTTGGAGGCTCTTCTTCTCTCACACATGGGAAAATGCAACAAAGGAATTTTTTTTTATGACCTATGGTTTCAGCACAGATTTGACCAGCGTTGACTTTGGTCAACGCATGGTCAAAATAACCCTAAACTCTCTCAAAAATCTGAATTCTGTAGTCTGCATTTATTGGCACAGAAATCGAGGCTTGATGTTGACTTTGACTGGGCTGTGTTGACTTTTGCTGTTGCTATTTTGTGTTTACCATTGAATGGGACAACATTGAATTTTGTTGACTTTGGGTTGACTTATATAGAGTTGTCGGAGAGGGTTGTGTGACACATTCTAGTTGGCTGACCATACTGAGACTTTGTTGGTTGAAGCATCCTGTTGACTACCGTAAAGCACCACAACACATATTTTGCTGATCAAGTTAAGTGTATTTTTTGGCTTGTCTTCTGTTGATCTATTGGTATGTTCTATCAACATTTTACTTTCTTGTTTATGCGATTGTCGTTTGACATTGGGGATAAAAGTAAAATGCATCAATCATATAACATCTACGAAAATTTACATGGTATCAGAGCTGAGGTGAAGACAAAGCCCAAGTTTGTAGCAATCACCGAAGAAGAGCATGGGTACCTCAAAATATAATGGATTCAAAGTTGATGAAAAATTTAATGGGAAGGAAGACTTACATGCCTGGAAGATGACTTTGGATCTAATGTTGGAAGATCAAGATGTCATGGACTATGTGCAGGGTAAAATCCAAAAGCCTCCATCATCTGCACTTGCTGCCACCAAGTCAAAATATAAGAAGGGGAAATCAAAACAAAGATGATGATCCGAGATTCAATTCATAAGAGTTTGGTAGCCTACATCTCTGAGCTAGACACATTCAAGGTGATGTATGATAAATTGGTCAACATTTTCAAGGCCAACAATGAAAATCAAGTCCTTTTCTTCAAAAACCAACTGAAGAATCTGAAGAAAGGAAGGGATGAATCCGTCCAATCTTATTTTCTGAAGTTGACTGAAATTAGAAATAATCTTCTGGCCATTGGGGAGACAATCGTTGATCGAGAAATGGTTCTCACCGCACTTGGAGGTCTCTCCTCTGAATGGCATGTATTCAATACTACCATTCTCAATAAAAATGTCATACCTGATTTTTACTAAGTATTATCGAGATGCGTACAAGAGGAATCAAGAATGAAGGAATATGAAAATGAAGGTAATGTCCTTTCAAGAAGGATTCTCCTGGGGATGATGATAACAACAACAACCAGAGGAATGGCAATCAAAGGAACAACAGGTTCAAAGGAAAGAGGAAGGCTCCCTCTGGTGGAAATGGGCAACCTTTCAAAAGGTCGAGAAATTCCAGGTATGAGGAATCTAATGTTTTTTATGATAAAAGAAATGAATTCATTCTTGTATCTGCCCACTCTGCTGCATCTCCACCCAACACTATGGATGTTTGGTTGATTGATAGTGGTGCCTCAAGGCATCTCACTAGGTTTAAGGAAGCACTTTCTGATTTGGTTGAGAAGGATGTTAATCTGAAATTTATCCTTGGAGATAATGCCACATATCCCGTGAAAGGGACAGGGACTATGACCCTCCACTTATCTCAAGGTCAAGTCCTCTGCTTGCAAGATGTACTCTATGTACTTGATTTGAAGAAGAACCTTGTGTCTATTTCAACCATGGAAGACAAAGGTTTCAATGTGGCATTCATTGATGGGAAGGTGTGCATCTGGAAGAAGAGTTTCAAGGAAGCTATCACAATTGGGTTTAGAGTGAATACACTCTACCAAGTTGGAGGAAGTCCACTAGGAGTGATGAAATGTGATACTATCCGACAAACAAAACTATGGCACCAGAGGTGGGGACACCTGCACTAAAAAACCCTTCTTGAAGCAAGGAAGGTGGTGACGAGGATGCCCAAGTTCAAAAATGATCATGAAGGTGTATGTTAGGGTTGTGTTGAAGAAAAGCATACAAGGGGACCTTTCCCCTCAAGTGTCACAAAGACACCTGATGTCTTGCAATTGATACATTTTTATTTGTCTGGTATGTTGCCCGTGACATCCTTGGGAGGATGTTCTTATTATATGACGTTCATAGATGACTTCTCTCGCAAAACCTAGATATACTTCTTGAAGAAGAAGGATGATGCTTTCATGTGGTTCCGTACCTTCAAAGCCTTGGTGGAAAATCTAACAGGGAAGAAGATCAAGATTTTGAAGACCGACAATGGCACTGAATATGAGATGAACGAGTTCAATAAATTTTGTAGAGAAGCTGGCATCAAGAGGGAGACCACAACCATATATACCCCTGAGAAAAATGGCGTTGGTGAAAGAAATAATAGGACCATTATGGAAGCTGCCCATGCCATGCTATGTGACCAAGGTCTTCCAAAGTTTCTGTGGGGAGAAACTGCGAACACTATTGTGTTCATAAAAAACCGATGCCTGCATTCTACTCTAGACTCCAAAACTCCCGAAGAGGTTTTCTCTGGTAAGAAACCTGACGTCTCACATTTTAGAGTTTTTGGTGTCCCGTTTATTTTCATGTGCCGAAAGAGAAGAGGAGAAAGCTGGATGCTTCTGGGAAGAAGGGAATGTTTGTGGGCTATAGTAAAACTTTGAAGGCATATAGAGTCTCTGTGCCTGGTCAAAGGGAAGTGGAGATATGCCAAGATGTTCCTTTGATGAAGATGCATCCATCAGGAAAGTAATCAATCTTCTGAACTCTGAGGAAGATCATGAAGTAAGGGCTAAAGATCAAGAAGAACTAAAGGATGAGACAATGCCAAATGTTGAAGGATCGATGGACCCTATTGATCCACCTCCTTCAATGAAGATAAGACCATCATGGCTCAGGGACACTCTCGAGGATGGCGAGAACCATATGGCCCCAAGGGGAACATTCCGTGAAAGCAAGAAGCCGAATAGATACCAAGGGTATCTAGCAACCATGAGTACAATCGTACAATCTGAGCCTGGATCTTTTGAAGAATCCGTAAAGCATCAAGTCTGGAAGGATACTATGCATGAAGAGTATGAGCCCATTATGAAGAATGATGTCTGGGATGTGGTTTCGAGACCGAAGGACAGAGCAGTTGTCACCTCGAAATGGCTCTATAAGATCAAGCATGGATCTAATGGTAGTGCTGAAAAGTTCAAGGCAAGGTTCATTGCCTATGGCTTATCTCAAAAGGAAGGCGTAGACTATGATGATATATTTTCACCTGTGGCTTGATATACCACCATTCGATCTATCATAGCCCTTGCTGCTACGAAAGGATGGAATCTTCATCAAATGGATGTGAAGACCGCATTTTTGCATGGTGCGATAAAGGAAGAGGTGTATGTGGATCAACCTCTAGGGTTAGAAGTCCAGGATCAAGACACCCATGTATGCAGGTTGAAGAAAGCCCTCTATGGGTTGAAGCAAGCACCCAGGGCTTGGTACGAGAGGATAGATATCTACCTAATGAAGCTGGGCTTCACTTGTAGTAATGTTGATCCAAACCTTTACTTCAAGGTTGATAGAGAAAATCCTCTCATTCTAGTGATGTATGTGGACAACCTCTTCCTGATAGGTGTTGACCCTCTCATTCATCAGTGAAAGAGGGAGCTCGATTATGAGTTCAAGATGAAGGACCTAGGACTGATGCATTACTTCCTAGGCCTGGAGGTCTGGCAAAGACCTGGTGATATTTTCCTTTCTCAAGGAAAATATATTGTGAAGCTACTGGAAAGATTTGGAATGATTGATTATAAGTTCGTGTCGACACAAATGGAACTCAACTCTAAGAAGTTGAGTGCCAGTGCTATTGGGCCCATGCTAGAAAATCCTACTGAGTATCGTCAACTCGTAGGAGCCCTGATGTTCTTAGTGAACACACGTCCGGATGTATGTTTTGCAGTGAACACTTTGAGTCAACATATGGCTGAACCTCATCACATTCACTGGGTTGGTGCCAAGAATCTGTTGATATATCTTCGGGGCACAATAAATCATGGGCTAAGATACACTTCCGGGAGTGTGGCGCTCCATGGATATACTGATGCCGATTGGGCTGACAGTGTGGTGGATCGCAAGAGCACATTTGGATGTTGCTCCACACTTGGGTCTACTTAGATATCATGGATGAGCAGGAAGCATAAGTCGGTCGCTTTGAGCACTGCTGAGGCTGAATACATTGCAACGAGTATGGCCTATTGTGAAGCAGTTTGGTTGCAAAAGCTCTTTAGTGAGTTGTTTAGGCATGTGCTAGATACCACCGTGTTACTCTGTGATAACCAGAGTGGGATTCGGTTGTCCGAGAATCACGTGTTCCACGATTGATCCAAGCATATTGATATCAGGTACCACTATATCTGGGATATGGTACATCGAGGCGTCGTAAGGCTCTATCATATAGGAACTTATGAGCAGGTCACAGATATTCTCACAAAGCCCTTGGGGAAGGTCAAGTTCCTAACCTTCCGTGAGAATCTTGGTATCGTGGAATGACTCTATGTTGAGGGTCATGTTGGATGATGAGCTCTGGGAGCTCTAGGGGGCTTTGGGGATAGCTCCTCGGAGCTATAAGCAACCACATGGCTAGGCTTGCTGAACCTTTTTGGTGTGTTTTTGCTCCACCATTATTTTATTGAGTTGGTTCACCTCTCATGATCTGTGCCCCGCATGCATCCTACCCATTGAGTCCCGGACTCATGGGAAGTACCTCTCATTTGGCCAGTGAGGTGGGAAAAGCTAGAGACCAGTAGAAAGGACCGATGGATGCATCAGAGATTTTCGTACTCTCTATGTCTAGGATGGCACGTGTCCAACCACTTGATCTGGGATCAAGTCTAGTGAGGTTTTGGACCTCCAACTGACTTCGGGTCAGGTAAACCAACTTCAGGTTGGTATGTGACTCCTTTGAGTCCTATAGAGGTTTCAGACCTCTGAGATGAATTTGTCAGCCGAGAGTGATGTCTTTGTGACTCACCTTTTGTTCTGAAATAAAGAAGCCAGCAAAGCAAGTTACGGTGGGATGATGCACAATGTTTGGATGGCACAGATGGATGGAGTTCTCCCTAGTTGAGAGGGAGTGTTAATTTTGGATAGCTAGGTTCAAACTCCATGTTTTTGATGCTCAGATGAAGATTCCAATATTTTTATTGGACTCCTCTTCCAGAGAGGTGCAAGATCGATCTAAAGATCATCTTGATCTGATGAGAAGAACATTTATTTTGAATTAATTCCACTTATGTGGAAGGTTAGCCAGAATTGAAATGTAGGCTTGAAGCCCCAACATATGTGTCACACACCCTCACAAATGGATATATATAGGTCAACGTTGGAGGTCATTTTCATCCATCACATCATCACATATTCTCTCTCATCATTTGATTGGTTCGATCACCTTGGAGGCTCTTCTTCTCTCACAAGTGGGAAAACGCAAGAACGAAATTTTATGTTTCTGACCTAGGGTTTCAGCAGGATTTGACCAGCGTTGACTTTGGTCAACACATGGTCAAAATAACCCTAAAATCTCTCAAAAATCCAATTTCTACAGTCCGCATTTATTGGCACAGAAATCGAGGTTGGACGTTGACTTTGACTGGGATGTGTTGACTTTTGCTACTACTATTTTTGCATTGACCATTGACTTTTGTTGACTTTGGGTTGACTGATATAGAGCTGTTTGAGAGGGTTGTGTTACACATTTTGGTTGGCTGACCGTACTGAGACTTTGCTGGTTGAAGCATCATATTGACTGTCGTAACACACCACGACACATATATTTTGCTGATTAAGTTAAGTGTATTTTTGGCTTGTCTTCTGTCAATATATTGGTATGTTCTCTCAACATTTTACTTTCGTGTTTATGTGATTGATGTTTGATATTGGGTATAAAAGTAAAGTTGCATCAAGCATATAACATCTACGAAAATTTACAATATATCTTCAACAGATTAGGGCACAATTAACATAACCTAGAATCAATTGTATTCCATACATTAGATATGAAGAAAATAAGTGTTCAATAATTAGGTACACTTACAAGATAACATGCAAAGATTCCATCCATTTTTCCAACGAATAGCTCCAAAGATAACCAAAATCGGCTCTAAATATCAAAATGCATTCATAGATCCAAAATCTCCACAAGAAAAGGAGTTGAATAGCCCAAGAAGGCTGAAATTCCAAGTGATGTGATGATAATTTGATACAATGAACAATTTCTCTACTTATATGAGGAATTTGAATCCTACTTTTAGCCTAATGCCCCTAAAAATAATAAAATGGTGTGCTATTACAAGCTAGGTCACAAGCCGACCTTGTAGCCAATGAAAAAACATAAAATTTCTCCCACACGTGTGAATAGTTAGGAAGAGGATGTTGAGGTCATAGATGCCCTTTTGGGGCTAGCATTAAGGGCTAGGGGTGCCATGAGATGTGTAGAAGAACTCTAAAATTATCCTCTAGGGGTTGGCCCCTAGATCTTTGTCAATCTCCCTTTGTGGACCACAATTTTGACTTTGGGGCACAAAGTGGTTTCATGGGTCTCCAAGTGGTCAAAATGCCTGTCTGATGTGAAGGTTGTGGGATTCAACAACATGCCTGTCTGATGCGAAGGTTGTGGGAGTCGACAATTGAAGAAACATAAAGGTACATGTGCCAAACATTTGTGGAGAGGAGAAAGTGCCACTTCGACAACCGCTTGTAAAGCTTTACTAAAGTATGTTATTCATAATTTTAACAATTTTTTGGTATGCATATGGAAATTTCATTTCTTATTTGCAGTGGAGTGGTAATCTAATTAAATTTCTCTCCAGAATCAAATCTCAATCAACACATTAGAGCAGTACACATTGGATTAAGAGCATTTAAGTGTATATTTCATGATTGTGAACTGAGGTTCGCACATAAGGCTGAAGATGGGAATAAATTGCTGTGAGAAGGCGGGGAGACATTGCTATATACAAGTGAGTCTAGCAGCAACAATTTTTTTTTTTTTATTCATATGTTCGACAGTATTGTGTATAGAGTTCCTATAAATGTTTGAGGCATTGAATTAATGCTTCAATGTGTCACTTTTTGGTTAATAAAATTATGTGAATCAATGCTGATTGAGTATAACAAAAATGATAATTGTTTTGCTAGATTTCAGGTCTTTGGGCCAGACGTCCGTTGTTTAAATTCCTTTAGACAAGCTGCGGCTTACAAAATTTTCGAGACAAGACAAATGGATTGGTACTTGAGGATATGTAGGGTGATATTGAACTTACAGATGGACACTTTGGGTATATATGGTTAGGCCTGATGTTAAATTATTTTTTGGCTTGTCATTAGAAATATCCTGAGGTACCACTGCAACTTTATTTGGAGAGAGTGGAAGTGGAAAGTCCATAGTTCTAAGTCTTATAGAGTGATTCTATGATCCACAAGCTGGTGACGTGCTTATAGACAGTGTCAATATCGAACAATTTAAAATATGCAAAAAATTGGACTTGTAAGCCAAGAGCCTATCCTCTTTGCAACCACTATTAAGGAGAATACTGCATATGGTAAAGACGAAGCTACATTGAAGGAAATACAAGTTGTTGCAGAGCTTGCTAATACGGAAAATTTTATTACCAAGATGCCTCAGGTTTTTAGAAATAGATATTGATTATTCACAATTGTTAATGTTTCTCACTGTGAAATGCATTTCTTTTTCCCATGGATTTTGTGTATGTTGACATTTGTGGTTGCTATTCCAGGGTTTTGATACAATGGTAGGAGAGTATGGCACCCAATTATTTTTAGGAAAAAAGCAAAGGATTGCAATTGCAAGGGCTATCTAAAAACTATCCCCGAATTCTCCTCCTCAATGAAGTTACCAGTGCCTTAGATGCAGAGTCTGAAAGAGTGGTTCAAGAAGCTCTAGATAGAATTATGAAAAATAAAAACAGTTATTGTTGCACATCGTCTGATTACTGTCAGAAATGCTAATATGATTGCTCTGGTCCAACATAGTTGTATCCTTGAAAAGGGTAAACATTTACCATGCTTCTTTTTTCAATCATTATCAACAAACAACAAAGAAATTGAAAATATGTTGGGCATCCACTTGATTATATAGTTGAAATAGATCTTCTCCATTCCTTCTGCCAACAATTTTAACATGTGCTTGGCAATGACTTTGTAAAAATGTTCATCTCCATTCTTCATGCAACAATTTTAATTTGTTTTTAGCAATGGGCTTAGTTAAATGACTATTCTTCATTACTAATACCTATCTATTCATGAATCTGGGAAATGTTATTTTCAGGTTCACACTCTTAGCTCATCATGAATCCTTCCGAGGCGTACTTCCTGTAAGACACAAAACACACAAACTGGAAACAATCTTCAACAATATATTAGTGAATGTCTCAAGGACTGATGTACAATGTATACACATATAAATACATCAAGAAATTGTTGAATCAATTCCCGAGGTTTCTTGGACTCTAATAACCGATTACCTAACACAAACTAACCCAAGGATTAGTTTCCTAACATTCCCCCCTTAATCCGAAGGGATATACCAAAGTCTAAGAATGAGAGCTCAGAATGTAGAAATGCATCCCAGCTAAGAGCTGAATGTCTCTCGAAAATGGTTTTCAAGGATGATCATAAACCGAAAATGGGAGAACTCAATGTCTCAACCAACACTAATTCTGGAACCTACATAACATTTCTCAGAACAAAAAAATGTGGTTTTAAGATGACCACAAACTCTGGAACTGTCACAACAGTTCCTCGAACAAACTCAATCAACTGAGGTTGTGGCTCAGGATATGGATTAGTGACTCATGCTCGCTTGACATCTCGAACTCGAACCTGTAGCAGACCCACCAACAAATCCCCCCTTATCGGATACAAGGTGAGAAATATTCCGCATCACTGCAAGACTTGTCACTCTCAAACAAATTATTCAATATGATCTATAGATCTTCTTGGTTGCTTTCATCCATTCCCAAGAAGCAATCCATCCAAAACTTAGCTTCTCTCTTGTAGTGCTCTTCATTTTGGAACATATGTTTGACTCATGATTTCGCTTTCCACAATGCTTGCACGAGTGAAGATCAAAACATCGATCTTTCATATGTCCAACTCTGTTACACTGTTGGCATCTATCAACTTTTTCTAGAACTACACCATCCAGAAAACCTACACTTCGAAATTTTATAGTTTTAGAAAGTTTGGAATGTGAAAAGATACATCACTGTTATAATCAAGACCAATTCTGTGTTTATTGTGTGTCATCTCTTCCCATGGTCTTATAATAGGTTTCACATCAACACTTCTAACTGTGTCCAAATTTTCACCCGAAATCACTTCATTTCTCTGATCATTCTTTGATTGATGATCAAGCTCAAACAAATTGTTGTTCTGAACAAACACTAGTTCAGAATCAAAAGTTTTCTTTTGAATTTCGTCTCGATGTAACTGCGATTCTAACTCCAAGAATTCAATTTTTCTTTTAGCATTTTGCAAACATGATTAGATGTTAGAGAGCATAGCTTTGCTAACTTGGACATCATTATGGAAAGTAGATAGCATTAAATTGCTTAATAATTGTACTAAATTGCTTAGTTTGGTCATTTTCTCCAGTGCGATATCAAAGTAAACTTGCAATCAACTCAGAAAAAGGGGTGGGGTGTCGACTACCACCGAAAATGCACCCAATACAAACTTTTCAATGAATTAACCGGGTGTTGGGTTCAACCGAACATGCACCCATCAACAATGAGGATTTAATCTTGTGACCTCTTATACACCATGTAACTATACAAACTTGGCTAACCACAATGTCTTTTTCCCTTCTTGATTTTATATTTCATAAACTCTTGATTTTAGATCCAAATCAAAACTAATGAAAGGTCATTTCTCAAAATCGAAGAGACCAAAATCAACTTAATCAAATTCAATCAATAAAATGCACTCATAAATAATATCCTCGAGAGAGAAAACTGCCCCTAAACAATCAACTGCAAAATTTTGAAGCAGCTACAATAATGTTTCTCTGCAAATCAAAACTACCCCTGAACTGCAAAAATTTGAAGCAACTGCAATAATTTTTCTCTGCAAATCTTCTGGTTAGGCTTGACAATCAGAATAAACAGTAAACATATGGAGAGACAAGAACAATCAGGTGAGGCTTGACAATCAGAATAAACAATAAACATATGGAGAGACGAGAACAATCAGGCGGGTCCCAAGCCTTGTCAACAACCATTGGGCAGCATCAACAACAATCCAAATGAATTTGCACGAGGTTTATTACTCCCTCCAAAACCCGCACTCCTTACAACCATTGATCTATTTCTATTAACAAATGACAGGCTGATATCATGGACCCTGACCTATATGTCATTCAACGTCACATAATATAAAAAGTCTACGATGAATGTGAAATGGTTTTCAAAAATTGCTTCTGCAAAAGAAAACTTTGCCTCATCTGATTACTTCTCCAACAAATGACCACTGTAATCTTTGGCTTTGTATTGATGCTAATCGGAGCAAGGCGTTCTGTCTCAATGTTGTTATGTTAATTGTTTGAATACAATATGGATGTTGTTGTTATGTTAATTGTTTGAATACAATATGGATGCTTTAAGACTCGACTTTGATTTGTGATTTTTCTCTTCTTTACAATACGAAGTATTCTCTATAAAAAAAAAAAAAAAAAAAAAAAAAATTCTTGACTATGCAGCCAAGACTCTGGTGATTATAAACATTCTAATACACCAACAAAAATTACTATCATATATCCCTAATAGTGTTTGCTAACATATTCTTTGAATTGTTTCCTCCATGAAACATAGTTCACTTTATCTTTCTACCGCAATGCATCCAATGAAAATATCCTTTACACTGCAACGAGTTTACTACAATTTCTGCTTGACTTTATATCCAACTCCCATTTTAAAACAATAGCATCATACAACTCCAAAAAACAACATCCAATCAGCCTTGATGTGCTCTACCGAAAATAAGCATCTTCGCTACATTTTAATAATAATAAAAAAAATCAAATTACATCCCTGGGCATGGCCATGAAGGACTGAGATCTTGCGCAAAAGTTCTTTATTAAATGTCCACAAGTCCTATTTTCTGTGTTTTCTTGGCAACCAAGCAATTTGTTTGTGTTGTGTGCGGGAAAAATGAAAAAGATCTCTTGGAAGTCAATCTCCAAAGGCAATTCAAAAGCACATCCACAAATTTTGACAAGACTCTCTAGGAAGTCACGCCGCTTGGCAGGTGGCAGTTCAACTTCAAACAATGGCACTGACCCCACAATCAATGTGGCACTATGGTCTTCCAGTGCAAAATAATTTACAGCAATGGGCCTTACTAACTTTCTCTCCGTCAGATTGCATAATGGAACCCTTCAGCATTGCTTCCAATTAATAAACAGGGCAGCCAAGTCTTTGTCATATTCACGCAATTCGACAGGGGTTTTGGGTGTATCATGCTTGGACCATTCAATAATACCATTCTCAACCAACGTCTATAAGAAGGCCACACAATTGTCTCCCATTCAATCAAACTGAGCATATTAACAAGACTCTCATTCAACAAAGCATCTCCCCTACTCTAATACCACTGTAAGACACATAACACACAAACTAGAAACAATCTTCAACAATATATTAATGAATGTCTCAAGGAATGATGTACAATGTATACACATATAAATACATCAAGAAACTGTTGAATCAGTTCTTGAGGTTTCTTGGACTCTAATAACCGATTACCTAACATAAACTAACCCAAGGATTAGTTGCCTAACATCAAAGAACGATAAAAGAAATGAAGTGATTTCAGGTGAAAATTTGGACGCAGTTAGAAGTGCTGATGTGAAACCTAATATAAGCCCATGGGAAGAAATGACACACAATAAACACAGAACTAGTCTTGGTTATAACAATGATGTATATTTTCACATTCCAGACTTTGCTAAACCTATAAAATTTCGAAGTGCAGGTTTTTTGGATGGTGTAGTTCCAGAAAAAGTTGATAGATGCCAACAATGTAACAAAGTTGGACATATGAAAGATAGGTGTTTTGATCTTCACCCATGCGATTATTGTGGAAAGCAGAATCACGAGTCAAACAGATGTTCCAAAAAGAAAAGCACTGCAAGAGAGAAGCAAAGTTTTGGATGGATTGCTTCTTGGGAATGGACGAAAGCAACCAAAAAGATCTACAGATCATATCGAAGAATTCGTTTGAGAGTGACGAGTCTTGCAGTGATGACGAATATTTCTCACCTTGTATCCAAAAAACAAGGGATTTGTTGGTGGATGATTTGCTACAGGTTCGAGTTCGAGATGTCAAGCGAGCCTGAGCCACAACCTCAGTGGATTGAGTTGTTTCTGAGCGAGCACTTCCAGATTTGGAATTGTTCGAGGAACTGCTGTGACAGTTCCGGAGTTTGTGGTCAACTTAAAACCACATTTTTTGTTCTGAGAACTGCTCTGTAGGTTCCAAAATTAGTGTTGGTGAGACATTGAATTCTCCCATTTTTGGTTTATGGTCATCCTTGAAAACCATTTCTGAGAGACATTCAGCTCTTGGCTGAGATGCATTTATGCATTCTAAGCTCTCATTCTTGGACTTTGGTATATCCCTTCGGATTAAGGGGGGGAATATTAGGCAACTAATCCTTGGGTTAGTTTGTGTTAGGTAATCGGTTATTAGAGTCCAAGAAACCTAGGGAACTGATTCAATAGTTTCTTGATGTATTTATATGTGTACACATTGTACATCATTCCTTGAGACATTCATTAATATATTGTTGAAGATTGTTTCCAGTTAGTTAAATGACTATTCTTCATTACTAATGCCTATCTATTCATGAATCTGGGAAATGTTATTTTCAAGTTCACACTCTTAGCTCATCTTAGCTCATCATGAATCCTTCTGGGGCGTACTTCCAGGTTATACATCTGCAGGAAATGCATCAATCAAAAGAACACTAATGATCCTGATCAAATGGAAATACATTTGGATGATTCCAATACAATGAGTAGGGTTAGTAGGGGAAAGTCTTCTCTTAGACGATGTATAAGCAGTGGATCATCGGGAATTAGTGGTAGTTATAATTCTATTTCTTTTTCATTTTCCATGCTTGGTGGAGTTGTTCTCCAAGAAGATGTTCAAGTAAGCAAAAGCAAGCCAAAGAATGGTTTCATGAATTGGTTTTTGTCCAAAAATCAGGGAGATGTTGAGGATGGTCAGTGAAAACTTGGAAGAAATGTTCCTTTTTTACGCCCAGCATCTCTCAATAGGCCAGAGACTCCAGTGTTCATACTGGGATGCAATGGGATCCATTGCAGCAGTTGTTCACGGGTTACATTTCCTTTTTTTTTTTCTCTTGCTTTCAAGCATTGTTGCCAGTTTTTACGAATCTCCGCATAAGCTTCGAAAAGATGCCAGATTCTAGGCACTTCCGTATATAGTTTTGGCAGCAAAATGCCTCCTCATGGGACCAGTACAGAGGTATTGTTTTGCTATTGCTGGTGGCAGGCTTGTGCGATGTATACGATCATTAACTTTAACAAGATTGTTTACCAGGAGATTGGATGGTTTGAAAATGATCAGTAAATGGACAAACCTGTTAGCGTTTTGTTAACGGGAGGAAAACACTCCAAAGAGTAAACACTAAATTTTTATTCTCCTTGGGTAGACATTAGATATATCATATTGGTGATTATCCTAACTCCAAATTTCTATTTTCAGTGGTGCAATAGGTGCAAGATTATCAACAAATTCTGTGACAGTGCATAGTATGAAGTGAAAGATGTTGATTTGTCTTAATATTTCAACAATTGTTGCCGTTGTCATTATACTTTTTAGCAACCGGAAGTTGGCACCGCTTCAAGGTTGTCAGAGCAAAGTAGTCTCCATGTATTGCATGTATTTTTCTTCGCTTGAATATTTAGCAATGAATGTCATTCGCTCTAAAAGGAGTGTACAGACTGCATATTGCTAGACATGGTTTAGAAATCATATGGGAATATGTAACTAGCACAACCACATTAGTAAAAACTAATGTGGTTGATATACGCCGATAGGCGTATATAAAATAGATTTACAACCACATTTACCAATGTGGTTGATATACGCCGATAGGCCTATATCCACTACCCATCACATTAATTTATATATCAATAAATAAATATTATATATTAATAAATTTATTATATTAATTTGAAAAATATATATTATATATTAATAAGAATAATAATATATACATACTATAAATTACGATTAACTATATACATAATATAAATTAACTTGAAATATATATAATATATATTAATATAAAAAAATATTAATAATATATAATAATTTAATATATCATACATGGCTATACTATTAATAAAGCAAAAGAACTAATAATATATTAATAATATATATTATATCATAGTTAGTTATATTATTAATAATATTATAATATTACAAATATTCATTATTAATAAATATTAGAATATTTATTTATAATGATTATTAGTAACATTATAATCTAATATTTATTAATAATAATTATTAGTAATATTATAATAATATTTATATTACTAAATAAATATTAAAATATTATAATATTATGAATATATATTATTAATAATGAATATTAATAATATTATAATATTACTAATAATCATTATTAATAAATATTTCAATATTAAATAAATATTATTAGTAATATTATAATATTATTAATATTATAATAAATAAATATTAAAATATTATAATACTATTAATATATATTATTAATAATATTAAAATATTAGAAATAATCATTATTAATAAATATTTGAATATTTATTTATAATGAATATTAGTAATATTATAATATTATTAATATATACAAAAATAAATTAATATTATTATAATATTTTTATTCATTATTAATACTTATTATAATAAGTATTAATAATATATATTAAAAATATTTATTAATATATTATTAATATTAACTATTTACATACTATAAATTATCTTGAAATATATATAATATATAATAATAATATTTATTAATATAAAAATAATAAAAATAATATTTAATATTTTAATATTTATTTATATATTAATATCATAGATGGTTATATTATTAATAAACCAGAAAAACTAACAATATATTAATACTATTTATTATATATTAATAATATTATAATATTACTAATAATCATTATTAAACTCAAGAGAGTAATAAACCATATGAAACAAAATTTAAAAACAAAAAACCCAAGAGATTAATAAACCCTAACAATTAATATTTGAGAGTGAAGATATTAATAAACCCAACTGATAATTAATAATACAAACCCAATGTCATCATAAACCAAAGGTTTAAATATTATAAACCATAGGAATTGGTGAACCCAAGGGATAGATATTATAAACATAAGGGATCAAAATTAAAAACACAAGAGATTAATAAATCGTAAGAATTGATTTTTTAAACTAAAAAACCTAATAAATTAATAATCCATAAGAATGAATATTTTAAACATAAGATATCAATAAACGAACGAGATTATTAACATTATAAACCAAAAGAACTAATCGACCCAAGGGTTTAATATTATAAAGCAAAGGAATCAGCAAACCCAATGGATAAATATCATAAACCTAACGGATGAATATTACAAACAATAAAGATTAATAAACGCTAAGAATTAATATTTTAAACTGAAAAATCTAAGAAATTAACAAACCCTGAGAAATAGTATTTTAAACTCAAGAGAGTAATAAACCGAATGTGTGATTAACATTTAAAACCCAAGAGTTTAATACTATAAACCAAATCAATTGGTGAACCAAGCGAAAACCATTACCCAAAAAATTACAAACCAAACGAATTGGTGAACCCAAGGGAATTGATTTAAACATTGAGACAATTATTGTCACAATGCGACGTTGGACCAACTGTGACCAAGGTTGGCCATGGGTGACTTTCCTATTGAGACAATCTTTGTCAGAATGTGACATTTGATCATGGATGACATTGATCGAGTATTCATATTATAAACCAAAAGAACTAATAAACCCAAGGGTTTAATATTATAAACCAAAGGAATTGGTGAACCCAAGGGACAACCATCACCCAACAAATTATAAACCAAAAGAAATTGGTGAACCCAAGGGAATTGATTTAAACATTCAGAGAATTGTTGTCACAATGCGATGTTGGACCAACTATAAGCAGGGTTGGCCATGGGTGACTTTCATATTGAAACAATATTTGTCAGAATGTCACATTTGATCATGGATGACATTGATCAATTATTCATATTATAAACCAAAAGAACTAATAAACCCAAGGGTTTAATATTATAAACCAAAGGAATTGGTGAACCCAAGGGACAACCATTACGCAACAAATTATAAACCAAAAGGAATTGGTGAACCCAAGGGAATTGATTTAAACATTGAGACAATTGTTGTCACAATGTGACATTGGAACAACTATGACCATGGTTGGCCATGGGTGATTTTCATATTGAGACAATGTTTCTTATAATGTGTTATTTGATCATGCATGACATTGATCGATTATTCATATTATAAACCAAAAAAACTAATAAACCCAAGGGTTTAATATTATAAACCAAAGCAAGTGGTGAACCCAAGGGAAAATCATTACCGAAAAATTTATAAACCAAAGTTATTGGTGAACCCAAGGGAATTGATTTAAACATTGAGACAATTGTTGTCACAATGCGACGTTGGGCCAAGTATGACCATGGT
Source organism: Pinus albicaulis (assembly GCA_034641835.2). Taxonomy (NCBI): domain Eukaryota; kingdom Viridiplantae; phylum Streptophyta; class Pinopsida; order Pinales; family Pinaceae; genus Pinus; species Pinus albicaulis. The sequence continues at coordinate 882,438,136 of CM076571.1, read as the reverse complement.
TGGGCATGGGTGATTTTCATATTGATACAATGTTTGTCAGAATGTGACATTTGATCATGGATGACGTTGATCAATTATTCATATTATAAACCAAAAAAACTAATAAACCCAAGGGTTTAATATTACAAACCAAAGGAATTGGTGAACCCAAGGGATAACCATTACCCAACAAATTATAAACCAAAAGGAATTGGTGAACCCAAGGGAATTGATTTAAACATTGAGACAATGGTTGTCACAATGCGACACTGGACCAACTATGACCATGGTTGGCCATGGGTGATTTTCATAATGAGACAATGTTTCTCATAACGTGTCATTTGATCATGGATGACATTGATCGATTATTCATATTATAAACCAAAAAAACTAATAAACCCAAGGGTTTAATATTATAAACCAAAGCAAGTGGTGAACCCAAGGGAAAATCATTACCCAAAAAATTATAAACCAAAGGAATTGGTGAACCTAATGGAATTGATGTAAACATTGAGACAATTGTTGTCGCAATGCGACGTTGGGCCAAGTATGACCATGGTTGGCCAAGGGTGATTTTCATATTGATACAATGTTTGTCAGAATGTGACATTTCATCATGGATGACATTGATCGACTATTCATATTATAAACCAAAAAAACTAATAAACCCAAGGGTTTAATATTATAAACCAAAGGAATTGGTGAACCGAAGGGACAACCATTACCCAACAAATTATAAACCAAAAGGAATTGGTGAACCCAAGGGAATTGATTTAAACATTGAGACAATGATTGTCCCAATGCGACGTTGGACCAACTATGACCATGGTTGGCCATGGGTGATTTCCATATTGAGAGTCAGTTTCTCATAATGTGTCATTTGATCATGGATGACATTGATCGATTATTCATATTATAAACCAAAAAAGTAATAAACCTAAGGGTTTAATATTATAAACCAAAGCAAGTGGTGAACCCAACGGAAAATCATTACCCAAAAAATTATAAACCAAAGGAATTGGTGAACCCAATGGAATTGATTTAAACATTGAGACAATTGTTGTCGCAATGCGACATTGGGCCAAGTATGACCATGGTTGGCCAAGGGTGATTTTCATATTGATACAATGTTTGTCAGAATGTGACATTTCATCATGGATGACATTAATCGACTACTCATATTATAAACCAAAACTAATAAACCCAAGGGTTTAATATTATAAACCTAAAGAATTGTGAACCCAAGGGAAAACCATTACCCAACAAATTATAAACCAAAAGGAATTGGTGAACCCAAGGGAATTGATTTAAACATTGAGACAATGGTTGTCCCAATGCGAGGTTGGACCAACTATGACCATGTTTGGCCATGGGTGATTTTCATATTGAGACAATGTTTCTCATAATGTGTCATTTGATCATGGATGACATTGATCGATTATTCATATTATAAACTAAAAAAACTAATAAACCCAAGGGTTTAATATTATAAACCAAAGCAAGCAGAACCCAAGGGAAAACCATTACCCAAAAAATTATAAACCAAAGGAATTGGTGAACCCAAGGGAATTGATTTAAACATTGAGACAATTGCTGTCACAAAGCGACGTTGGACCAACTATGAACAAGGTTGGCCATGGGTGATTTTCATATTAAGACAATATTTATCAGAATGTGACATTTGATCATGGATGACATTGATCGATTATTCATATTATAAACCAAAAGAACTAATAAACCCAAGGGTTTAATATTATAAACCAAAGGAATTGGTGAACCGAAGGGACAACCATTACCCAACAAATTATAAACCAAAAGAAATTGGTGAACCCAAGGGAATTGATTTAAACATTGACAGAATTGTTGTCACAATGCGACGTTGGACCAACTATGACCAGGGTTGGCCATGGGTGATTTTCACATTGAGACAATGTTTCAAAATTTGACATTTGATCATGGATGACATTGATCGATTATTCATATTATAAACCAAAAGAACCAGTAAACACAAGGGTTTATTATTATAAACCAAAGGAATTGGTGAACCCAAAGGAAATTCATTAACCATAAAATTATAAACCAAAGGAATTGGTGAACAGAAGGGAATTGATTTAAACACGGGGAGATAATCAAGTTATTTCCACTGCGACTTTGACCAACTATGACCATGGTTGGCCATGGGTGATTTTCATATTGATACAATGTTTGTCAAAAATGCGACATTTGATCATGGATGACATTGATCGATTATTCATATTATAAACCAAGTGTCATGTATAAACCCAAGGGTTTAATATTATAAACCAAAGGAATTGGTGAACCCAAGGGACAACCATTACCCAACAAATTATAAACCAAAGGAATTGGTGAACCCAAGGGAATTGATTTAAACATTGAGACAATGGTTGTCCCAATGCAACATTGGACCAACTATGACCATGGTTGGCCATGGGTGATTTCCATATTGAGAGTCAGTTTCTCATAATGTGTCATTTGATCATGGATGACATTGATCGATTATTCATATTATAAACCAAAAAAAGTAATAAACCTAAGGGTTTAATATTATAAACCAAACCAAGTGGTGAACCCAAGGGAAAATCATTACCCAAAAAATTATAAACCAAAGGAATTGGTGAACCCAATGGAATTGATTTAAACATTGAGACAATTTTTGTCGCAATGCGACATTGGGCCAATTATGACCATGGTTGGCCAAGGGTGATTTTCATATTGATACAATGTTTGTCAGAATGTGACATTTCATCATGGATGACATTGATCGATTATTCATATTATAAACCAAAAAAACTAATAAACCCAAGGGTTTAATATTATAAACCAAAGGAATTGGTGAACCCAAGGGACAACCATTACCCAACAAATTATAAACCAAAAGGAATTGGTGAACCTAAGGGAATTGATTTAAACATTGAGACAATGGTTGTCCCAATGCGACGTTGGACCAACTATGACCATGGCTGGCCATGGGTGATTTTCATATTCAGACAATGTTTCTCATAATATGTTATTCGATCATGCATGACATTGATCGATTATTCATATTATAAACCAAAAAAACTAATAAACCCAAGGGTTTAATATTATAAACCAAAGCAAGTGGTGAACCCAAGGGAAAATCATTACCCAAAAAATTATAAACCAAAGGAATTGGTGAACCCAATGGAATTTATTTCAACATTGAGACAATTGTTGTCGCAATGCGACGTTGGGCCAAGTATGACCATGGTTGGCCATGGGTGATTTTCATATTGATACAATGTTTGTCAAAATGCGACATTTGATCATGGATGACATTGATCAATTATTCATATTATAAACCAAAAAAACTAATAAACCCAAGGGTTTAATATTATAAACCAAAGGAATTGGTGAACCGAAGGGACAACCACAACCCAAAAAATTATAAACCAAAAGGAATTGGTGAACCCAAGGGAATTGATTTAAACATTGAGACAATGGTTGTCCCAATGCGACGCTGGACCAACTATGACCATGGTTGTCCATGGGCGATTTCCATATTGAGACAATGTTTCTCGTAATGTGTCATTTGATCATGGATGACATTGATCGATTATTCATATTATAAACCAAAAAAACTAATAAACCCAAGGGTTTAATATTATAAACCAAACCAAGTGGTGAACCCAAGGGAAAATCATTACCCAAAAAATTATAAACCAAAGGAATTGGTGAACCCAAGGGAATTGATTTAAACATCGAGACAATTGTTGTCGCAATGCGACTTTGGACCAACTATGACCATGGTTGGCCATGGGTGATTTTAATATTGATACAATGTTTGTCAAAATGCGACATTTGATCATGGATGACATTGATCGATTATTCATATTATAAACCAAAAAAACTAATAAACCCAAGGGTTTAATATTATAAACCAAAGGAATTGGTGAACCCAAGGGACAACCATTACCCAACAAATTATAAACCAAAAGGAATTGGTGAACCCAAGGGAATTGATTTAAACATTGAGACAATGGTTGTCCCAATGCGACGTTGGACCAACTATGACCATGGTTGACCATGGGTGATTTCCATATTGAGACAATGTTTCTCATAATGTGTCATTTGATCATGGATGACATTGATCGATTATTCATATTATAAACCAAAAAAACTAATAAACCCAAGGGTTTAATATTATAAACCAACCAAGTGGTGGAAAACCAAGGGGAAATCATTACCTGGGAAAAATTATAAACCAAATTAATTTAGAACCCAAGGGAATTGATTTAAACATTGAGACAATTGTTCTCACAATGCGACGTTGGACCAACTATGACCATGGTTGGCCATGGGTGATTTTCATATTGAGACAATGTTTCTCATAATGTGTCATTTGATCATGGATGACATTGATCGATTATTCATATTCTAAACCAAAAAAACTAATAAACCCAAGGGTTTAATATTATAAACCAAAGCAAGTGGTGAACCCAAGGGAAAATCATTACCCAAAAAATTATAAACCAAAAGGTATTGGTGAACCCAAGGGAATAGATTTAAACATTGAGACAATGGGTGTCACAATGCAACGTTGGACTTGAATCAAGGACCATGGTCAGCCATGGGTGATTTTCTATTGAGACAATGTTTCTCATATGTCATTTGATCATGGATGACATTGATCGATTATTCATATTATAACTAAAAAACTAATAAAACCCAAGGGTTTAATATTATAAACCAAAGCAAGTGGTGAACCCAAGGGAAAATATTACCCAAAAAATTATAAACCAAAGGAATTGGTGAACCCAAGGGAATTGATTTAAACATTGAGACAATTGTTGTCACAATGCGATGTTGGACCAACTATGACCATGGTTGGCCATGGGTGATTTTCATATTGAGACAATATTTGTCAGAATGTGACATTTTATTATGGATGACATCGATCGATTATTCATATTATAAACCAAAAGAACTAATAAACCAAAGGGTTTAATATTATAAACCAAAGGAATTGGTGAACCCAAGGGAAATCTATTACCCAACAAATTATAAACCAAAGGAATTGGTGAACCCAAGGGAATTGATTTAAACATTGAGACAATTGTTGTCACAATGCGACGTTGGACCAACTACGACCATGGTTGGCCATGGGTGATTTTCATATTGAGACAATATTTGTCAGAATGTGACATTTGATCATGGATGACATTGATCGATTATTCATATTATAAAACAAAAGAACTAATAAACCCAAGGGTTTAATATTATAAACCAAAGGAATTGGTGAACCCAAGGGACAACCATTACCCAACAAATTATAAACCAAAAGGAATTGGTGAACCCAAGGGAATTGATTTAAACATCGAGACAATGGTTGTCACAATGCGACGTTGGACCAACTATGACCATGGTTGGCCATGGGTGATTTTCATATTGAGACAATGTTTCTCATAATGTGTCATTTGATCATGGATGACATTGATCGATTATTCATATTATAAACTAAGAAAACTAATAAACCCAAGGGTTTAATATTATAAACCAAAGCAAGTGGTGAACCCAAGGGAAAATCATTACCCAAAAAATTATAAACCAAAGGAATTGGTGAACCCAGGGGAATTGATTTAAACATTGAGACAATTGTTGTCGCAATGCGACGTTGGGCCAAGTATGACCATGGTTGGCCATGGGTGATTTTCATATTGATACAATGTTTGTCAGAATGTGACATTTGATCATGGATGACATTGATCGATTATTCATATTATAAACCAAAAAACTAATAAACCCAAGGGTTTAATATTATAAACCAAAGCAAGTGGTGAACCCAAGGGAAAATCATTACCCAAAAAATTATAAACCAAAGGAATTGGTGAACCCAAGGGAATTGATTTAAACATCGAGACAATTGTTGTCGCAATGCGACGTTGGGCCAAGTATGACCATGGTTGGCCATGGGTGATTTTCATATAGATACAATGTTTGTCAGAATGTGACATTTGATCATGGATGACATTGATCGATTATTCATATTATAAACCAAAAAAACTAATAAACCCAAGGGTTTAATATTATAAACCAAAGGAATTGGTGAACCCAAGGGACAACCATAACCCAAAAAATTATAAACCAAAGGACCAACTATGAACCCAAAAAATTATAAACCCAAGGCTTCAATATTATAAACCAAAGGAATTCATGAACTCAAGGGAACATTATTAAAAACATAAGTTATACCAATAGTCCATTCTGTTTATATTAAGTTGAGTAAGTGTTTTTCATAATGTGAAATTGGACAATGCATTAGTATTGAACTCCAGGACTAATATAAAAACCCCAATATTTGAATTTAATAATGTGAACGGAATATTATTACAAACCGAAAGAATCGGAAAAATCAAGGAATCAATGTTATAAACCCAATTGATCAACAAATACAATGAAATATTAACAGTATAATCATAAAACATAAATAAAGCAAAGGGACCATTAATATTAAAAAAATTGAAGGACTGAAATTAACATATGTGTTTTGTTTTCTTTACATAAAGAAATCCCACCACAAAAATGGACTCAAAACAATCCATCAAATGTCATTTATCAAACAGCCTCTTCAAGAACACAAGCAGACCGACCACAAAAGGAACACCAATTCAAATCAACATGATAATGATCCCGATATTGAACGCTTTCCAACCAATCCCTTCTTGTTTTTCTCCCAGCCTCCCTCATGTGCACATGCAACAGGTATTTCACATTGATTTTCATTTCATCAAGCACACGAAGGTGCTCATCAATGAAAGCAGGATGGAACCCATGCTTTCTATCTAGCTTGTCCCAAATGTAAGAAACAAGACTGATGAGTCTAGAAATATTCGCCACCGCTTGATTATAGTAGATCCCATCATTATTATCCATACCTGCATTTGAAAGGAAAACGACAAAATAAAAATTTATACAGAAAGAGATAGAAACATCTAGGTAGATATATATATATATATATATATATATATATATAGCACCCCGTTTCTATTGTTTTTAAAAAAATGAATCTTAAAAATGCGATGCTATAAACCTCATTAGAAATACATACTGCAGATGAAAAGAGTGATAAAAATAAATTTGTGATATGACCCATATTACAATAATCAACAAGAAAGCACAAAATTCTAAACTCAATGTTTATAATGAAATATTAATAATGTTAGTAATTCAATATTTGTATTTAAATTAATGTCAATGTATATATTAATTGTAGTCTAATATTATTAACAAATATAAATATCTTGTCATTGAACCAAACCACAACACATTTAGCAAACCACATTGATAAATATTTTTAGTTTCATGTAATAGGGATATGGACTTCAATCTTGAATTTAATGATTGGCTAATATAACTGGCTGTATATTTCTGAATGGTCTACTATAAACAAAAGAACAATAGCGACTAAAAACTGGAGGTATATTGAACAACACGGAAAACGATGTATGGAATTTCTCATATATTACTATATTTCATCTCATGAATGTATTCATTTAATTAATACATAACACTATATAACACCCCGTTTCTATTGTTTTTTAAAAACTGAACTATAAAAACGTGATGCTATAAACCTCATTAGAAAAACATACTGCACACATGAAAAGAATGATAAAATTAAATGTGTGATATGACCCATATTACAATAATCAACAAGAAAGCACAAAATTCTAAACTCAATGTTTATAATGAAATTTTAATAATGTTAGTAATTCAATATTTGTTTCAAATTAATTTCAATGTATATATTAATTGTAGTCCAATATTATTAACAAATATAAATATCTTGTCATTGAACCAAACCACAACACATTTAGCAAACCACATTGATAAATATTTTTAATTTCATGTAATAGGGATATGGACTTCAATCTTGAATTTAATGATTGGCTAATAAAACTGGCTACATATGTTTGAATGGTTTACTATAAACAAAAGAACAATAGCGACTAAAAAATGGAGGTATATTGAACAACACGAAAAATGATGTCTGGAATTTCTCATATATTACTATATTGCATCTCATGAATGTATTCATTTAATTAATACATCAAAAGAATTCCTTTACTAAAATGAAAAAAGAGACGATAATAAAAACAATTATAAAACATTATATAAATATGTCAAAACACTATTAGCTACATGTGACAGTGATATGGAATTCCATATTGATTTTTAATGGCTGGCTCGTGTAACTAGTTTTCTACCTGTGAATGGTTCATTGTAATAAAAATAACAAAAAACGACATTATAAAAACAAGAAAATTAAAGAACAGGAAAAACGATGTAAACAACAATCCAAAATACTACTATGAATTCGATGAATGTAGACATGTCATTAATATATCAAAAGCATTATTATTATATAAATAGTTGCATATCATAGCGATATGGACTTCAATCTCTCCTCTTCCTTCTTCCTAATTGTAACATACGCACTATTATTCATCTTGGCATATCGCTGATAAGAGAAAGGCGGTGCAATGCGCAAACCATCTATTGATTTCACTCTTGATATGGCTGTGAAGGTCAGCCCTTGTTGTTCTCTATTCCCGATATCAATTGATGTTCGCTCTAAAGTCAAACCTTATGACTTGTGAATTGTAAGAGCCCATGCCATCTTTAAAGGAATTTGTTTTCGATTTCCTCTTATCACTGGTGTGATAGGCACAATGTTCGGATTGCTTGCATCAAACGGAACACCAACATTCTTATCAAAAATAACAGTTGTGAACATTGGAAGCTCAGGTGGCTTAGAGTTGGGCATATAAAATATTTCCTTCACATACCCAAGTGCACCATTCACCAAGCCAGCTTCAACCCACAAATTACATGTCAACATAACACGTTGGCCACGTCACATCAAAACTTCACAGTCTAGTTGATCATCATCGGCACCACTGATTTCTGAATGTCTTGAATTCACAGCAATACATCGTGCAATTGGAGAATTTAAGGATTTCAACATATGTCTGTTATGGAAGGAGACCAAATTATTTGTTGGAAACATGTGAACTGATGCATTAAATAAATCCCTTTCTCTAGGATGCAACCTGATATCAGCCTGCGACATAAGAAACTCTCAATCATCAAGAACAGGTTCTGCGTTTCTTATTTTATTGAGGACTCGACGAAAACAAGATTATTTCTCATCGCTCCCTTGTTGGCGAAATATTGTGTCAAGAGTGACAACAGTATTGAATTTTTTCCATAAGACTTTCCCTGCTGTATTACCTGCATACAAAGGCTTATCTCTCACAGGAGGTAGCTGGCCAAGGTCACCAACAAGGATCATCGATCTACCACCAAAAGGACAATTCTTTTTATCTGGAAATGCTTCTCGTAATCGAGCATCTATTTGCATGAACAACCTTGATCCTAAAAAGCCCATTTCATCAATCAATATATATCGAATGTGCCTCATTTCCTCTTGGAATAGTGCCAATGATTGACCCTGTAGTGGTTTCATATCTCTAATTGGGATTTTCAAAGCAGAGTGTATTGTTTTTGCATGTATATTGAAAGCAACTATTCCTGTTGGGGCAAGAAGAAGCAAAGGACTTTTCCCATTACTTGACAGATTAGAAAGAGCCTCAGAAATACACTGGATAAGGAAAGACTTGCCAGTGCCTGCAGTGCCTTGAATAATCATAAGAAGAGCTTAACGAATCTCATATTCAGCAGAATCCCTTAAAACGATTTCAAAAGCAAGTCGTTGTTTTTCTGCCAATGAATCCAAAGAGACAAATGTTCTATTTGAAAGGTCACCAACATCACCCCTTGATATTGCATTCCTTATAAAATTAATAGCTTCTTCGGCCACATCATCAGAAATAGTTGTACCTTGCCAGTCAAAGGATATATCAAAATCCCTTCGACCAAGGGTGTGAAGATCAGAAACATTGACACTATTTGGTGGAACCAAGTGAGAGAAAAGTTGCCACTCTTGAAAATCATCTTCAAGATTCATTTCCTGGTTAGCAAAATCACCATCTTCTCCATCTTCAATATTTTCATCAATTGATGGATTTCGATCAACATGCCAAGCTCGATATCGGAAATTCCTCCAGTTTTCAACAATAATTTCAGTTGAAAGCCCAATCTCTGTTGAAATGTCACGAAACGGCTTGTACAAGAGCAATTCTGACCAGTAAAACGTTTCAAATTCCTCTGAATCCTCACCAGGAATAGAGTAAAACCGTGGCCACACCCGAACAATTGCATGAGCATCTCTTGGCCTCCATGGATCTTTTTTACGGCTGCTCTCCTAGGTCCAAGATCTCGTTGTTTCTATCAAAGATAGATGGTCGAGGAAAGAAGGTCTCTTCTGATAATTTTGAACAAATGTATTCTCAGATGAACAGTGTAGGCCATCCCTTGAAATTTTTCTGAACACCTTTCTCCCAACATTTAAGGAAACAAATTGTCGACTACACACAACAAGAGGCAACTTAAGCAACATATGACATGTTTCTTGTGCCCCAATGTCGCGTTCAACGACTGTTTCAGCAAGAAATCTCCTGTAAGCACATAAAGCATGATCCTCAGAGGCAAAAGAATCTGAAATTCTAGTTAACATATCATGATAGCTTTCAGACCTTCTCTCTGCTTTTGATGCATACTTAGCAATATATTTCAGGACAGCATGCCGAGAAAGCATTGGTTGGCAATCAACATTTGCACGCCACATTGCTAGAAGGTCAATGTTATGTACATTGAGCCTATCATCATTTCTTACTGGTTCATATTTTTTTATTCCTTGATCATCTATGAACAATCTTGATTCCCCAGAAAGATCCCATGGGGCATTGTACCGACAAGCGAGAATAGTGCCCTTTTTGCGCAAACAAGAATCTACACTACACTTTGTGTGCCTTTGGACACGGTTCAACAATTCTTCATAATCATTATGAGGATTGCAAGAGAAAATCTGATCATTATTCAGTAGGCAAGGGTCATCATTGAGACTTCTTGGAACCATTATATTGCGATGATGTATTTCACGTGGATTCCATGCAGTTACATAATTGTCAAAGAATCTCTTTGCATGTTGCAAATCACAATCATTTGACCAATCAAGTCTTTCCATGTCAGGAGCTCCTTGCAACCATAGGAAACCATGGATATGTGTTGAACCTCTATGTTGCCACTCATATCTGGAAAAAATGAACACAGAGCTAATATGAAAAATATGAATGGAAAATCAATAAGAAATTGACAATGAATAGAAAATAAATTCAAGAAAATAGACCTGTACCAGAAGTCTTTAGCTTTAAGATATTTTTGGATAACTTCCTCTCGAAATATATTGAATCTATGGTGCATAAATGTGGCAACAATATGAGGGTACTGGATAACATTTTCAACCTTCATACGATGCTCATTTAAGGAACGAGAATGTGACGGTGCAGGCATGAGGCTATGCAGCTCTGGCCACTTTGTGTCGGTTGCACTCAAAGTAAAGAACAAAGATGGACATCCCAACTGAGTAATCATGTCAGTCAATTCAGCGACATTTAGTCCAGTATGCCCTTGTACCTCTTAGACAAGACCCAAACCGCATAAGATGCTCAACCAACTTATTATTTGGTAAATCAAAAAGTTGCTGACGCAACTCATCAATTGTTGTCGGTGAGTTATCATGTAAATTTTTCTTCACAAAAACTGAAGCAGTTGCTTGGCTACGATGCCTCATTATCATGTTCAACAGGAAATATCGGAAGCGAGGATGGCTTCCAAACATCTGATCGTAGTATCTAAGAAGATGCAATGCATACTCATGAAGTTCAACAGTACAGATGCATGGTTGCAACCAATCAGCAGCACCAGTGGGGAACAATGTGGGGAATGCCATATCCAATAACCCCTCAGTATTATATTCATTCACTGGAGACGTTCCAATACTGGGCCAATCCATTTCATCAACATCTAAAGAATCAACATTATCAAGAAATGCTCTAATTTCTTCCACTTCTCTCCGTTCATTAGGTAGGCGAGCAATAAAAGACGAAGGATGAGAGGGCAAATGGTTAAGAGGAAACCCTTCATTATTAGCTGCACTGAACTCAGGTTCTGCAATGTCACAATCAACAAATTTAAGCCTGGAGGAGACATCTGTTGATCTTTCAGGCAGAGCATTCACTGAATCATAGTCAATCACAACATCTCGATAATATGGATCACGTTCAATTTTGAAACGCAATGCGTCCATGACACGGGATATTTTTACATAACATTCATAATGTTTAGACCGAGCACCATGTCTCCTCACAATCAGAAAGTCAAGATCTTCAACATGGCGCGGAAGTCTTTGTGCAATTGTTGAAATATCTTGGGGAAAGCTAATTGTGTGTCCGCTATACTTATATTGCCCACCTCGAGCATGTGTCACTTGCAAAATAGGATTTACACGTGCTATTAACATTTCTTCAACTTGAGTAAGAACTCTTAAAATATGAGGTTGCTCACCAGGATCCATGTTATTATAGCCACAAAAACGATGCGAACCTCTTTCATTCTTACATCGTCTGCAAACAGGTCCTTCAGCATCTCTCAAAACTTGGATTCCAGGATATGATTCATTGCAAATGTGGCACATTTGGACAACTGACAAGCTATCTAGCTTTTCTCGAAATCTTTTATGCACTGCAATCATATTTTCATCAAAATAAAGGTAGACATTAGATATATCATATTGGTGATTATCCTAACTCCAAATTTCTATTTTCAGTGGTGCAATAGGTGCAAGATTATCAACAAATTCTGTGACAGTGCATAGTATGGCGGGAGATGCTTTATCACTTATTCAGAATATTTCAACAATTGTTGCTGCTACTGTCATAGCTTTTTCAGCAAACTGGAAGTTGGCACCGTCTTCAAGGTTGGGTTACAGTGAAGTTCCTACAGGGTTTTTCTGCTGATTTAAAGGTCAGGAATGTCATTCGCTCTAAAAGGAGTGTACAGACTGCATATTGCTAGACATGGTTTAGAAATCATATGGGAATATGTAATTAGACAAAATTTTCAATTGTGATTCATGGTTTGATACAAGTCGGACTCTCAACTGTAGACCAGGTGGACTCTCCCTTTCTAAAGAGCTTTAACCAGTTTGGGATGTTATTACTAATAGAAAAGAATCATATTCCAGTCGATGTTTGAAGAAGCCAGTCAGGTTGCAAATGATGCTGCTGGAAGCATTCGAACCGTTGCCTCCTTTTCTGACGAGGACAAGTTGATGAGCCTCTACAATGAAAAATGCTCTTTTCCGTTGAAAAGTGGATTTCGGCAGGGAATTATAAGTGGACTTGATCTTGGAATAGCAGATTTACTGTTGTTCTCCGTATATACAGTCAGCTTTTGGGTAGGGGCTCGGATGGTTGAACATGGGGAAACAACCTTACATAAAGTTTTCGGGGTAAGGACTACTAAATAGCAGTTTGCCTGTTTGAAAATTTGATGAATGAGAATCCAATGATTATTAGGTGATACTGGAATGGCTAGAGTTACTAGATCTATAAAAGGTTGTATTCATAAGTTTATTTCTTCGAACCCCAATAGAAGAACTTGCAATTAACTGCAATGATGTATTTGCTAAGAAATGTGTTTTCCATTTGGTTTCAGATACTTGATATGTCAGAGTCTCATTGCATTACTTAGTGTCATTTGGCCTCTATAATTCAGGTGTTTTTAGGACACATTGGAGGGATGGATACTGAAGGCAATGAACTACCACGTCTAGTCTATGTGTCTCATGAAAAGAGGCCTGGCTTCCAACACCACAAGAAAGCCGGTGCTATGAATTCATTGGTATATACTTTGCTTATGATAGCTACAGGGCTCTTTTTTCTTCTAAAATTTGGCGTGTTTATTTTATGGCTTTGATTTGGTTATAGAGACATTCACCTCTCATTATGTGCAGGTCCGTGTTTCAGCAGTACTCACAAATGGCTTTTATCTGCTGAACCTCGATTGTGATCACCATATAAATAATAGTAGGGCTCTGTGGGAGGCCATGTGTTTTATGATGGATCCTAATCTTGGCAAGTCTGTTTGTTCCGTCCAGTTTTCTCGAAGGTTTGATGGTATTGATAGGTATGATCGGTATGCCAATTGCAATACAGTGTTTTTTGATGTAAGCATTACGACACCCATCTGTTTTCTTTCTCCCCTAGCCCTGCTGAATAATTAAAAGAAGCTATCCATGTTATTAGCTGTGGGTATGAAGACAACAGACTGGGGACGTGAGGAATACAACACTTTGAAAGATTATCATATTAGTTCATGCAGCTTTTTGATACCTCATTCTTCAGTTAATTGCTAAATTGATTCAATCTTGTGTCTGCAGATTGGGTGGATTTATGGTTCAGCGACGGAAGATATTTTAACTGGCTTTAAAATGCATGCTCGAGGCTGGAGATCCATTTATCGCATGCCTCCTCGCCCTGCTTTCAAAGGGTATGCTCCTATAAATCTTTCTGATCGTTTGAACCAAGTACTTCGATGGGCATTGGGTTCTGCTGAAATTCTTCTCAGCCGTCATTGCCCAATTTGGTATGGTTATGGTGGAATGCTAAAATGGCTGGAGACGCTAGCATACATGAACAATGCAGTTTATCTCATCACTTCTATCTCTTTGGTGGCTTATTTTACATTGATGGGCATTGGGTTCTGTTGAAATTCTTCTCAGCTGTCATTGCCCAATTTGGTATGGTTATGGTGGAAGGCTAAAATGGCTGGAGAGGCTAGCATACATGAACACTACAGTTTATCTTATCACTTCTATCTCTTTGGTGGTTTATTGCACATTGCCAACTATTTGTATTCTCACTGGGAAGTTTATTATACTACAGGTGAACTTTTTGGCCTGGTTGCAATTTTCTCCTGAAATATTTTGTGGTGCTTTTCATATAATGGAAGGTGTGATAGTTCCATAGAATAATTTTATGGTGGAGGAATGAACAATTCTGAGTCATTGGAGGTGTGTCAGCTCATCTATTTGCGGTTGTCCAGGGTTTTGTAAAAGTCCTTGCTGCTATTGATGCAAACTTCACTGTCACATCGAAAGCTTCAGACGAAGACGGTGATTTTTTAGAGTTGTATCTGTTTAAATGGATTGCCCTCTTGATCCCTCCAACGACTTGTTACAACATTGTAGGTGTAGTAGTAGGTATCTCACAAGCTATCAGTAGTGGTTATGCATCATGGGGTCCCCTGTTCGGAAAACATTTTTTTGCCTTTTGGGTGATTGCCCATCATCCTTTCCTGAAGGGTTTGATGGGACGACAGAACAGGACACCCACAATAATTGTTGTCTGGTCTGTTATTCCCGCTTCTATCTTCTCTTTGTTGTGGGTCCGAATAGATCCCTTCACAACGTAGATTAAAGGACGGGATCTGCAACAGTGTGGCATCAATTGCTAAGCTAAAGCTATATTCATTGGCTATGGGAATGATATATCCGGGCGTTTTCTTAACTGAACATTCCACATTATTTATTGGAGGAACAACTCATTTAGACCTGTGTTGATAATAAATTGTAGAAAGGGATGACGCATTGAGCAAGATCTGGAAAGCTAATTTATCATTGTAGTTTCAAGTTTGGATGGTTGCTGCTCGAGGTCTATGATGTACCCGTTACTGGGTATTTGCTAAGAAACATTTGGGATTTGCTCCTGTCAACATGTCATAAATTTGTGAGATGTCTTTGAAGTATCTGTCCATTATTTGGGATTTGCTCCTGTCAACATGTCATAAAGTTGTGAGATACCTTGGAAGTATCTGTCCATTTATGATTGATATAAAACCTTCGCCGGGAGGAAGCCCGCGTTCTCGTAAGAATTGAATTATCTAATCAACGTATTGAATTTATTCTAGGATGAAGATCAACATATCTTTTTTTCTTGGTGATAAGGATCTTTTTTTTCTTGGTGAGAAGGATCCTGTGTGTGCGGATGGTGAGTTATAGAGTATTATTTATGCAATGGTTGCTGAAACTTTTGGTATTGAAATAGAAGAATTTATTGCATGATTTGTTAGTCGTCCGCTATTTGTCCATTTACTGGGTCATTGTTCATTTTACTGTGATTGACCCTCCTGTGACAACTGTCATTCCAAAAGGATATATGTATGCACTATCGGATATATGTATGCAGTATACAGATAGTGTAGTAGTTGAATTGGCCATATCATTTTTCATCTTTTCATCTGTGGTACTTTTAAACTATCCCATGCTTGCGAATAAGATGAGCATATTTCATCAAATTCTTCACTTCCGAGGCTGGACTACCTGCTTGTAACTCGTAAATTTCTTAGGTTCTAGTCGAATTACATAACAGTTAAAGTGCCTAGAATACAACTTTTACTGGTGCTTAGAATAAAACTATTTTTACTGGTTAGATTTTCTATTGAGTTAAAAATGTATTTTTTATTATGCAGGTTTCTTTATCCTGGTCGTCAATTACAAATGTGCATAATTTTTCAATAAATTTCCTCGAAGGATTTTGGAATACAATAACTGAACCTCGTGATCTGAACATGTTTCTTATCTTTGTTTTTAATTACAAATCTGCATAATTTTTCCATAAATTTCCCTTGATACTGTTTTCTTTCGAGAACTGTGTTGGTTACAACAATAGTGGTATGCAACACTGCTGTTATCAATTTGACTTTTATATAGTGTATCAAGTCAAGTACCTATGAATTTAAAATATGCTCCTATTCAAGGTCTAGTTCATAAGAGGTCTATCCTTATTGTGATTTATGCCATCCATATTATTTAATTCTCTTAAAAGGAGTCTTCATAAGAGTTCTATCTTTATTGTGATTTATGTCATCTAATATTATTTAATTTTCATAAAGGCCTCTTTCTCTATGGGAGCTTCTTTCATGAAACAGTATCCCTTAAAATAAAACTTCCCTTATGTTTTATTGGCATCATATATTTTACTACTACATGCATTTGAATGTGTTTCTTTCTAAATAAAATGCATTTGAATGAGTGACTTTCTAAATGATCAGAATAAAGCTCAATAGATTATAATCATGAATTCTTGATTGATCCTTTTCTTTCTAGTCAAAGAGATCTATCAATGCCTATTCAGTATTTTGGGAACAAAAATCTTTGACAATTATGGAGAATCAAGGAGGTCTATCAATGCCTATTCAGCATTTTGGGAACAAAAATCATTGACAATTATGGAGAAACACGTGTGGAATAAATATATTTATTATTTGTTATTTTATCTCATTTTCAATAGATTATAATCATGAATTCTTGATTGATACTTTTCTTTCTAGTCAAAGAAGTCTATTAATGCCTATTCAACATTTTGAGAACAATTTTTTTTTTGACAATTATGGAGAAAACTTATGGAATAAATATATTTATTATTTGTTATTTTATCTCATTTTGGAACATTTATAGAATAAATATGAAGTGCTTTTGAATCTAAATGATTAGAATTAAGCTCAATAGATTACAATCACGAACATAAATATAAAGTGCATTTGAATCTAAACGATCAGAATAAAGCTCAATAAATTACAATCATGAATTATTGATTGATCCTTTTGTTTCTAGTCAAAATTACAAGAATTCTTACAATCATGAATTCTTGATTGATCCTTTTGTTTCTAGTCAAATTTTGAGAACAAATTTTAATTTTTTTTCAACAATTATTGAGAAACACTTACGGAATAAATATATTGCTTATTTGTTCTTTTATCTCATTTTGGAACATTTATGAAATAAATACACTTATTATTTATTCCTTTACATACATATTATTTATTGTTTTACCTTATTTTGGAAAGGTAACTTCATTATCAACTATAACTATACTTAAAAAACTATAAAGAAAAGTAACACAAATGATGTGTATGCATCGATATCCAAAACATTTAATATAGTAGTACTACATGCATGGTATACATTTGTTAAAATGACATGTTTAAGTTGTGTGGTGCAAGTGTCCTAAGAGAATATTGGTAAATATTTGATATGTTTAAGTTGCGATCAACATAATGCAAATGTGTCAAGAGAAAAGTTTTTTTTGAGCCCAAATCCATGTATGTACTTATAAATGCATTATAATCAAATATCACAAAAATAATATACCCTCATTTCAACTTAAAAATGTTTAAAGACACATTAAAAACTCATTTTAAATAATCAAATATCACAAAATGATATACCCTCAATTCAATTCAATTTCATTCCTATAATTTTTTTTTAATATAAAATCCATATATAATTAAAACACATTTGAAATAACCACATATCAAAAATCCATATATAAAACTAAAAACACACGTGTGAAATAACCAAATATCACGATCTTAAAAAATAATATATTCCCTTATTCCAACTTAAAAAAAAAAAAAAAAAAATAGAAAATTACAAAACAAAACCATGCTCATACGCAGGGGTTCCTCCTTTCCCCAACCTCACAAAACTGTCGTTCTATTTCTAAAATATTATAAAAATAAAAAATAATGTTAAATTATTATTTAGTATTGTATTTTATGAAGCCAATTTCCGAATTTGCTTTGGCGACCCTCCATTAACTGCGGGGTCATTTATTGAAAAACTAATTATTAAGGTGAACATGCCTCCATTACGGATGCTCAATCAATGAACGTGGTCAAAGCCGAAGTGCCCGTCGAGCAGCATAGAACTGAACCAATGGCCATGGCTTCTCATACAATGCTCTGATTTTGGACACCAGTGCTATCTTCAAGAGCAATATTGAAATCATTGCAGTCAGTGGAGCATCAATTCGAGGTTCTGTCGGGGCTGTGTTTGATTTCGGCGTCCTGGGGAACAAATCCTTGCGAAATCCTGTGATTTTCTGAAGGAGGAGAGTTTGATTCCGGCGTCCTGGTGGATTGAGAAGCGTACAGGACGGGAAAGGCATGTGGCCTAATTACCGTCTGCTTCAACAATTGATCCACTAAACCACCCAAAAAAACCACCGAAACCGGTGGTTTGGTGCCCAACATCCCATCACCCAGATCGGACGATCACAAAGTCGTAGATTGGACGGTACAGATCGCGTTCATTGGATGGTCCAGATCGTCCTGACTGGACGGATGAGATCAAACGCATCTGACGGTTGAGAATGTTGAAATCCAACGGTCCAGATCGCACTAATCGGATGGTCTTGATCGTGCAGATCTGATGGTCCAGTTCGGCTTGATCAGACGGTCCACATTGTGTAGATCGGACGATTCAGGTCTCCCTGATCGAATAGATGAGATCAAATAGATTTGACGGTTGAGATCGCCGAGATTGGACGGTCAAGATCGAGTTGATCCGATGGTGCAGATTCCTTAGCTCTGACAGCCTAGATTGAGCAGATCTAACGGTAAAAATTGAATAGATCTAACGGCTGAGATCGTCAAGATCCAATGGTTTAGATCGTGCAGATTAGACCAAAGAAGCAAACATCGCGATTTTATCGCGATTTTTTCAACTCAACGATTTTATCAGCGATTTTTTCCCGATTTTTTGAAAAAATCGCCGATCGCCAAAAAATCGCGATTTTTTTGGTAAAAATCGTGGGCCCATCAAACAGCAACCCTATAAGTTCAAAAATCGATTTTTTTTTTTTTTGTCATTTTTGCAGCCCTCTCATTTCCCTGACACACCCTGTTGGCAGTTAATGGTAATGTTAAATTCTTAAAGTAAAAGTGATATTTCCTTTATTTTTCATTTTCATCATTTTACTTAAATTTTTAACATTATCATGAAATGACTCATGATGTTTAAGAGTGGTTTCGACCTCATTGGATTTCATATGGAGAAACTAGAATTTTAGATTTCACTCAAAATTCAACAGACTTAATGGTTTTCAGGGTTTCATGGTTTGAGGATTTGCATTGTTTCCATTTGATTCTATTATGTGTAAGGGTATGAGATTGGCATTTGATCAAGAGTATGGAGTCCTTTAAGAACCTTGATGTTGGTGGCATTGATTGTTGAACTTTGTTGATGTTGGTGGTATTGATTGTTGAACTCCCCTACTGTGGCCTTAACAAGAATGTACCCTTCACTCAAAGGAAAACAACTTGTTAGGCATGTTAATCTTTTTCTACCGCATTTTAAGGTTGAGGAGATGACCCCTTCACTCAAACCAAAATCATTGGTTAGACATGTTAAACTTTTTCAATTTCTATCATGTTATAAGGTTGAGCAATCCAAGTCTGAAGACTTTGAGCTAGATGATGTTTATGTACCTCTTGTTGATGATCCCATTTCTAGTAGCGATGAATCAATGATGAGTTTCATGAGGAGGAGGAGGAGGAGCAACAATAGGAGGAGGAGGTGACACCACCTACCCCTGCTACTGGTAGAGGACGTGGTCTACCTCCTTTAGCTCCTAGTGCTTCAGGATCTGGAGCACAACAGAGTCCATTGCCAGCCCCGCCAACTTCTTCATCTAGAGGGAAAGCTGTTACATTTTCTCGCAAGAGGGGCAGAGGAAATCAGTAGTATAGGTTATTTGGTGCATTCCTTTGTATATAACATTATGACTCATGATATGAGATACATTTTTATATTTTTTGTTGATATTTTGAGGTTGAGTTGAGACTCAGGACTTAGTATTCAGGACATGATTCACTATTATGTGTGATGTAGCACTAGACATGATATTACACGTCTTATATATTAGTTTTTTTTCATATTTATGTGTCAATGCATTTATTTTACGTTGTGGGTGCTTTAGATATTAAAAAAATTGAAAAAAAATGAATATTTTTGTATGTGCCGATTTTTCCCCGATTTTTACCGATTTTTTCCCGATTTTTACGATTTTTTCCGATTTTTCCCCTCGCCGATTTAATCCCGATCGCGATGTTTGCTTCTTTGGATCAGACGGTCCATATCATGTTGATCAGACGGTCAAGATCTGGTTGATCGGACAATTCAGCGCTTTCCGATTGAATGGATGAGATCAAACAGATCTGACGACTCAGATCGTCCAGATTGGACGGTCCAGATCGCACAAATCCGATGGTCTAGATTCTGCAAATCTAACGGTCTAGATTAAGAAGATCTGATAGTTCAAATCGAACAGATCCGATGGCCAAGAGACTACCACTTTTCGGTGATCTGATGGCCAGATCGAGCGCCTCTCAGGGCGCCAGTTGTCACTGATCTGATGGCTAGATCGAGCGCCTCCCAGGCTGCCACTTGTCACTGATCTGATGGCCAGATCTGTCTCCTCTCACACTGCTACTTATCGTTGATCTGATGGAAAAATCGGGTGCCTCTCAGGACGCCACTTGTCGCTGATCTGATGGCCAGATCGGGCACCTTCAGGCCGCCACTTGTCACTGATCTGATGGCCAGATCGGGCTCCTCTTAGGCCGCCACTTGTCGCTGATCTGATGGCAGGATCTAACGCCAGAGAGAGCGCCACTTGTCACAAATATGATGGCCAGATCGGGCGCCTCTCAAGCCACCACTTGTCGCTGACCTAATGGCCAGATCAGGCACCTCTCAGGCCGCCACTTGTCGCTGATATGATGGCTAGATCGGGTGCCTCCCAGGCCGCCACTTTTCATTGATCTGATGGCCAGATCGGGCTCCTCTCATGCTGCCACTTATCGCTGATCTGATGGCCAGATCGAGCGCCTCTAGGCCGCCACTTGTCACTGATCTGATGGCCAGATCATGCTCCTCTCAGGCTGCCACTTGTAGCTGATCTGATGGCCAGATTTGACACCCGAGAGAGCGCCACTTGTTAGAAATCTGATGGCCAGATCAGGCGCCTCTCAGGCCGCCACTTGTCACTGACCTGATGGCTAGATCGGGCACCTCTCAGGACACCACTTTTCGCTAACCTAATGGCTAGATCGGGCGCCTCTCAGGACGCCACTTGTCACTGATCTGATGCCCAGATCGGGCTCCTCTCAGGCTGGCACTTGTCGCTGATCTGTTGGCTAGATCAGGCCCCTCTCAGGACGCCACTTGTCGCTGACCTGATGGCTAGATCGGGTGCCTCTCAGGCTACCACTTGTCTCTGATCTGATGGCCAGATTAGACTCCTGTCAAGCTGCCACTTGTCACTGATATGATGGCCAGATCAGGCGCCTCTCAGGACGCCACTTGTCACTGACCTGATGGCCAGATCGGGTGCCTCTCAAGCCACCACTTGTCACTGATCTGATGGTCAGATGAGGCTACTCTTAGGCCGCCACTTGTCGCAGATATGATGGCCAGATCGGGCACCTCTCAGGTTGCCACTTGTTGCAGATCTGATGGCCAGATCGGCCTCCTCTAAGGCCACCACTTGTCACTGATCTGATGGCCAGATCGGGCGCTAAAAAGCTGCCACTTGGCATAAATCGGACAGCCAGATCAAGCGCTTGCAAATCTGACACGTGGCATAAATCGAACGGCCAGATCGAGCGCGTGCAAATCCACCACGTGACATAAATCGGGCAACCAGATATGTGTAGATCAGATGGACACCGCCTGACGCTTTACTCCATGGCCAATGTCGCAGTTTCTGCCTTTGTAACTTTCCATCATCTGCAGGGTTCTCTCCTCGGCCAAGTTTCGTGGCACCTCCATGAGTGACGCTAATTATCAGTTGTCTGTCATCATCCGCAGCATTCTCTACTAGGCCAAATTCGCAGGGTTCAAAGGAAGATTTCGAAGCGCAATCCTTTGATTTCATGAGGGACACCAAATTATGGATTGTGTGCTCAACCAAATTCGCATGGTTCGAACAGGAATTTCGAGGTGCAATGCTCTGCCCTCATGAGCGACGCCTCTTTTCAGTTCTTTGCTGCTCGACGGACACTTCGGCTTTGACCACGTTCATTGATTGATCATCCGTAATGGAGGCATCTTCACCTTAGTAGCTGCTTTTTTAATAAATGACATCGCAGTTAATGCAGGGTCGCCAAAGAAAATTTGGAAATTGGCTTCATAAAATACAATACTAAATAATAATTTAACATTATTTTTTACTTTTTAAGATATTTTAGAAATAGAACAATTGTTTTGTGAGGCTGGGGAAAGGGCAAATACAGTATCTCCATTCCCCCTGCGTATGACCCTATGACCATGGTTTTGTTTTGTACATCACCTAGGGAAATCTCCGTACAAATCAAAGTATTATTTTGTAATATTCTAAGTTTCATTTTGTAATCTTTTATGGTTTTTTTTTTAAAGTTGGAATAAGAAATATAATTTATTTATTTATTTTTGAGATTTTGATATTTTTGAGAAATATTACCCGTGTTATGGAAGTTGGTATTCATCTAGACTCAGGGCTAGTGGGGACCATTTTTGGGGACACAATGAAGTCAATTGTGCCATAATTGGGTGAACTTGCACAACAATTTCCCAACATTTACTGATAGTGGGAACCTAACTATTAAGCCAGAAGCCAACACTTCATTTTTTTTAAATCATTTAACTCTCTACATCATGTTTAGGGACTAGTTTGATAAAATTGTGATACATGTTTGATAAATTCCCTTTACATGGTGTTGTGATCCAAATTTGATAGGCTCCCCTAATTTGACATTTTATGTTTTTCTTCTTACCTAGGAATTGTGAAATGTTTATGTAATATAGTCATGCCATCACGATCACGATCCTATATGTTAAATCTCCATGAGATGGCCTCCTAAATGCAGATTACATTCAAATACAAACAACATATAAGGTTATGAAGAAAAAGGTGTACAAACAAAACAAAGAATACACGTACAATATCTTCTCCTGAAAAAGGTAGACAGAAAAAAACACCCAATGCCCATGGCAGTGGGCAGTGCTGAAAAAAATATGCAGAATAATAATTTATTGTTTGCAGATGCTACAATACATGACCATAAGTCATGTAAAATCAAAAGAATCAATTGAATGAACGAATGACTATGTACCCAAAAGCAGCATACAGTAATATATTGTATAGTTACTATATGATATCATATGTATGAGTCCTATATCTATTGTTGTGGTGCTGTTGAAGTGGAGTGACGAAATTCAAGTTTTATTTCCTCCAGCTGATGCACAACCCCATCCATCTCTGGCCTTGTAGAAGGCACACGGTCGACGTAATGCATAGCCAGTTGCAAAGCGTTAAGTAACCCATCTCCAGAATTAGAAGCTACTTTCATCAATTCCAGGTCAAAAACATCATTAGTCCACTCTTATTTCACAATGGGTTGACCCATTCAGGAAGGTCCATCCCATTGCCTGTGCTCATGGGCTCTCTTGGTGACTTGCCAGCCAGAAGATCCAGCAGGACAATCTTAAAGTTGTATACATCTGTCTTAGTGATGCTTTTCTTCAGTTTTGTGAGTTCAGGAGCCCTGTATCCAAGATCCCCCTACTGTGGCAATCACATTGGAATTGGCAGCAATTGTCATCAACCTAGATGAGCCAAAATCTGCAATCTTGGCATTCATGTTTGCATCAAGTAGGATCTTGTTGGAAGTGAGATTTCCAAGAATGATGTTCTCATTGCTGCATAGATAAGCAAGTCCTCGCCTTGCACCAATTGAAATTTCCATCCTGATGTGCCAATTCGAAGGTGTCTCTGAGCCTATGGTTGCCAAGGAGAAGAAAACAATATCCATCAGAGATTCCTGAGTAATTTTGAGTGATATAAGACCCAATTCGTTTGGGGTCCATTTCCTCAAGATTGGGCCATATACCAATAAAAAGCGAACTAATTTCATTTACATAAACCACATTTTAATGCAAACCTAAGTTTATCAAATTGTGCTCTTATTTGGGTGAGAAAAATACCATGAAGGAACGCTGCAAGGCTTCCACTGTGCAAAAAAAAGAAAATATGTCAAGACCAAGATTTTTTCATCTCAGGCCCCCGCAATAAGCTCTCGGGGAGCAAGAAAATTAAGATGCCCGTTCTTCCTAAGAGCATTAGCCTGGCCTCGAAACTCTCTTTGACTCTTTGTTATTCGCTCCCTCAACTTCTTCACTACAACTTGATTCCCGTCCTCCAAAGTAGCCTTTCGTATGTGCTCTTGCCCATTACTTCTGCAGTTGCAAAAAGTAGGTCACCTATTGTGAATACTAGACAATCATCTGTTGTGGCAATCACATTGGAATTGACAACATTTGTCATCAACCAAGACAAGCCAAAATCTGCAATCTTGGCATTCATGTTTGCATGACGCAGGATGTTGCTGGAAGTGAGATTTCCATGAATGATGTTCTCCATTGTTGCGTGGATAAGCAAGTCCTTGCCCTGCACCAATTGAAATTTCCATCTCGATGTGCCAACTCAAAGGTGTCTCTGAGCCTCTTGCTGCCAAGGAGAAGAAAACAATATCCATTAGAGATTCCTGAGTAATTTTGAATGATATAAGTCCCAACTCATTTGTGGTTCATTTCCTCGAGATTTGGCCATATACCAATAAAAAGTGAACTAATTTCATTTACATAAATCCCATTTAATGTAAACCCCATGGAGCCGCTTCTTGCCTACAGACATGGGATCCCTTTGTCAATCTTGACTCGGTGCTTCCCCCATGGGAAGGGAAATGAACTGGGCCCAATGGGGTTTCCTCGGACCCATAAAAAAGAGGTTGTTACAATGGTAAGAAAAACACCATGAAGGAATGTTGCAAGGCTTCCACCAGGAATGAATTCAAAGACCAAGAGTTTTTCAACTTTAGGTCCCCAGTAATAAGCTCTCAGAAGCAAGAAAATTAAGATGCCTGATCTTCCCAAGAGCAGCAGCTTCTGTCTCAAATTCTCTTTGACTCTTTGCTATTTGCTCCCTCAGCTTCTTCACTGCAACTCGATTCCCATCCTCCAAAGTAGCCTTATACACAGTTCCATAAGTGCTCTTGCCCATTACCACAGTTCCATAAGTGCTCTTGCCCATTACTTCTGCAGTTGCACAAAGTAGGTCATCTGCTGTGAATACCAAACAACCATCAAAGTGTATAATATTTTCTCCTTCAACCACAGCAACAGTGCCTTTCTATCCCGCAACTTTTCCAGTAGATTCTTGACCCAAGAAACAGAAGAGGAGAAGTAAACCAACGATCATGATCAAGTTAATAACACTCCCAATAATAATCAAAATGAGCCATATAGTTTTAACTTTAAAGTATTCTTCCCTTCTTTCTCGGCAAGTTCGATTGAGATACTATTGGAGACCCACTTGGTGATAAGGATTGATTACAAGGGACTGTAATATCATATCCACAGAGACCCAAATTCCATAGGAAGAATGGTGTCATCCCTAGGAAGAAAGGCAAATTCCCTATGAAGAATGGCATTGAATTGTCTTGCCAAGGAAGATGGAACAAGACTACAAAGCCAATTTTCAAATACATTGAAGCTCTTAAGATTGCTCAACCTTACTAGAGTAGATGGGATGACGCTATTCAACTTGTTAATTTAAAAATAAAGCAATGACGGGTCAGTGATATCTCCAATGGACAGGGGAATCTGTCCATTCGAATTGTCATGTCTCAAACACAGGGCTACCATTTTTTGAAAGTTTCCTGTTTTGATGGGAATAGTATCGGCAATCATATTGTGACCTAAATCCATCTGGTTAAGAGAAGTAAGATTGTTGAGGTGTTCACTGAAACTTCCATTCAATCTATTATAGGATAGGTTAAGGGCTTGGAGCTGTTTAAGATTACCAAGCTCAATCGAAATGGGTCCTTGACGCTGATTGTGACTCAGGTTACACTGCTAAAGCTTTCTCAGATTTCCCGATGAGGGGGGAATGCTTCCAACAAATTCATTGTTCTCGACATTCAAGTAGTGGAGCTAGTACTCCTCTTTCCTTCACCCATGTATTAGGCAATGAGCCCTGGACATCGTTATTCTAGAGGTTTAGAAATGTTAGAAGGATTCTAAGCCAGGTCTGCAAGAAATGATCTAGTGAGGTTGTTGATGCTCAAGTTAACTCTATATAGGTTGCTTGAACTTCCAATCCCAACAAGAATAACCCCACTCAATAAATTGTTACTCAGATCCACAGGTTGAAGGGCAGGAGAATTACCAATCCCTTATGGAATGGTACCAAAGATCTTGCTGTTAAAGAGTTACACGCCCCTTAGGTTCCTCAGAACAGCCAGGGAACTTGGCACTGCACTGGCTAAAACATTGTCATGCAGATTCAACTTTCTCAATGTCACTTGAGATGACCCACTTGATCATAAATACGACCTCCCAAACCCCTCCATGGAATCTGTATAGAGATCACTTGTCCATTAACATATTTGATTCCAAGCCATCCTTCAGAGCATGCTCCAATCCCACTGTCATTCCAGCTCTTCAAAATACTTCGAGGATCATCAAGGGCGTGCTTGAAGGCCTGAAGAGCCTGATAATCTTGTTGTGTGAGAATCATCCCATCATTATGCCCTGAAACACTCGGAAAAAGTGTGAGGAACCAACATCACTAGCCTACCACCACTATTTTCTTCCTCTCTTTTGCCATAGTCTTTCTCAAAAGAGCTTCAAGCACTATAGCCCCACTAGACCCTTCAGGGACAATATGAAAACCCACAACAGATAAAGAAATTCACAGCTCCAACCTGCTTTACAAAAACAATTCAAAACAAGTGATCATCTTTACAGCAACACCAGCAAAAACAACTAATATTAACTTCCATTTTGGCAACATTTTTTTTTATAAAATGTTTTATTTTTGCTTTTCTTTTATCATGTTAATATGTGCATTGCACCCAAAAAAAAAATATTATATAAAAATTTTTAATTTATGCTTTTATGTTATTAAAGGGCCACCTTAGTATGGGGAGAGAAATTAAATGTGATTCTTATTCATATCAATGATGATAAATAAGCTTCTTTCTCGGAATTGTATATGAAACATTAGGAGAAGCTTCTTTCCCTGAATTGTATATGAAACATTAGGAGCATTGGAAATAGGAAAGAAACCTTTCCATTATTTCTTGAGAGCGACACATCACTTGCTAGGGACATGAGGCAAAGGAAAAACTTATCCTCCTTTACAGAGATTCTTGGCACACCAAGAGATTGAGGCTCTAGAGAGATCATCATCTGAGCACCTCAATTTGATATGGAGATACATAATTCACCACGTGTGCTAGACAACCATAGGTACTTGCATATACATAAAAGCAATTGAATTATTTTTAATTTTACATAAGGCCAATGTTTTGTAATAATTCTTGAATCCCACAACCTCTTGAATCCCATGAACCTAACATGTACCCACAAATATGATCATGTGTGGCTAGATACTCATCATATAAATTGACCGGGTCTTGCAAGGTCAAATTTTGATTAGAAAACACTGTTAGTTTTTGGCTCTCTAAATTTCAAAGGTCATCTCATTCTCAGGTCCCAAACTAGAAGATGGAAAGAGTAGGTCCTAATTATTTTGCTTCACTTAAGCAAGAAATTAGAGTTTCAAGTCAGAGTGTCAAGATGGTAAGATTATAACTATTTGGGAAGAAAGAAAGTAGTGTTTCAAGTCATAGAGTGTCAATATGGTAAGATTATAACTATTTTTCTTGATAGATCATTCCCTACATTACAAGATAATATTTCAAAGAAAATAATGTTTGATATATGTTTCTTGAATTGCAAGTGATGTAAGTGTTCAGACATTCCATTCCCACATGAAGAAGAACACGTTCTCATGATGCATCTAGTGCCCACACTAGAAAAAGAAGACTCTAGGTTAACTGCTATTTTTGCAAATGGGAGACCTGCAAATAGCCCCAAATATGGACTTGTCTATATTGAGCAAAAAGATAAACTGATCCCTGAATGTAGATTTAAAGATCTGCCAACAGATTATAAGAAACCATCAGTCCCTGAAATCCAAAAGTTTTATACTTTAATGGATGGTTGCCCTAAGCATCAGATCCCTGCTCAATGGATGAAGCAGATGTTGAATTGGGATATCTATACCCATCCACAGGCTGATGAGTTTGGTTTGTCACACACTCCAGAGGAGAAAATAAAGTTAGAAAATGAATGGAAATCATATATGGAGAAAAAGAATATGTGGATTTCTTTTTACTCCTGGAAAAAGGCTAAAGAATCAGAAGTTGTTTTGATGATTGATTCTGCATCTTCCTCCTCTCATTCATGGACAACCATAGATGGTAGCAAAGTTGAAACAGCTACAACATTTCCACCCTTCAAAGGAATTGTCCTAGGGGAAGGACAACATTCTGTTAAAGCATATCCTTTGATACAAAAGGATGATTCATTAGTTGGGGTTGAAGGGAAAGTGCAAAAAACTAGTGAGCAATTAAATTGGACCAATACTACACTTACTGGTCTCGAAAGAAATGTTGCAAAAGATACCACAGTAAAGGATCAGATTGATAGAGTACAAGTCTCTATTAATGATGTAAATAATTCTTTGAATTCTGTACAGTACAATTCTTCTGCTGCAAAAGATTATTCTTTAGAGTCCTTAAAAAAGATTGATGAAGTAGAGAATAGTATTATTGAGCAATCTATCTCTACACGGCATTTAATTTCAAATATGTCTGACAAAGTAGATAGAATAAATTTGAAGAAGACAGATAGAACTATACCAGCTTCATTTTTGCATAAGGGAAAAGCTATTCATACTCATGAACTTAGTGAAAGCCCAGTTGCTAGGTTTCCTCAGTTATTCCCTAAAGAAGCTGATAAACCTGCCCAGCAGTCTAAGCCTGAATTGCCCAGTTCAGAAAAGCTTACCATTTATGCATTATCCCATGAGTCTGATTCAGACACCCAAGTAATTCCTGTGTATGAACCTCTTGAGCCTCAGTTTACTAGACATCCTGCTCCTGATCTAATTGGTGTTGGAAGAATACCCCCAAGGGAAACATTCTTTGAAAGCGGCAATAAGGAGTGGAACCTAGATAATTTGTCTACAGCTCAAATTAGACAGATGTTAGATCAGATGATTACAGAGTATAAACTGATGTGTGTTGCAGGAAAGTCAGAAGTTGAATCCTGCAAAACTTTGATTCAGTGTTTCACAGGAACACTTGCTAGATGGTGGGAGCTGGAATCCTCTCCAGCCATGATTGATAAAATGGAGAAAGAAGTGGTAAAGGATGAGATTGGAGATGTTGAATTCCATCCTGATGGCAAACCAATCAACAATATGATTGGAGCACTGACTGCTATGATCCAAGAGCACTTTTGTGGTGCTGATGTCACACTATCAGATAAGCATGAGTTAATACTAATGAATCTGAAGTGTAGAAATATTAACCAGTATGAAGATTTCCACAGAGATTGGATGCTAAGAATCTTCCTGGTTAAGGATCCCAAAAATCTGTTGTGGAAACAGATTTATTTGGCAGCTTTACCCTCAAAGCTTGTTGATATTTTGAAGCTGCAAGAAGTCTTCCCATTACCTCTTGAAGTTTATTTATGGGGAGAAATTTATTCTATTATTACTAAAGTTCTAATAACTCTCTGTACCAGCTCAAAAAAGACAAAGTCTATAAACAAGTTAAATAGACTTCCTGGTACAAAGTCTTTCTGCAGTAAATATGGCATAACCATAGATGATCCTTTGGTTACTCGTAGAAAATCTAAAAAGAAGGCAAAGAAAGCCCAGTGACAAAGTCGAGCTTATACTTATCGTTTGAGCTCCAAGAAAAGAAATGAGCTCAGACCAGAAAAGCCTAAGAGAAAGCCTTCACACAGAAGATATCAAAAATTTGCTCCCAGAACTCATTATTATGGACCAGTTGATATTCAGCCTCGATCCCAGAAGGTTGAAAGAATGAAGGGAGTCGTATGCTGGTTATGTGGCCAGCTCGGACATATTTCCGATCTGTGTCCTACGGCATTGGAATCAAAAATAAATCGTGGGAAGAAATCACAGCCACAGAACAGAGCTAGTACTTCTACTACTGTTAAAGTTGAATCTAAATGTGCTCGATGTGGTTCTTCTTTCCACAAGACTGAGGATTGTAACAGAATTGCTATTCAGCAGGCTGAAGAAGTCTCCTCCTCTACTTCTGAGACTGAATCCTCTTCAGAATCCTCTATGGAGGAAATTCATTCTCATTGCCACTGTTCTGATTCAGAAAATTGTAAATGTGGTTGTTCTGATTCTGAGTCTGACTTTTCTTCTGATAATTCACTTCCTGAGGAATTTTCAGGAAAACTAAAATTTTTGATGGCGCAGACTGATGAAGATGAGTTTAAAGTATTTTCTCACATACGCGCCCTGGAAGAAGGTGATCTCAAGACGAAGTTGCTTGAGACATTCATGTCCCATGGTACTGGTTCCTCCAGTACTCGCAGCAGTAAGAAGCCCATTTTTGTTGATGCTTCTTACGAGAAAAATACCAAATCATATCTCCGTCACAATTCAAGCAAAGTTCGTGCACTCACTTTGGGGGAGGTGAGTAAGGAGATACATTCTATGAAATCAGAAATTTCTGCCCTGAAACTCCAAGTTACACCAATTGTCTCTGGCAGAAAAACAAATTATACTTTGCATACAGACTCTGCCTCTGCACAGTCATCTGATGTTGAGATAGCTGAAGGAAGACCTGGTCCCCATTTGGGTTTCAGAGAAATGCAAGTGCTTGCTGTTCAGTATCAACAGCATCATGTCAAAATTAATATCTGCATTGAAGGCAAAATATTTTCCTTAACTGCATTATTAGACTAAGGTGCAGACGTTAATATACTTTCTAAAAAGGCTGTTCCCTCTAAATTCTGGGTATCTGCTACCAGAAAGGTGATAGGGTTAGGAAACAAGACCCTAGAGTTTGAAGTTCCTAAAGCTGCTGTGTGTTTTGATTCTCACTGTGTTAAACTCAAATTTGCAGTAGCAGACATTCCAGTTGACTGTATTCTTGGGAATGTATTTTTAGCAGCAGTTGAACCCCATGGTTCCATTAGATTTCCAAACAAAAAAGGGGGATATTTCATCACTGTACCTACCGCTGATAAAAAAAGGGAAGAGGATAGAATTGCCTTTTGTTTCTAATCCTCGGGTGTCGACTATGGTGCAGGTGATGCAAGAACTACAAAAAGCAGAAAACAGATTGGCACAACTCAAAGATCATAAAAGTATGATCAGAATTGAAGATTAGTTGAGTTCTCCAGGAATTCAGAAACAAATTCTGAATTACAGAAACAGTTCGAAGACACATGCTGTTCAGAGGAACCCAATGCATTTTGGCATCAGAAACAACATTGTGTAGAATTGCCCTACAAAGAAGGCTACACAGGCAAACCATGTAAATCCAGAGCTATCCCAATGTCCAAAGAATACAGACAGCTCTACGAGAATGAAATCAATCAGCTTCTGGAAAGAAAGCTGATCCGAGAGTCTAGCAGCCCTTGGAACTGCTATGGCTTCTATGTCAATAAAAGAAGTGAACAGATTAGAGGCATACCAATATTGGTGATAAAATATAAACCTCTAAACTCTGTTTTAGCTGATGATACTTATCCTATTCCGCATAAAGGAGATTTGTTGAGTAGGATATCTAGAGCTAAAGTGTTTTCCAAGTTTGATTTGAAATCAGGGTTCTGGCAAGTGGCAATTGCAGAACAGGACAAGTTCAAGACAACATTTAGTATTCCTGCAGGCCACTATGAGTGGAACGTAATGCCATTCGGCTTGAAGCATGCACCTTCTAAATTCCAGAAGGTAATGGATTCCATCTTCAAACCATATGCTGAATGGCTATTAGCCTATATAGATGATCTCCTGATTTTCTCCAAAAATCTCCAAGACCACTTCAGACACTTAAAGATTTTTATGAAGTTGGTAAAAAAGAATGGTCTAGTCTTGAGCAAGAAGAAGATGGAGTTCTGCAAGACTAAGATCAAATTTCTTGGGCACCAAATAGAGAATGGTCAAATTGCTCTTCAAAGTCACGCCATAGAATTCGCAGACATATTTCCAAATGTTATTCTGGATAAAACTCAGTTACAGAGATTTCTCGGCTGCCTTAATTATGTGAGCAATTTTTATGCAGAATGTGCCATAGACAGGTCTCTACTGAATCAGAGACTGAGAAAGAATCCTAAGCCTTGGACTGAAGAACACACTAAAGCAGTCAGACAAATCAAGGCAAAGGTTCGCACTCTCCCTATTCTCTATATTGCTGACCATACGTATTTTAAAATTGTTGAATCTGATGCCAACAACATTGGTTGGGGAGGTGTCCTCAAACAAAGGGAAAATGAGCAGAGCAAGAAACAAGAAGAACAAATCGTGCAGTATGCCTAAGGTGTATGGAGTAAGTCTGAGAAAAACTACTCCACTATTGAAAAAGAGGTCAAAGCTGCATGGAACTGTATTAGAAAATTCTCTATTCATTTGGTTAACAAATTCTTTCTGCTAAGAACTGATGCACAAGCCCTGGAAAAAGTCATAAATAAAACAATCAAGAACCCTGAAGATGCCAAATTTGCAAGATGGCAAGCTTTATTTGCAAATTTTGATTTTAAAGTTGAACACATAAAGGGTATTGATAATTCTTTGCCAGATTTTCTTAGCAGGGAATTTCTCCAGCTACAAGAACACCCCGCAGAAGTCCAAGATGAACATGTGATGGTCATCATCACAGAATGGGATCAAGCCCATCAGAGAGAGACTCTGAGAACAATCCAGGATGAAAAACCATGGGCTGAATATAGAGATCAATGGAGGCCGACCTGGCAACTCCGTAATACCAAAGTATTAGATGCAAACGTTCAAAGTCATGCAGATCTTTTGCATCTAGTACTAGAAAGAAGAATACACCCCAGAGGAAGCAGATGGATACATGATATGGTGTATTCAGCAAGCATGATTGGATCTCAAGAAGCAGAAAGATCCCTTTCAGAAGATTTTTGTGACCTCTTTGTCATATGTACTGGTGGCAGTGACAGAACAAAAATCTATTATAAATCTTATGCAATCAATAGAACTCGGTATCCAGGTTGGAATTGGTCAGAACGATTCAGGATGTGCCTTGGCAACAATCCTGATTTTCTTTTTCCAGATACCATCTATAATTTTTCTGGATATAAAACTTTATCGTGGAATTTGATGAATAAAGATGGTAGAAATGAAACACATTATACCAAAATAAAGTTTGGGTCCACCTGGATCACCCAAGCTAATCAGCAACCACCATGGTTGAATGAATGGTGGAGAGATTATGGGTTAAGTGCCTATAGTATGGATCCGTAGTTTTATGAATCCTACTTTCAGAGCAAATGTGACTGGTGCATAAATGAAGGCATAGGGGAATGCTTTCACATCCCTTATCCAAATGTCAGAGGACTCAGCCAGCTTGAGTTTAGTGGTCTGGATAACCTTATTCTAGAAATGCATATGCGTATGCATCATCAGTCGCTGGTTATGACAAAGATTAAACACCAGTTTGTCTTAAACAAACCCATGATCGTTAAAAGAATCTACACAAAGGCTTGGGATGATGCAACATATCCAAGATTGAGATTTCCCAGAATCAAAATCTTGGACGATCCAGAACAGTGCAGTACAAGTGGTTCTCGTGGGCTCCACTAACAAAAGCCTCCACTCTGTTTTGTCACCCAGTCACAGGTTCACAGTGACCGGATTTTTCTCGAGGGTTTTTTCCCATTTCAAAAAGTTTCCTCAGTATAAATAATTATGAGTATTTCCTCGTGGGCCTTTGTACATTAAAGGTATCCATAGTGTACTTCACACACCTCACATAATTCAGTCCGGAAGTAGGAATCTCTATGCGGATGTCGCCTCAGCGTTACCCGAAAACAATGATTCCTCCTCCATGTGTCTAGACATAGGACGAACCAAATTGATTGTTTTCCCCCCCTCATTTGTTATAAAAGGAGGGTAAGGCTCATTCATTTGGCATTCGGAGTCGAGTGTGTTAGAGTCATTTTTGGTTTTTGAGTCGAGTCTGAGCTCCCTGCTCTGCATCTGCGAGAATTCTCTCGATCTGTTTGCATCACGGAGATTAGTCTCAAGAGTCTGAGCTCCCTGCTCTGCATCTGCGAGAATTCTCTCGATCTGCTTGCATCACGGAGATTGGTCTCTCAGTCCTAGAGTCAGATCTGACCAGCCTGCACATCAGGACCTATGAGCCTGGTGTGAATCTAAAGTGGCGAGATCTGTAGATTGAGTATGTATATGTGTTTGTGTGTTATGTAAGAACTCTGAGATAGAGTCTACATCTGGCCAGGTAGCCTCCAGTAAGCTCTCTCATTTATTGAGTAGAAGAGTCTGGTAAATGCCACTGCAGTCAATCTCTGGAATTAGATCTTGAGTCCTGTACTCTGAAATCATATGTAATATCATTCTGAAATATCAATAAAGAGAGAAGATTTTTCCGCATTTTAAGTATTGTTACTCTGAGCTGTTTGATATTGTCCATTGAGGTAGTATTATCTCCTTAAGTTCACTGAAAGTTCGCCAGAGGTTCGCCAAATCACGAAGGGACGCCAAGGCCGTTGAAGGCGAGGGGATGACGTGTTAAGGCCGTGAGAGTGTGAAAGTGAAAGTAGGTTCGTGTATGGGTTCGCATAAGGAACTTTGAGGATCAAAGACAAGAAGAGACTCAGTGAGGCCAAGTCCGCCTGTGTGTGTGCGCGATGCTAAGCAAGCTTTTTAAAGCCCCTGCTAGAAATTGGTATTATGGTATATGGCATGACCTATTGGGAGAAACCCTTTGAAGGCTAAAAGAAAGAGATCTGAATTGTTCCAAATTACAAATATCAATAGGATTCTAGCTAGTGGTGAATCTAAATATGGCATATGGCATGACCTATTGGGAGAAACCCTTTTAAGGCTAAAAGAAAGAGATCTGAATTGTTCCGAATTAAAAATATCAATAAGATTCTAGCTAGTGGTGATTGTTGATTGTGTAATTCAGTATCCCCAATTTTAGTGCGATATATAGATTGTGTGGATGACTTGTTTATTTGATCATTACTGACTAGATGAAATATTTACAAATATAAATTATGGATGCAATCAAAGAGGAAAACAATAATTTGAAAATGGATGTCTCATGGACTAGATGATTATTATAATGTCCAAATAATCAATTGAGGGAAGATATGAATTTTAACAAATACCTACAATAGGAAGTCATTGGTAATGTAGAGTCACCCATATGATAATGCTATTGCAATCCTAAGATCATAAAGTTCTATTTTACTTACCTATAAACACCATTTGATTGAGATAAATTATATTAATTTATCAGATAACAATTATTATTCCATTATTATAAATTACAATCCCTTCTTCATCATTTTGCTGCAACTTTTCTTAAGAAAAGACATACTACTTGAATGTTTATGAGATAAGAGATTTGTACTAAATTGCTTCTCGTGTATAAATAAATAAGTGGAAATTTATTTAAGAGTTGAAAAATGAGAGGGATGAATGAGTCAACCTTGTCAAGTAGGTCTATAATCTATTATTCAATTGTCCATTGAAGAGGTCTATAATCTATTATTCAATTGTCCATTGAAGATGAACAAGTCAAGGACTCTATCATAAATACGAGAGATTATATTTGCTAAAAGGTCTACAATATATTATTAAATTTTACATTGAAGATGAACAAGTTAAAGACTATATCATAAATAAGAGAGATTATATTTGATAAGAGAAGCGAGGATGTTAATGGACATAAGCACATGTTAGTATGTTGTAGATCTTCTTGCAAAAAGTATAAGTTGTACGATGCTTATGTGCTATTGCCTTGCCTCGAGTTTGGTAAACGTGGATATAAAAAAAATTATGGTCCAAATGAATTATGTGTGCTTTAAAGATGTTGAACTATATGGCGATATGTTTCAGTGGAAGGCAGTTGGCTCTAGAAATGAACAGTTCAATGCACAACCAGTAATAAGCATGTGGGGGATCAACACTAATGTGTAACATTATATGTCTTTTGAAAAGACAATGGAAATTTGGAGACATTGTACCAGATTTGGTCAACCATCTAAATTGTTGATCAAGAGAATTTTATGAAATCATCAAATACACACAATTCTCCAGAGCAACCTCAGTGGGATTGTCACAACTAACTCAGTGGGATTTCTCTAAAGTTTTTTTATGTGACATCTCCCTCAACCACTGACACACATTTCCCATCTCAAAAATCTGGCCGGGTGAAGCCCAAATTTACAGTCACCAAAAGGGACAACAATGGGAGGTCACTGCAACAATGAGAGGTGCAAGTCCTAAATCCTTTGAGTAGGCGGACCTGCACCTCCCGATCCTCCAATTTTGCAATCCCTTTGTTGAATGCATTGAAATGGTGGCAGACGGGAGCAATTTATCTTGTAAATGATGGTATTATCATTGAAAATAGAAAATATTGTGTTTATATTTGATGGCTCCTCGCAGAATTGGCATAACATACAAATTCTAGAAATTCTCCTCCCAGGAATCGAACCTCTGTTCAATGGCATTTTGCGCTGGTTAATCGTTATCGACCTGGGCACGTCATTTCTCATTTTCAGCGACACTCAGCACCACTCTCTACTCAGAGAAATGCTTGGAAGTCATGTAGTAAAAATTTCGAGACACACACAAGGAATAATATCATATCTCGAACTTTTATGCTTAGTGGGGATTCGAGCGAGTGGGAATTGGATCATACACTGCGATGTGTTAAATTCCTCGAGGGGAAGAGAACCTGCTTGCGGGCAGGGAACCTCATCTATGAGGCCTTTTTTTATACTGGTATGGAATGATGTATATGTAAACATTCTCATGGGGATGAATCTCTGGAATCTAATATGCTCATATGATTATGTACTGTTTTATATCTTATATAATACAACTGTTTTTTTTCTTCTGAAAAAAAAAGGGAACTAGGAAAGTTGAATTCAATGTAGGAAATAATATATCCCACATTTGAAACAACCAAGTATTCTGTTTTAGTATTTGTCTGCACGAACAAAGAACAAACTTTCTAAATTCCATTGAATTTCACCCCAAAAAGCCCAGATCTGGCCACTGAGATGTTGTCATGTGTTGTGCATCTAAGTGTCAGATCAGGTGGTTGAAATACTACCACGTGTTGTGCATCTGATGGCGCGATCTGGCTGTTGAGATGTTGCCACGTGTTATTCATCTGATAGTGTGATTTCATCGCCGAGATTCTTCCACGTGTCGTGCTTCTGATGTTTAGATCTGGCGGCTAAGATGTTGTCGCGTGTTGTGCATCTAATGGTTAGATATGGCGGTTGAGATGCTATCATGTGTCGTGCATCTAACTGTCAGATCTAGCCACTGAAATACTACTACGTGTTGCACTGTCATCTACGGAGATGCTTCCACATGTCGTGCATCTGACGACGTGACTTGGCTGCTGAGATGTTTGCCACGTGTTGTGCATCTAACGATCAGATTTGGTACTTAACATGTTGCCACTTGTTGTACATTTGATGGTTGGATCTAGCGTTTGAGATGCTGCCACATGGCGTGCATCAGACAGCTAGATCTGGCAGCTGAGATTCTGCAACATGTCATGTATCTGACTGTCAAATTTGGCCGTCGAGTTTCTGCCATGTATTATACATTTGACGACCAGATTTGGCTGGTGAGAAATTGCCACGTGTCGTCCATATGACATCCAGATAGGGCAGTTGGGATGCTGCCACGTAGGTATAGCGGTTGGATGATTCCACGTGTCATAAATTTGACAGCCAGGTTTTGTGACTGAGATATTGCCACGTGTCGTAAATTTGACATCCAAATCTAGTGGCCGAGAGGCAGCGATGTATCGTGCATCTGATGACCAGATCTGGGGCTGGGATGCTGCCACGTGTTGTAAATATGATGGCTAGATCTTGTCGCTGAGAGACTGCCACATGTTGTAAATTTGATATCCGGATCTAGTAGTTGAGAGTTCGCCACATGTCATAAATATGAGGTTTTGATCTGATAGCTGAGAGGGCGGCACATGTGCCTCATATAAGGGCCAGATCTGATGGCTGAGAAGCTACCACGTGTTGAACATCTGAGGGCTAGATCTAACGGATGAGAATTCGCCATGTGTTTCCCATGTGATGGCCAGATCTGCAGACTGATAGACTACCACGTGTCGTCGATCCCAGGGCCATATCTGGCAGTTGAGAAGTTGCCATGTGTTTCCGTTCTGAGGGCTAAATATCGCGTCTGGAATTCGACCACGTGTTGCTGATTGAGGGCCAAATCTAGTGGGTGAGATAATGCCACGTGTCACAAATCCGAGTGCTTAATCTAGTGGCTGAGAACCTGCCACGTGTCGTGAATCTGAGGTATCTGGTGACTAATAATTGGAAATGTGTCGTGAAACTGATGGCCAGATCTAGCGGCTGAAAGGCCACGATGTGTCGCCAATCTGAAGACCAGATCTGGCAGCTGAGAGGGCGCCCTGCATCTTGAATTTGATGGCTGGGATTGTGCCACATTTCGAAAATATGATGCCCGATCTAGCGGCTGAGAGGATCCGCCACATGTCGCGAATCCGATGGTAGATTGTCTGACACGTGTAGCGAATTCGAATATGAGATCTGGCTGAAAACATTTTCCGGTCTATTAGGGTTTGGACTCTGAACAATGAAAACATTTTCCTACACATTTACGCATTGTTTAAAATTTGACAACCTTATTGGAAAGATACCAAAGTGTTTTTAATGCCAAATCTACTTTAATACCAAATCTACACCTTCAAGTATTGTTGCAAATTCGACCACCTTATTGTAAATATATTTAGGTCCCTTTAAATGTATTATAAATCTTGGCTTAGGATCATGTTTCAAACATTCTGTGGCCATCTCTATTGATTTTTTTGTGTGTGTGTGTTGTCTATGTTATAATTATAATTTTAATGGAATAAAGAAGAAAGATCAATAAATTAATAGACATAATGCATGTACAATATTCAATATTTAGAAATATTCCCCGTGTTATGGAAGTTGTTCTTCATCTGGACTCAGGGCTAGTGGGGACCATTTTTGGGGACACAATGAAGTCAATTGTGCCATAATTGGATGAACTTGCACAACAATTTCGCAACATTTACTGATATTGGGAACCTAACTATTAAGCCAGAAGCCAACACTTCATTTTTTTAAAGAATTTTAACTATATACACCATGTTTAGTGAGTAGTATGATAAAATTGTGATACATGTTTGATAAATTCCCTTTACATGGTGTTGTGATACTAACATAGATCGATCTTAACCCTAAATTTATAGTAGAAGGATAAAAAAGAAACCAAGTGAAAACCTCTCTATGCTTAAAATATCTTGGGTTTGAATGGATCTATGCTAGTTTCATTTCTTTTGTAAGTATTGATGCTTTTGTAGAGCATGGATACTAGTTTAGTACTATTTTATTTTGGCTCATTATTTCTCCTCTTTTATTGGGAACCTAACTATTAAGCCTGATTTTTTCTTCCATAATATAGGTCCATCTTTAAAAATTTAAGGAGAAGAAATGTGAAGCAAAAGTTTAATATTGTTTTGATGGAAAAAAAAAACTTGTTCTTTGTAACATTTTTGTCTCAACTAGTCTAAAGTTTGTTCTAAACAACAATAAATTTATCTTAAGGGAGTCCAATTTAAATTACAAAACGTTTAGGGAACTTACAAATTTCTAGTTTTTTCAAGGTTCATCTAACTTTCAAATAGCTAAAACCATGTATTTATAAATTTCTACCCATGATATCAACCAATGTATAATTAGTCTTATAAAATATTTATCTATTGATGAAATCCTATCTTTATCTATTTATGCTCCAAAAACTTTCAGGATGTCAGTGGTGTATATTGGATAATATATTACTTCTATTCAAGAAGTAAATACCATGAGAACACGTTTAGAGAAAAAGCCCTATTCATGAGAACACATTTAGAAAATGGACTGAAATATTAATTTTATATTTTAGATATAATTATATATAGAACAAGTTTGGGAAAAAAAAAGCTTTATTTATAATTAAAAATAATAATTATATATGAACAAGTTTGGAAAAAATACATTATTCATGATTTAAAATATTAATTATATATACACGATTTAAAAAAAAGAAAAAGATAATCAAACTATTTTTTATTTAGAAATAGTTTTTAATAATTAAAATAAGAATAATTAAAATATAAAAACTATTTGTAAATTAGTATATTTATAGATTTATTTTAATTGTAAATCAAAAGTTGAGAGGGATCAAATCTCTCAAAATATAAGCCCCTTTACAAAATTTGAGGAAAAGTTTGCACCTAGGAGATTTGATTTTATTCTTTTTGGCTCTCCATAGATTTGAAATTAAAATGGATTTATGTTGATTTTGAAAAACAAACTAATAAAATATTTTAAATATAATAAATTCTTAATTTTCAAATCTATAATTAAATTCAAATTCTGAGTTTACGGAAATGTAAACTATAATATCATGCTATTGTTGGTGAACCTACCACTTAAAGATAATTAAAATTTGGAGTTAAATTATTTAGGAAAAGATAACTATAATACTATGTTAAACAAGCAATATGCTAGGGTTACATTTAAAACATGGAAGAAATGGAAAGATGTTCAAAACATGAAAATCATTTTATTTAGATGAAGAATTCAAAATATATGCATGATAAGTTTGAAAGTGTATATGAAAAATAGATGTATAAAATTTAGTAAGACATCAAATGTTAAATTTTAACTTTGAAAATTTCAAATGATAATATGGAATATATATTTTTATAATAACAAATTATTTTCCATAAAATATGAAGATTTTATGAATGTGCATGAATGATGTTAATATGTCAATGCTTGTGTGCGTTGAGAAATATGGAGAGAGTTTAATTAATAGAACAATTCGTCCCAAGACATGTTGCCAATGAGAAATTCATAGATCAAAATGTTAAATATGATCATCCTAGGGGATAGTTAACCATGATTGTAATAGTTGGTGATTGAGTTGCTCTCTATTTAGATATACTAAAAAATAATTCTATGTTTGTGACTAGACTCATGCAAAGTAAAGAAATAGAGATAAAATAATTAGTTTCAACTATATATGGGTAGAAAGACTCACTTTCTAATAAACTAATTACATAAAAAACACCAAAACAAAAAATATTAAAATATACTCTTTTTAAATATGGTTGGTAGATGAATTAATTGATACAATTTGTAACTATTAAGCGAGAATGTGTTGTGATACTAACATAGATCCATCTTAACCCTAGATTTATAGTAGATGGATAAAAAAGAAACCCAAGTGCAAACCTCTCTATGCTTAAAATATATTGGGTTTGAATGGACATATGCTAGTTTTATTTCTTTTGTAGAGCATGGATACTAGTTTACTGTTATATTATTTTGTCTCATTTTTTTTCCTCTTCTATTACATTAGATGTCAGATACCCATTCTTTTTCCATTTGACCTTTTTAATGCTACCCACCCACCCAACCACCATCAACATGTAACACGTCTCATATATCCTACTTTGTAGAGTGCACTTCTCTTCTCTCAGTGCATTGATGGATGGATTATTTTCCATCTTAACTCCGGATCTATCAAGTATTGTTGCAAATTTGACCACCTTATTGTAAATATATCTAGGTCCCTTTAAATGTATTACAAATCTT
Organism: Pinus albicaulis; assembly: GCA_034641835.2. Lineage (NCBI taxonomy): Eukaryota > Viridiplantae > Streptophyta > Pinopsida > Pinales > Pinaceae > Pinus > Pinus albicaulis. The sequence goes on along the minus strand of CM076571.1, from coordinate 882,395,532 downwards.
GGCTTAGGATCATGTTTCAAACATTTTGTGCCCATCTCTATTGTTTTTTTTTTTTTGTGTTGTGTTGTCTATGTTATAATTATAATTTTAATGGAATAAAGAAGAAAGATCAATAAATTAATAGACATAATGCATGTACAATATTCAATATTTAGAAATATTACCCGTGTTATGGAAGTTGGTATTCATCTAGACTCTGGGCTAGTGGGGACCATTTTTAGGGACACAATGAAGTCAATTGTGCCATAATTGGGTGAACTTGCACAAAAATTTCCCAACATTTACTGATAGTGGGAACCTAACTATTAATCCAGAAGCCAACACTTCATTTTTTTAAAATCATTTAACTCTCTACATCATGTTTAGGGACTAGTTTGATAAAATTGTGATACATGTTTGATAAATTCCCTTTACATGGTGTTGTGATCAAAATTTGATAGGCTCCCCTAATTTGACATTTTATGTTTTTCTTCTCACCTAGGAATTGTGAAATCTTTATGTAATCTAGTCATGCCATCACGATCACGAACCTATATGTTAAATATCCTTGAGATGGCCTCCTAAATGCAGATTACATTCAAATACAAACAACATATAAGGTTATGAATAAAAAGGTGTACAAACAAAACAAAGAATACACGTACAATATCTTCTCCTAAAAAAGGTAGACAGAAAAAAACACCCAATGCACGTGGCAGTGGGCAGTGCTGAAAAAAATATGTAGAATAATAATTTATTGTTTGCAGATGCTACAATACATGACCATAAGTCATGTAAAATCAAAAGAATGAATTGAATGAACGAATGACTATGTACCCAAAAGCAACATACAGTAATATATTGTATAGTTACTATATGATATCATATGTATGAGTCCTATATCTATTGTTGTGGTGCTGTTGAAGTGGAGTGACCAAATTCAGGTTTTATTTCCTCCAGCTGATGCACAATCCCATCCATCTCTGTCCTTGTAGAAGGCACATGGTCGACGTAATGCATAGCCAATTGCAAAGCGTTAAGTAACCCATCTCTAGAATTAGAAGCTACTTTCATCAATTCCAGGTCAAAAACATCATTATTCCACTCTTATTTCACAATGGGTTGACCCATTCAGGAAGGTCCATCCCATTACCTACGCTCATGGGCTCTCGTGGTGACTTGCCAGCAAGAAGATCCAGCAGGACAATCTTAAAGTTGTATACATCTGTCTTGGTGATTCCTTTCTTCATTTTTGTGAGTTCAGGAGCCCTGTATCCAAGAGCCCCCTACTGTGGCAATCACATTGGAATTGGCAGCAATTGTCATCAACCTAGATGAGCCAAAATCTGCAATCTTGGCATTCATGTTTGCATCAAGTAGGATCTTGTTGGAAGTGAGATTTCCAGGAATGATGTTCTCATTGCTGCATAGATAAGCAAGTCCTCGCCTTGCACCAATTGAAATTTCCATCCCGATGTGCCAATTCGAAGGTGTCTCTGAGCCTATGGTTGCCAAGGAGAAGAAAACAATATCCATCAGAGATTCCTGAGTAATTTTGAGTGATATAAGACCCAATTCGTTTGCAGTGCATTTCCTCGGGGTTGGGCCATATACCAATAAAAAGTGAGCTAATTTCAATTACATAAACCACATTTTAATGAAAACATAAGTTTATCAAACAATGCTCTTATTTGCCTTTGAAAAATACAATGAAGGAATGTTGCAAGGCTTCCACCAGGCATGAAGTCAAAGACCAAGAGTTTTTCATCTTTAGGCCCCCAGTAATAAGCTCTCAGAAGCAAGAAAATTAAGATGCCCGATCTTCCTAAGAGCATTAGCTTCTGTCTGAAATTCTCTTTGACTCTTTGTTATTCTCTCCCTCAACTTCTTCACTACAACTTGATTCACGTCTTCCAAAGTAGCCTTTCGTATGTGCTCTTGCCCATTACTTCTGCAGTTCCACAAAGGAGGTCATCTGTTGTGAATACCAGACAACCATCTGTTGTGGCAATCACATTGGAATTGACAGCAGTTGTCATCAACCAAGACAAGCCAAAATCTGCAACCTTGGCATTCATGTTTGCATCACGCAGGATGTTGCTGGAAGTGAGATTTCCATGAATGATGTTCTCCTTTGTTGCGTGGATAAGCAAGTACTTGCCCTGCACCAATTGAAATTTCCATCCCAATGTGCCAATTCAAAGGCGTCTCTAAGCCTCTTGCTACCAAGGAGAAGAAAACAATATCCATTAGAGATTCCTGAGTAATTTTGAATGATATAAGGCCCAACTCATTTGTGGTTCATTTCCTCGAGATTTGGCCATATACCAATAAAAAGTGAACTAATTTCATTTACATAAATCCCATTTTAATGTAAACCCCATGGAGCCGCTTCTTGCCTACAGACATGGGATCCCTTTGTCAAGCTTGACTCGGTGCTTCCCCCACAGGAAGGGAAATGAACTGGGCCCAATGGGGCTTCCTCAGACCCATAAAAAAGAGGTTGTTACAATGGGAAGAAAAATACCATGAAGGAATTTTGCAAGGCTTCCACCAAGAATTTTTCAACTTTAGGTCCCCAGTAATAAGCTCTCAGAAGCAAGAAAATTAAGATGCCTGATCTTCCCAAGAGCAGCAGCTTCTGTCTCAAATTCTCTTTGACTCTATGCTATTCGCTCCCTCAAATTCTTCACTGCAAATCGATTCCCGTCCTCCAAAGTAGCCTTATACACAATTCCATAAGTGCTCTTGCCCATTACTTCTGCAGTTGCACAAAGTAGGTCATCTGCGGTGAATACCAAACAACCATCAAAGTGTATAATATTTTCTCCTTCAACCACGGCAGCATTGCCTTTCTATCCCGCAACTTTTCCAGTAGATTCTCGACCCAAGAAACAGAAGAGGAGAACTAAACCAACGATCATGATCAAGCTAATAACACTCCCAATAATAATCAAAATGAGCCATATAGTTTTAACTTTTAAGTATTCTTCCCTTCCTTCTCGGCAAGTTCGATTGAGATACTATTGGAGACCCACTTGGTGATACGGATTGATTACAAGGGACTGTAATATCATATCCACAGAGACCCAAATTCCATAGGAAGAATGGTGTCATCCCTAGGAAGAAAGGAAAATTCCCTATGAAGAATGGCATTGAATTGTCTTGCCAAGGAATATGGAACAAGACTATGAAGCCAGTTGTCAAAGACATTGAAGCTCTTAAGATTGCTCAACCTTACTAGAGTAGATGGGATGACGCCATTCAACTTGTTAATTGAAAAATAAAGCAATGACAGGTCAGTGATATCTCCAATGGACAGGGGAATCTGTCCAGTCGAATTGTCGTGTCTCAGACACAGGGCTACCATTTTTTGAAAGTTTCTTGTTTTGATGGGAATAGTATCGACAATCATATTGTGACCTAAATCCATCTGGTTAAGAGAAGTAATATTGTTGAGGTGTTCACTGAAACTTCCATTCAATCTATTATAGGATAGGTTAAGGGCTTGGAGTTGTTTAATATTACCAAGCTCAATCGAAATGGGTCCTTGACGCTGATTGTGACTCAGGTTACACTGATGAAGCTTTCTCAGATTTCCCGATGGGGGGGGAATGCTTCCAACAAATTCATTGTTCTCACATTCAAGTAGTGGAGCTAGTACTCCTCTTTCCTTAACCCATGATTTAGGCAATGAGCCTTGGACATCGTTATTCTAGATGTTTAGAAATGTCAAAAGGATTCTCAGCCAGGTCTGCAATAAATGATCCAGTGAGGTTGTGTATGCTCAAGTTAACTCTATATAGGTTGCTTGAACTTCCAATCCCAACAAGAATAACCCCACTCAATAAATTTTTACTCAGATCCACAGGTTGAAGGGCAGGAGAATTACCAATCCCTTGTGGAATGGTACCAAAGATCTTGCTGTTAAAGAGTTACACGCCCCTCAGGTTCCTCAGAACAGCCAGGGAACTTGGCACTACACTGGCTAAAACATTGTCATGCAGATTCAACTTTCTCAATGTCACTTGAGATGACCCACTTGCTCATAAATACGACCTCCCAAACCCCTCCATGGAATCTGTATAGAGATCACTTGTCCATTAACATATTTGATTCCAAGCCATCCTTCAGAGCATGCTCCAATCCCACTGTCATTCCAGCTCTTCAAAATACTTCGAGGATCATCAAGGGCGTGCTTGAAGGCCTGAAGAGCCTGATAATCTTGTTGTGTTAGAATCATCCCATCATTATGCCCTGAAACACTCGGCAAAAGTGTGAGGAACCAACATCACTAGCCTACCGCCACTATTTTCTTCCTCTCTTTCCCCGTAGTCTTTCTCAAAAGAGCTTCAAGCATTATAGCCCCACTAGACCCTTCAGGGACAATATGAAAACCCACAACAGATAAAGAAATTCACAGCTCCAACCTGCTTTACAAAAACAATTCAAAACAAGGGATCATCTTTACCGCAACACCAGCAAAAACAACTAATATTAACTTCCATTTTGGCAACATTTTTTTTTTATAAAATGTTTTATTTTTGCTTTTCTTTTATCATGTTAATATGTGCATTCCACCCAAACTTTTTTTATTATATAAATTTTTTTAATTTATGCTTTTATGTTATTAAAGGGCCACCTAGCCACCTTAGTATGGGGAGAGAAATTAAATGTGATTCTTATTCATATCAATGATGATAAAGAAGCTTCTTTCTTGGAATTGTATATGAAACATTAGGAGAAGCTTCTTTCCCTGAATTGTATATGAAACATTAGGAGCATTGGAAATAGGAAAGAAACCTTTCCATTATTTCTTGAGAGCGACACATCACTTGCTAGGGACATGAGGCAAAGGAAAAACTTATCCTCCTTTACAGAGTTTCTTGGCACACCAAGAGATTGAGGTTGTAGAGAGATCATCATCTGAGCACCTCAATTTGATATGGAGACACATAATTCACCACGTGTGCTAGGCAACCACAGGTACTTACATGGTTTTGCATATACATCAAAGCAATTGAATTATTTTTAATTTTACATAAGGCCAATGTTTTGTAATAATTCTTGAATCCCACAACCTCTTGAATCCCATGAACCTAACATGTACCCACAAATATTATCATGTGTGGCTAGATACTCATCATATAAATTGACCGGGTCTTGAAAGGTCAAATTTTGATTAGAAAACACTGTTAGTTTTTGGCTCTCTAAATTTCAAAGGTCATCTCATTCTCAGGTCCAAAACTAGAAGATGGAAAGAGTAGGTCCTAATTCTTTTGCTTCACTTAAGCAAGAAATTAGAGTTTCAAGTCAGAGTATCAAGATGGTAAGATTATAACTATTTGGGAAGCAAGAAAGTAGTGTTTCAAGTCATATAGTGTCAATATGGTAAGATTATAACTATTTTTCTTGATAGATCATTCCCTACATTACAAGATAATATTTCAAAGAAAATAATGTTTGATATATGTTTCTTGAATTGCAAGTGATGTAAGTGTTCAGACATTCCATTCCCACATGAAGAAGAACACGTTCTCATGATGCATCTAGTGCCCACACTAGAAGAAGAAGACTCCAGGTTAACTGCTATTTTTGCAAATGGGAGACCTGCAAATAGCCCCAAATATGGACTTGGCTATATTGAGCAAAAATATAAACTGATCCCTGAATGCAGATTTAAAGATCTGCCAGCAGATTGTAAGAAACCATCAGTCCCTGAAATCCAAAAGTTTTATACTTTAATGGATGGTTTCCCTAAGCATCAGATCCCTGCTCAATGGATGAAGCAGATGTTGAATTGGGATATCTATACCCATCCAGAGGCTGATGAGTTTGGTTTGTCACACACTCCAGAGGAGAAAATAAAGTTAGCAACTGAATGGAAATCATATATGGAGAAAAAGAATATGTGGATTTCTTTTTACTCCTGGAAAAAGGCTAAAGAATCAGAAGTTGCTTTGATGACTGATTCTGCATCTTCCTCCTCTCATTCATGGACAGCCATAGATGGTAGCAAAGTTGAAACAGCTACAACATTTCCACACTTCAAAGGAATTGTCCTAGGGGAAGGACAACATTCTGTTAAAGCATATCCTTTGATACAAAAGGATGATTCATTAGTTTGGGTTGAAGGGAAAGTGCAAAAAACTAGTGAGCAATTAAATTGGACCAATACTACACTTACTGGTCTCGAAAGAAATGTTGCAAAAGATACCACAGTAAAGGATCAGATTGATAGAGTACAAGTCTCTATTAATGATGTAAATAATTCTTTGAATTCTGTACAGTACAATTCTTCTGCTGCGAAAGATTATTCTTTAGAGTCCTTAAAAAAGATTGATGAAGTAGAGAATAGTATTATTGAGCAATCTATCTCTACACAACATTTAATTTCAAATATGTCTGACAAAGTAGATAGAATAAATTTGAAGAAGACAGATAGAACTATACCAGCTTCATTTTTGCATAAGGGAAAAGCTATTCATACTCATGAACTTAGTGAAAGCCCAGTTGCTAGGTTTCCTCAGTTATTCCCTAAAGAAGCTGATGAACCTGCCCAGCAGTCTAAGCCTGAATTGCCCAGTTCAGAAAAGCTTACCATTTCTGCATTATCCCATGAGTCTGATTCAGACACCCAAGTACTTCCTGTGTATGAACCTCTTGAGCCTCAGTTTACTAGACATCCTGCTCCTGATCTAATTGGTGTTGGAAGAATACCCCCAAGGGAAACATTCTTTGAAAGCAGCAATAAGGAGTGGAACCTGGATAATTTGTCTACAGCTCAAATTAGATAGATGTTAGATCAGATGATTACAAAGTATAAACTGATGTGTGTTGCAGGAAATTCAGAAGTTGAATCCTGCAAAACTTTGATTCAGTGTTTCACAGGAACACTTGCTAGATGGTGGGAGCTAGAATCCTCTCCAGCCATGATTGATAAAATGGAGAAAGAAGTGGTAAAGGATGAGAATGGAGATATTGAATTCCATCCTGATGGCAAACCAATCAACAATATGATTGGAGCACTAACTGCTATGATCCAAGAGCACTTTTGTGGTGCTGATGTCACACTATCAGATAAGCATGAGTTAATACTAATGAATCTGAAGTGTAGAAATATTAACCAGTATGAAGATTTCCACAAAGATTGGATGCAAAGAATCTTCCTGGTTAAGGATCCCAAAAATCTGTTGTGGAAATAGATTTATTTGGCAGCTTTACCCTCAAAGCTTGTTGATATTTTGAAGCTGCAAGAAGTCTTCCCATTACCTCTTGAAGTTTATTTATGGGGAGAAATTTATTCTATTATTACTAAAGTTCTAATAACTCTCTGTACTAGTTCAAAAAAGACAAAGTCTATAGACAAGTTAAATAGACTTCCTGGTACAAAATCTTTCTGCAGTAAATAGGGCATAACCATAGATGATCCTTTGGTTACTCGTAGAAAATCTAAAAAGAAGGCAAAGAAAGCCCAGCGAAAAAGTCGGGCTTATACTTATCGTTTGAGCTCCAAGAAAAGAAATGAGCTCAGACCAGCAAAGCCTAAGAGAAAGCCTTCACACAGAAGATATCAAAAATTTGCTCCCAGAACTCATTATTATGGACCAGCTGATATTCAGCCTCGATCCCAGAAGGTTGAAAGAATGAAGGGAGTCGTATGCTGGTTATGTGGCCAGCCCGGAGATATTTCCAATCTGTGTCCTACAGCATTGGAATCAAAAAGAAATCGTGGGAAGAAATCACAGCCACATAACAGAGCCAGTACTTCTACTACTGTTAAAGTTGAATCTAAATGTGCTCGATGTGGTTCTTTTTTCCACAAGACTGAGGATTGTAACAGACTTGCTATTCAGCAGGCTGAAGAAGTCTCCTCCTCTACTTCTGAGATTGAATCCTCTTCAGAATCCTCTATGGAGGAAATTCATGCTCATTGCCACTGTTCTGATTCAGAAAATTGTAAATGTGGTTGTTCTGGTTCTGAATCTGAATTTTCTTCTGATAATTCACTTCCTGAGGAATTTTCAGGAAAACTAAAATTTTTGATGGCGCAGACTGATGAAGATGAGTTTAAAGTATTTTCTCACATACGCGCCCTAGAAGAAGGTGATCTCAAGACGAAGTTGCTTGAGACATTCATGTCCCATGGTACTGGTTCCTCCAGTACTCGCAGCAGTAAGAAGCCCATTTTTGTTGATGCTTCTTACGAGAAAAATACCAAATCATATCTCCGTCACAATTCAAGCAAAGTTCGTGCACTCACTTTGGGGGAGGTGAGTAAGGAGATACATTCTATGAAATCGGAAATTTCTGCCCTGAAACTCCAAGTTACACCAATTGTCTCTGGCAGAAAAACAAATTATACTTTGCGTACAGCCTCTGCCTCTGCACAGTCATCTGATGTTGAGATAGCTGAAAGAAGACCTGATCCCCATTTGGGTTTCAGAGAAATGCAAGTTCTTGTTGTTCAGTATCAACAGCATCATGTCAAAATTAATATCTGCATTGAAGGCAAAATATTTTCCTTAACTGCATTATTAGACTAAGGTGCAGACGTTAATATACTTTCTAAAAAGGTTGTTCCCTCTAAATTCTAGGTATCTGCTGCCAGAAAGGTGATAGGGTTAGGCAACAAGACCCTAGAGTTTGAAGTTCCTAAAGCTGCTGTGTGTTTTGATTCTCGCTGTGTTAAACTCAAATTTGCAGTAGGAGACATTCCAGTTCACTGTATTCTTGGGAATGTATTTTTAGCAGCAGTTGAACCCCATGGTTCCATTAGATTTCCAAACAAAAAAGGGGGATATTTCATCACTGTACCTACCGCTGATAAAAAAGGGAAGAGGATAGAATTGCCTTTTGTTTCTAATCCTCGAGTGTCTACTATGGTGCAGGCGATGCAGGAACTACAAAAGGCAAAAAACAGATTGGCAGAGCTCAAAGATCATAAAAGTATGATCAGAATTGAAGATCAGTTGAGTTCTCCAGGAATTCAGAAACAAATTTCTGAATTATAGAAACAGTTCGAAGACACATGCTGTTCAGAGGAACCCAATGCATTTTGGCATCGGAAACAACATTGTGTAGAATTGCCCTACAAAGAAGGCTACACGGGAAAACCATGTAAATCCAGAGCTATCCCAATGTCCAAAGAATACAGACAGCTCTGCGAGAAGGAAATCAATCAGCTTCTGGAAAGAAAGCTGATCCAGGAGTCTAGCAGCCCTTGGAACTGCTATGGCTTCTATGTCAATAAAAGAAGTGAACAGATTAGAGGCATACCAAGATTGGTGATAAACTATAAACCTCTAAACTTTGTTTTAGCTGATGATACTTATCCTATTCCGCATAAAGGAGATTTGCTGAGTAGGATATCTGGAGCTAAAGTGTTTTCCAAGTTTGATTTGAAATCAGGGTTCTGGAAAGTGGCAATTGCAGAACAGGACAAGTTCAAGACAACATTTAGTATTCCTGCAGAACACTATGAGTGGAACGTAATGCCATTCGGCTTGAAGCATGCACCTTCTAAATTCCAGAAGGTAATGGATTCCATCTTCAAACCATATGCTGAATGGTTAGTAGCCTATATAGATGATCTCCTGATTTTCTCCAAAAATCTCCAAGACCACTTCAGACACTTAAAGATTTTTATGAAGTTGGTAAAAAAGAATGGTCTAGTCTTGAGCAAGAAGAAGATGGAGTTATCCAAGACTAAGATCAAATTTCTTGGGCACCAGATAGAGAATGGTCAAATTTCTCTTCAAAGTCACGCCATAGAATTTGCAGACAGATTTCCAGATGTTATTCTGGATAAAACTCAGTTACAGAGATTTCTCGGCTGCCTTAATTATGCGAGCAATTTTTATGTAGAATGTGCCATAGACAGGTCTCTACTGAATCAGAGACTGAGAAAGAATCCTAAGCCTTGGATTGAAGAACACACTGAAGCAGTCAGACAAATCAAGGCAAAGGTTCGCACTCTCCCTATTTTCTATATTGCTGACCATACGTATTTTAAAATTGTTGAATCTGATGCCAGCAACATTGGTTGGGGAGGTGACCTCAAACAAAGGGCAAATGAGCAGAGCAAGAAACAAGAAGAACAGATCGTGCAGTATGCCTCAAGTGTATGGAGTAAGTCTGAGAAAAACTACTCCACTATTGAAAAAGAAGTCAAAGCTGCATGGAACTGTATCAGCAAATTCTCTATTCATTTGGTTAACGAGTTCTTTCTGCTAAGAACTGATGCACAAGCCCTGGAAAAAGTCATAAATAAAACAATCAAGAACCCTGAAGATGCCAAATTTGCAAGATGGCAAGCTTTATTTGCAAATTTTGATTTTAAAGTTGAACACATAAAGGGTATTGATAATTCTTTGCCAGATTTTCTTAGCATGGAATTTCTCCAGCTACAAGAACACCCCGCAGAAGTCCAAGATGAACATGTGATGGTCATCATCACAGAATGGGATCAAGCCCATCAGAGAGAGACTCTGAGAACAATCCAGGATGAAAAACCATGGGTTGAATATAGAGATCAATGGAGGCCGACCTGGCAACTCCGTAATACCAAAGTATTAGATGCAAACCTTCAAAGTCATGCAGATCTTTTGCATCTAGTACTAGAAAGAAGAATACACCCCAGAGGAAGCAGATGGATACATGATATGGTGTATTCAACAAGCATGATTGGATCTCAAGAAGCAAAAAGATCCCTTTCAAAAGATTTTTGTGACCTCTTTGTCATATGTACTGGTGGCAGTGACAGAACAAAAATCTATTATAAATCTTATGCAATCAATAGAACTCGGTATCCAGGTTGGAATTGGTCAAAACGATTCAAGATGTGGCCTGGCAACAATCCTGATTTTCTTTTTCCAGATACCATCTATAATTTTTCTGGATATAAAACTTTATGGTGGAATTTGATGAATAAAGATGGTAGAAATGAAACACATTATACCAAAATAAAGTTTGGGTCCACCTGGATCACCCAAGCTAATCAACAACCACCATGGTTGAATAAATGGTGGAGAGATTATGGGTTAAGTGCCTATAGTATGGATCCGCAGTTTTATGAATCCTACTTTCAGAGCAAATGTGACTGGTGCATAGATGAAGGCATAGGGGAATGCTTTCACATCCCTTATCCAAATGTCAGAGGACTCAGCCAGCTTGAGTTTAGTGGTCTGGATAACCTTATTCTAGAAATGCATATGCGTATGCATCATCAGTGGTTGGTTATGACAAAGATTAAACACCAGTTTGTCTTAAACAAACCCATGATCGTTAAAAGAATCTACACAAAGGCTTGGGATGATGCAACATATCCAAGATTGAGATTTCCCGGAATCAAAATCTTGGACGATCTAGAATAGTGCAGTACAAGTGGTTCTCGTGGGCTGCACTAACAAAAGCCTCCACTTTGTTTTGTCACCCAGTCACGGGTTCATAGTGACTGGATTTTTCCCGAGGACTTTTTCCCGGTTCAAAAATTTTCCTCAGTATAAATAAATATGAGTATTATCTCGTGGGCCTTTGTACATTAAAGGTATCCACAGTGTACTTCACACACCTCACATAATTCAGTTCGGAGAAAGGAATCTTTGTGCGGATGTCACCTCGGCGTTACCCAAAAACAATGATTCCTCCTCCACGTGTCTAGACATAGGACGAACCGAATTAATTGTTTGTCCCCCCTCATTTGTTATAAAAGGAGGGTAAGGCTCATTCATTTGGCATTCGGATTCGAGTGTGTTAGAGTCATTTTTGGTTTTTGAGTCAAGAGTCTGAGCTCCCTGCTCTGCATCTGCGAGAATTCTCTCGATCTGGTTGCATCACGGAGATTAGTCTCAAGAGTCTGAGCTCCCTACTCTGCATCTGCGAGAATTCTCTCGGTATGCTTGCATCACGGAGATTGGTCTCTCAGTCCTAGATTCAGATCTGACCAGCCTGCGCATCAGGACCTGTGAGCCTGGTGTGAATCTAAAGTGGCGAGATCTTTAGATTGAGTCTGTATATGTGTCTGTGTGTTATGTAAGAACTCTGAGACAGATTCTGCATCTGGCCAGGTAGCCTCCAGTAAGCTCGCTCATTTATTGAGTAGTAGAGTCTGGTAAATGCCACTGCAGTCAATCTCTGGAATGAGATCTTGAGTCCTGTACTCTGAAATCATATGTAATATCATTCTGAAATATCAATAAAGAGAGAAGCTTTTTCTGCATTTTAAGTACTGTTACTCTGAGCTATTTGATATTGTCCATTGAGGTAGTATTGTCTCCTTAAGTTCACTGAAAGTTCGCCAGAGGTTCGCCAAATCACGAAGGGACGCCAAGGCCGTTGAAGGCGAGGGGATGCCGTGTTAAGGTCGTGAGAGTGTGAAAGTGAAAGTAGGTTCGTGTATGGGTTCGCATAAGGAACTTTGAAGATCAAAGACAAGAAGAGACTTAGTGAGGCCAAGTCCGCCTGTGTGTGTGTGCGGTGCTAAGCAAGCTTTTTAAAGCCCCTGCTAGAAATTGGTATTATGGCATATGGCATGACCTATTGGGAGAAACCCTTTGAAGGCTAAAAGAAAGAGATTTGAATTGTTCCAAATTACAAATATCAATAGGATTCTAGCTAGTGCTGAATCTAAATATGGCATATGGCATGATCTATTGGGAGAAACCCTTTTAAGGCTGAAAGAAAGAGATCTGAATTGTTCCGAATTAAAAATATCAATAAGATTCTAGCTAGTGGTGAATTGTTGATTGTGTAATTCAGTATCCCCAATTTTAGTGCGATATATAGATTGTGTGGATGACTTGTTTATTTGATCATTACTGACTAGATGAAATATTTACAAATATAAATTATGGACGCAATCAAAGAGGAAAACAATAATTTGAAAATGGATGTCTCATGGACTAGATGATTATTATAATGTTCAAATAATCAATTGAGGGAAGATATGAATTTTAACAAATACCTACAATAGGAAGTCATTGGTAATGTAGAGTCACCCATATGATAATGCTATTGCAATCCTAAGATCATAAAGTTCTATTTTACTTACCTATAAACACCATTTGATTGAGATAAATTCTATTAATTTATCAGATAACAATTATTATTCCATTATTATAAATTACAATCCCTTCTTCATCATTTTGTTGCAACTTGTCTTAAGAAAAGACATACTACTTGAATGTTTATGAGATAAGAGATTTGTACTAAATTGCTTCTCATGTATAAATAAATAAGTGGAAATTTATTTAAGAACTGAAAAATGAGAGGGATGAATGAGTCAACCTTGTCAAGTAGGTCTATAATCTATTATTCAATTGTCCATTGAAGAGGTCTATAATCTATTATTCAATTGTCCATTGAAGATGAACAAGTCAAGGACTCTATCATAAATACGAGAGATTATATTTGCTAAAAGGTCTATAATATATTATTAAATTTTACATTGAAGATGAACAAGTTAAGGACTATATCATAAATAAGAGAGATTATATTTGATAAGAGAAGCGAGGATGTTAATGGACATAAGCACATGTTAGTATGTTGTAGATCTTCTTGCAAAAAGTATAAGTTGTACGATGCTTGTGTGCTATTGCCTTGCCTCGAGTTTGGTAAACGTGGATATAAAAAAAATTATGGTCCAAATGAATTATGTGTGCTTTAAAGATGTTGAACTATATGGCGATATGTTTCAGTGGAAGGCAGTTAGCTCTAGAAATGAACAGTTCAATGCACAGCCAGTAATAAGCATGTGGGGGGATCAAGACTAATGTGCAACATTATTTGAAAAGACAATGGAAATTTGGAGACATTGTACCAGATTTGGTCAACCATCTAAATTGTTGATCAAGAGAATTTTATGAAATCATCAAATACACACAATTCTCCAGAGCAAACTCAGTGGGATTGTCACAACTAACTCAGTGGGATTTCTCTAAAGTTTTTTTATGTGACATCTCCCTCAACCACTGACACACATTTCCCATCTAAAAAATCTGGCCGAGACAAGCCCAAATTTACAGTCACCAAAAGGGACAAGAATGGGAGGTCACTGCCACAATGAGAGGTGCAAGTCCTAAATCCTTTGAGTAGGCGGACCTGCACCTCCCGATCCTCCAATTTTGCAATCCCTTTGTTGAATGCATTGAAATGGTGGCAGACGGGAGCAATTTATCTTGTAAATGATGGTATTATCATTGAAAATAGAAAATATTGTGTTTATATTTGATGGCTCCTCGCAGAATTGGCATAACATACAAATTCTAGAAATTCTCCTCCCAGGAATCGAACCTCTGTTCAATGGCATTTTGCGCTGGTTAATCCTTATCGACCTGGGCACTTCATTTCTCATTTTCAGCGACACTCAGCACCACTCTCTACTCAGAGAAATGCTTGGAAGTCATGTAGTAAAAATTTCGAGACACACACAAGGAATAATATCATATCTCGAACTTTTATGCTTAGTGGGGATTCGAGCGAGTGGGAATTGGATCATACAGTGCGATGTGTTAAATTCCTCGAGGGGAAGAGAACCTGCTTGCGGGCAGGGAACCTCATCTATGAGGCCTTTTTTTATACTGGCATGGAATGACGTATATGCAAACATTCCTATGGGGATGAATATCTGGAACTTAATATGCTCATATGATTATGCACTGTTTTATATCTTATATAATACAGCTATTTTTTTTCTTCTGAAAAAAAAAAGGGAACTAGGAAAGTTGAATTCAATGTAGGAAATAATATATCTCACATTTGAAACAACCAAGTAATCTGTTTTAGTATTTGTCTGCGCGAACAAAGAACAAACTTTCTAAATTCCATTGAGTTTCACCCCAAAAAGCCTAGATCTGGCGACTGAGATGTTGTCACGTGTTGTGCATCTAACTGTCAGATCAGGTGGTTGAAATACTACCACGTGTTGTGCATCTGATGGCGCGATCTGGCTGCTGAGATGTTGCCACGTGTTATTCATCTGATAGTGCGATTTCGTCCCCAAGATTCTTCCACGTGTCGTGCTTCTGATGGTTAGATCTAGCGGCTAAGATGTTGTCGCGTGTTGTGCATCTAATGGTTAGATATGGCGGTTGAGATGCTATCACGTGTCATGCATCTAACTGTCAGATCTAGCCACTGAAATACTACTACGTGTTGCACTGTCATCTACTGAGATGCTTCCACATGTCGTGCATCTGACGACGTGACTTGGCTGCTGAGATGTTTGCCACGTGTTGTGCATCTAACGATCAGATTTGGTACTTAACATGTTGCCACTTGTTGTACATTTGATGGTTGGATCTAGCGTTTGAGATGCTGCCACATGGCGTGCATCAGACAGCTAGATCTGGCAGTTGAGATTCCGCAACATGTCATGTATCTGACAGTCAAATTTGGCTGTCAAGTTTCTGCCATGTGTTATACATTTGACGACCAGATTTGGCTGGTGAGAAATTGCCACGTGTCATCCATATGACATCCAGATAGGGCAGTTGGGATGTTGCCACGTAGGTATAGCGGTTGGATGATTCCACCTGTCATAAATTTGATAGCCAGGTTTTGTGACTGAGATATTGCCACGTGTCGTAAATTTGACATCCAGATCTAGTGGCCGAGAGGCGACCATGTATCGTGCATCTAATGACCAGATCTGGGGCTGGGATGCTGCCACGTGTTGTAAATATGATGGCTAGATCTTGTCGCTGAGAGACTGCCACATGTTGTAAATTTGATATCTAGATCTAGTAGTTGAGAGTTCGCCACATTTCATAAATATGAGGTTTTGATCTGATATCTGAGAAGGCGGCACATGTGCCTCATATAAGGGCCAGATCTGATGGCTGAGAAGCTACCACGTGTTGAACATCTAAGGGCTAGATCTAACGGATGAGAATTCGCCATGTGTTTCCCATGTGATGGCCAGATCTGAAGACTGATAGACTGCCACGTGTCGTCGATCCCAGGGCCATATCTGGCAGTTGAGAAGTTGCCATGTGTTTCCGTTCTGAGGGCTAAATATCGCGTCTAGAATTCAACCACGTGTTGCTGATTGAGGGCCAGATCTAGTGGGTGAGATAATGCCACGTGTCACAAATCCGAGTGCTTAATCTAGTGGCTGAGAACCTGCCACGTGTCGTGAATCCGAGGTATCTGGTGACTGATAATTGGAAATGTGTCGTGAAACTGATGGCCAGATCTGGCGGCTGAAAGGCCACGATGTGTCGCCAATCTGAAGACCAGATCTGGCAGCTGAGAGGGCGCCCTGCATCTTGAATTTGATGGCTGGGATTGTGCCACATTTTGAAAATATGATGCTCGATCTAGCGGCTGAGAGGATCCTCCACATGTCGCAAATCCGATGGTAGATTATCTGCCACGTGTAGCGAATTCGAATATGAGATATGGCTGAAAACATTTGCCGGTCTGTCAGGGTTTGGACTCTGAACAATGAAAACATTTGCCTACACATTTACGCATTGTTTAAAATTTGACAACCTTATTGGAAAGATACCAAAGTGTTTTTAATGCCAAATCTACTTTAATACCAAATCTACACCTTCAAGTATTGTTGCAAATTCGACCACCTTATTGTAAATATATTTAGGTCCCTTTAAATGTATTACAATTCTTGGCTTAGGATCATGTTTCAAACATTCTGTGGCCACCTCTATTGATTTTTTTTTTTTTGTGTGTTGTCTATGTTATAATTATAATTTTAATGGAATAAAGAAGAAAGATCAATAAATTAATAGACATAATGCATGTACAATATTCAATTTTTAGAAATATTACCTGTGTTATGGAAGTTGTTCTTCATCTAGACTCAGGGCTAGTGGGGACCATTTTTGGGGAAACAATGAAGTCAATTATGCCATAATTGGATGAACTTGCACAACAATTTCCCAACATTTACTGATATTGAGAACCTAACTATTAAGCCAGAAGCCAACACTTCATTTTTTTAAAGCATTTTAACTATATACACCATGTTTAGGGAGTAGTATGATAAAATTGTGATACATGTTTGATAAATTCCCTTTACATGGTGTTGTGATACTAACATAGATCGATCTTAACCCTAAATTTAAAGTAGAAGGATAAAAAAGAAACCAAGTGAAAACCTCTCTATGCTTAAAATATCTTGGGTTTGAATGGATCTATGCTAGTTTCATTTCTTTTGTAAGTATTGATGCTTTTGTAGAGCATGGATACTAGTTTAGTACTATTTTATTTTGGCTCATTATTTCTCCTCTTTTATTGGGAGCCTAACTATTAAGCCTGATTTTTTCTTCCATAATATAGGGCCATCTTTAAAAATTTAAGGAGAAGAAATGTGAAGCAAAAGTTTAATATTGTTTTGATCGAAAAAAAACTTGTTCTTTGTAACATTTTTGTCTCAGCTAGTCTAAAGTTTGTTCTAAACAACAATAAATTTATCTTAAGGGAGTCCAATTTAAATTACAAAACGTTTAGGGAACTTACAAATTTCTAGTTTTTTCAAGGTTCATCTAACTTTCAAATAGCTAAAACCATGTATTTATAAATTTCTACCCATGAGATCAACCAATGTATAATTAGTCTTATAAAATATTTATCTATTGATGAAATCCTGTCTTTATCTATTTATGCTCCAAAAACTTTCAGGATGTCAGTGGTGTATATTGGATAATATATTACTTCTATTCAAGAAGTAAATACCATGAGAACAGGTTTAGAGAAAAAACCCTATTCATGAGAACACATTTAGAAAATGCACTGAAATATTAATTTTATATTTTAGATATAACTTTATATTTTAGATATAATTATATATAGAACAAGTTTGGGAAAAAAAGCTTTATTTATAATTAAAAATAATAATTATATATGAACAAGTTTGGAAAAAATACATTATTCATGATTTAAAATATTAATTATATATACACGATTTAAAAAAAAAAAAAAGATAATCAGACTATTTTTTATTTAGAAATAGTTTTTAATAATTAAAATAAGAATAATTAAAATATAAAAACTATTTGTAAATTAGTATATTTATAGATTTATTTTAATTGTAAATCAAAAGTTGAGAGGGATCAAATCTCTCAAAATGTAAACCCCTTTACAAAATTTGAGGAAAAGTTTGCACCTAGGAGATTTGATTTTATTCTTTTTGGCTCTCCATAGATTTGAAATTAAAATAGATTTATGTTGATTTTGAAAAACAAACTAATAAAATGTTTTAAATATAATAAATTCTTAATTTTCAAATGTATAATTAAATTCAAATTCTGAGTTTACGGAAATGTAAACTATAATATCATGCTATTGTTGGTGAAACTACCACTTAAAGATAATTAAAATTTGGAGTTAAATTATTTAGGAAAAGATAACTATAATACTATGTTAAACAAGCAATATGCTAGGGTTACATTTAAAACATGGAAGAAATGGAAAGATGTTCAGCTTATGAAAATCATTTTATTTAGATGAAGAATTCAAAATATATGCATGTAATCAAGTTTGAAAGTGTATGTGAAAAATAGATGTATAAGATGCATTGGACATATCGAATGTTAAATTTTAACTTTGGAAATTTAAATGATAATATGGAATATATATTTTTATAATAACAACTTATTTTCCATAAAATGTAGAAGATTTTATGAATGTGCATGAATGATTTTAATATGTAATTCTTGTGTGTGTTGAGAAATATGGAGAGAGTTTAATTAATGGAACAAATTAGGTCCCAAGACATGTTGCCAATAGAAAATTCATAGATCAAAATGTTAAATATGATCATCCTAGGGGATAGTTAACCATGATTGTAATAGTTGGTGATTGGGTTGCTCTCTGTTAGATATACTAAAAAATAATTCTATGTTTGTGACTAGACTCATGCAAAGTAAAGAAATAGAGATAAAATAATTAGTTTCAACTATATATGGGTAGAAAGACTCACTTTCTAATAAACTAATTACATAAAAAACACCAAAACAAAACATATTAAAATATACTCTTTTTAAATATGGTTGGTAGATGAATTAATTGATACAATTTGTAACTATTAAGCCAGAATGTGTTGTGATACTAACATAGATCCATCTTAACCCTAGATTTATAGTAGATGGATAAAAAAGAAACCCAAGTGCAAACCTCTCTATGCTTAAAATATATTGGGTTTGAATGGACCTATGCTAGTTTTATTTCTTTTGTAGAGCATGGATACTAGTTTACTGTTATATTATTTTGTCTCATTTTTTCTCCTCTTCTATTACATTAGATGTCAAATGCCCATTCTTTTTCTATTTGACCTTTTTAATGCTACCCAACCACCATCAACATGTAACACGTCTCATATATCCTACTTTGTAGAGTGCACTTCTCTTCTCTCAGTGCATTGATGGATGGATTATTGTCGACCTTAACTCCGGATCTATCATGTATTTGCAAATTCGACCACCTTATTGTAAATATATCTAGGTCCCTTTAAATGTATTACAAATCTTGGCTTAGGATCATGTTTCAAACATTCTGTGCCCATCTCTATTGTTTTTTTTTTTTTTTTTGTGTTGTCTATGTTATAATTATAATTTTAATGGAATAAAGAAGAAAGATCAATAAATTGATAGACATAATGCATGTACAATATTCAATATTTAGAAATATTACCCGTGTTATGGAAGTTGGTATTCATCTAGACTCAGGGCTAGTGGGGACCATTTTTGGGGACACAATGAAGTCAATTGTGCCATAATTGGGTGAACTTGCACAACAATTTCCCAACATTTACTGATAGTGAGAACCTAACTATTAAGCCAGAAGCCAACACTTCATTTTTTTAAAATCATTTAACTCTCTACATCATGTTTAGGGACTAGTTTGATAAAATTGTGATACATGTTTGATAAATTCCCTTTACATGGTGTTGTGAACAAAATTTGATAGGCTCCCCTAATTTGACATTTTATGTTTTTCTTCTCACCTAGGAATTGTGAAATTTTTATGTAATCTAGTCATGCCATCACGATCACGATCCTATATGTTAAATCTCCATGAGATGGCCTCCTAAATGCAGATTATATTCAAATACAAACAACATATAAGGTTATGAATAAAAATGTGTACAAACAAAACAAAGAATACACGTACAATATCTTCTCTTGAAAAAGGTAGACAGAAAAAAACACCCAATGCCCGTGGCAGTGGGCAGTGCTGAAAAAAATATGCAGAATAATAATTTATTGTTTGCAGATGCTACAATACATGACCATAAGTCATGTAAAATCAAAAGAATGAATTGAATGAATGAATGACTATGTACCCAAAAGCAGCATATAGTAATATATTTTATAGTTACTATATGATATCATATGTATGAGTCCTATATCTATTGTTGTGGTGCTGTTGTTGTGGTGCTGTTGAAGTGGAGTGACCAAATTCAGGTTTTATTTCCTCCAGCTGATGCACAACCCCATCCATCTCTGGCCTTGTAGAAGGCACATGGTCGACGTAATGCATAGCCAGTTGCAAAGCGTTAAGTAACCCATCTCCAGAATTAGAAGCTACTTTCATCAATTCCAGGTCAAAAACATAATTATTCCACTCTTATTTCACAATGGGTTGACCCATTCAGGAAGGTCCATCCCATTGCCTGCGCTCATGGGCTCTCATGGTGACTTGCCAGCCAGAAGATCCAGCAGGACAATCTTAAAGTTGTATACATCTGTCTTGGTGATTCCTTTCTTCAGTTTTGTGAGTTCAGGAGCCCTGTATCCAAGAGCCCCCTGCTGTGGCAATCACATTGGAATTGGCAGCAATTGTCATCAACCTAGATGAGCCAAAATCTGCAATCTTGGCATTCATGTTTGCATCAAGTAGGATCTTGTTGGAAGTGAGATTTCCAGGAATGATGTTCTCATTGCTGCATAGATAAGCAAGTCCTCGCCTTGCACCAATTGAAATTTCCATCCTGATGTGCCAATTCGAAGGTGTCTCTGAGCCTATGGTTGCCAAGGAGAAGAAAACAATATCCATCAGAGATTCCTGAGTAATTTTGAGTGATATAAGACCCAATTCGTTTGCAGTGCATTTCCTCAGGATTGGGCCATATACCAATAAAAAGTGAACTAATTTCATTTACAGAAACCACATTTAAAGCAAACATAAGTTTATCAAACAATGCTCTTATTTGGCTTTGAAAAATACAATGAAGGAATGTTGCAAGGCTTCCACTAGGCATGAAGTCAAAGACCAAGAGTTTTTCATCTTTAGGCCCCCAGTAACAAGATCTCATAAGCAAGAAAATTAAGATGCCCGATCTTCCTAAGAGCATTAGCTTCTGTCTGAAATTCTCTTTGACTCTTTGTTATTCGCTCCCTCAACTTCTTCACTACAACTTGATTCCCATCCTCCGAAGTAGCCTTTCGTATGTGCTCTTGCCAATTAATTTTGCAGTTGCACAAAGTAGGTCATCTGTTGTGAATACCAGACAACCATCTGTTGTGGCAATCACATTGGAATTGACAACAGTTGTCATCAACCAAGACAAGCCAAAATCTGCAATCTTGGCATTCATGTTTGCATCACGCAGGATGTTGCTGGAAGTGAGATTTCCATGAATGATGTTCTCCATTGCTGCGTGGATAAGCAAGTCCTTGCCCTGCACCAATTGAAATTTCCATTCCGATGTGCCAATTCAAAGGCGTCTCTGAGCCTCTTGCTGCCAAGGAGAAGAAAACAATATCCATTAGAGATTCCTGAGTAATTTTGAATGATATAAGGCCCAACTCATTTGTGGTTCATTTCCTCGGGATTTGGCCATATACCAATAAAAAGTGAACTAATTTCATTTACATAAATCCCATTTTAATGTAAACCCCATGGAGCCGCTTCTTGCCTACAGACATGGGATCCCTTTGTCAAGCTTGACTCGGTGCTTCCCCCATGGGAAGGGAAATGAACTGGGCCCAATGGGGCTTCCTCGGACCCATAAAAAAGAGGTTGTTACAATGGTAAGAAAAATACCATGAAGGAAAGCTTGACTCGGTGCTTCCCCCATGGGAAGGGAAATGAACTGGGCCCAATGGGGCTTCCTCGGACCCATAAAAAAGAGGTTGTTACAATGGTAAGAAAAATACCATGAAGGAATGTTGCAAGGCTTCCACTAGGAATGAATTCAAAGACCAAGAGTTTTTCAACTTTAGGTCCCCAGTAATAAGCTCTCAGAAGCAAGAAAATTAAGATGCCTGATCTTCCCAAGAGCAGCAGCTTCTGTCTCAAATTCTCTTTGACTCTTTGCTATTCGCTCCCTCAGCTTCTTCACTGCAACTCGATTCCCGTCCTCCAAAGTAGCCTTATACACAGTTCCATAAGTGCTCTTGCCCATTACTTCTGCAGTTGCACAAAGTAGGTCATCTGCTGTGAATACCAAACAACCATCAAAGTGTATAATATTTTCTCCTTCAACCACAGCAGCAGTGCCTTTCTATCCCGCAACTTTTCCAGTAGATTCTCGACCCAAGAAACAGAAGAGGAGAACTAAACCAACGATCATGATCAAGCTAATAACACTCCCAATAATAATCAAAATGAGCCATATTGTTTTAACTTTTAAGTATTCTTCCCTTCTTTCTCGGCAAGTTCGATTGAGATACTATTGGAGACCCACTTGGTCATAAGGATTGATTACAAGGGACTGTAATATCATATCCACAGAGACCCAAATTCCATAGGAAGAATGGTGTCATCCCTAGGAAGAAAGGCAAACTCCCTATGAAGAATGGCATTGAATTGTCTTGCCAAGGAAGATGGAACAAGACTACGAAGCCAGTTGTCAAAGACATTGAAGCTCTTAAGATTGCTCAACCTTACTAGAGAAGATGGGATGACGCCATTCAACTTGTTAATTGAAAAATAAAGCAATGACAGGTCAGTGATATCTCCAATGGACAGGGGAATCTGTCCAGTCGAATTGTCGTGTCTCAGACACAGGGCTACCATTTTTTGAAAGTTTCCTGTTTTGATGGGAATGGTATCGGCAATCATATTGTGACCTAAATCCATCTGGTTAAGAGAAGTAAGATTGTTGAGGTGTTCACTGAAACTTCCATTGAATCTATTATAGGATAGGTTAAGGGCTTGGAGCTGTTTAAGATTACCAAGCTCAATCGGAATGGGTCCTTGACGCTGATTGTGACTCAGGTTACACTGCTGAAGCTTTCTCAGATTTCCCGATGAGGGGGGAATGCTTCCAACAAATTCATTGTTCTCGACATTCAAGTAGTGGAGCTAGTACTCCTCTTTCCTTCACCCATGTATTAGGCAATGAGCCCTGGACATCGTTATTCTAGAGGTTTAGAAATGTCAGAAGGATTCCCAGCCAGGTCTGCAAGAAATGATCCAGTGAGGTTGTTGATGCTCAAGTTAACTCTATATAGGTTGCTTGAACTTCCAATCCCAAGAAGAATAACCCCACTCAATAAATTGTTACTCAGATCCACAGGTTGAATGGCAGGAGAATTACCAATCCCTTGTGGAATGGTACCAAAGATCTTGTTGTTAAAGAGTTACACGCCCCTTAGGTTCCTCAGAACAGCCAGGGAACTTGGCACTGCACTGGCTAAAACATTGTCATGCAGATTCAACTTTCTCAATGTCACATGAGATGACCCGCTTGCTCAGAAATACGACCTCCCAAACCCCTCCATGGAATCTGTATAGAGATCACTTGTCCATTAACATATTTGATTCCAAGCCATCCTTCAGAGCATGCTCCAATCCCACTGTCATTCCAGCTCTTCAAAATACTTCGAGGATCATCAAGGGCATGCTTGAAGGCCTGAAGAGCCTGATAATCTTGTTGTGTGAGAATCATCCCATCATAATGCCCTGAAACACTCGACAAAAGTGTGAGGAACCAACATCACTAGCCTACCACCACTATTTTCTTCCTCTCTTTTCCCATAGTCTTTCTCAAAAGAGCTTCAAGCACTATAGCCCCACTAGATCCTTCAGGGAAAATATGAAAACCCACAACAGATAAAGAAATTCACAGCTCCAACCTGCTTTACAAAAACAATTCAAAACAAGGGATCATCTTTACAGCAACACCAGCAAAAACAACTAATATTAACTTCCATTTTGGCAACATCTTTTTTTATAAAATGTTTTATTTTTGCTTTTCTTTTATCATGTTAATATGTGCATTCCACCCAAACTTTTTTTATTATATAAATTTTTTTAATTTATGCCACCTGGCCACCTTAGTATGGGGAGAGAAATTAAATGTGATTCTTATTCATATCAATGATGATAAAGAAGCTTCTTTCTCGGAATTGTATATGAAACATTAGGAGAAGCTTCTTTCCCTGAATTGTATATGAAACATTAGGAGCATTGGAAATAGGAAAGAAACCTTTCCATTATTTCTTGAGAGCGACACATCACTTGCTAGGGACATGAGGCAAAGGAAAAACTTATCCTCCTAGGGACTAGGGACTTGAGAGCGACACATTACAGAGTTTCTTGGCACACCAAGATATTGAGGCTCTAGAGAGATCATCATCTGAGCACCTCAATTTGATATGGAGATACATAATTCACCACGTGTGCTAGGCAACCACAGGTACTTACATGGTTTTGCATATAGATAAAAGCAATTGAATTATTTTTAATTTTACATAAGGCCAATGTTTTGTAATAATTCTTGAATCCCACAACCTCTTGAATCCCATGAACCTAACATGTACCCACAAATATGATCATGTGTGGCTAGATACTCATCATATAAATTGACCGGGTCTTGCAAGGTCAAATTTTGATTAGAAAACATTGTTAGTTTTTGGCTCTCTAAATTTCAAAGGTCATCTCATTTTCAGGTCCCAAACTAGAAGATGGAAAGAGTAGGTCCTAATTCTTTTGCTTCACTTAAGCAAGAAATTAGAGTTTCAAGTCAGAGTGTCAAGATGGTAAGATTATAACTATTTGGGAAGCAAGAAAGTAGTGTTTCAAGTCATAGAGTGTCAATATGGTAAGATTATAACTATTTTTCTTGATAGATCATTCCCTACATTACAAGATAATATTTCAAAGAAAATAATGTTTGATATATGTTTCTTGAATTGCATGTGATGTTTGGGTTGTAATGAATACCTCATCTAAATATGGCATATGGCATGACCTATTGGGAGAAACCCTTTGAAGGCTAAAAGAAGGAGATCTGAATTGTTCCAAATTACAAATATCAATAGGATTCTAGCTAGTGGTGAATCTAAATATGGCATATGGCATGACCTATTGGGAGAAATCCTTTTAAGGCTGAAAGAAAGAGATCTGAATTGTTCTGAATTAAAAATATCAATAAGATTCTAGCTAGTGGTGAATTGTTGATTGTGTAATTCAATATCCCCAATTTTAGTGTGATATATAGATTGTGTGGATGACTTGTTTATTTGATCATTACTGACTAGATGATATATTTACAAATATAAATTATGGACGCAATCAAAGAGGAAAACAATAATTTGAAAATGGATGTCTCATGGACTAGATGATTATTATAATGTCCAAATAATCAATTGAGGGAAGATATGAATTTTAACAAATACCTACAATAGGAAGTCATTGGTAATGTAGAGTCACCCATATGATAATGCTATTGCAATCCTAAGATCATAAAGTTCTATTTTACTTACCTATAAACACCATTTGATTGAGATAAATTCTATTAATTTATCAGATAACAATTATTATTCCATTATTATAAATTACAATCCCTTCTTCATCATTTTGCTGCAACTTGTCTTAAGAAAAGACATACTACTGGAATGTTTATGAGATAAGAAATTTGTATTAAATTGCTTCTCGTGTATAAATAAATAAGTGGAAATTTATTTAAGAGTTAAAAAATGAGAGGGATGAATAAGTCAACCTTGTCAAGTAGGTCTATAATCTATTATTCAATTGTCCATTGAAGATGAACAAGTCAAGGACTCTATCATAAATACGAGAGATTATATTTGCTAAAAGGTCTATAATATATTATTAAATTTTACATTGAAGATGAACAAGTTAAGGACTATATCATAAACAAGAGAG
This sequence comes from Pinus albicaulis, assembly GCA_034641835.2. Lineage (NCBI taxonomy): Eukaryota > Viridiplantae > Streptophyta > Pinopsida > Pinales > Pinaceae > Pinus > Pinus albicaulis. The sequence continues at coordinate 882,369,474 of CM076571.1, read as the reverse complement.
ATTATATTTGATAAGAGAAGCGAGGATGTTAATGGACATAAGCACATGTTAGTATGTTGTAGATCTTCTTGCAAAAAGTATAAGTTGTACGATGCTTATGTGCTATTGCCTTGCCTCGAGTTTGGTAAACGTGGATATAAAAAAATTTATGGTCCAAATGAATTATGTGTGCTTTAAAGATGTTAAACTATATGGCGATATGTTTCAGTGGAAGGCAGTTAGCTCTAGAAATGAACAGTTCAATGCACAACCAGTAATAAGCATGTGGGGGATCAACACTAATGTGTAACATTATTTGAAAAGACAATGGAAATTTGGAGACATTGTACCAGATTTGGTCAACCATCTAAATTTTTTATCAAGAGAATTTTATGAAATCATCAAATACACACAATTCTCCAGAGCAAACTCAGTGGGATTGTCACAACTAACTCAGTGGGATTTCTCTAAAGTTTTTTTATATGACATCTCCCTCAACCACTGACACACATTTCCCATCTCAAAAATCTGACCGGGTGAAGCCCAAATTTACAGTCACCAAAAGGGACAACAATGGGAGGTCACTGCAACAATGAGAGGTGCAAGTCCTAAATCCTTTGAGTAGGCGGACCTGCACCTCCCGATCCTCCAATTTTGCTATCCCTTTGTTGAATGCATTGAAATGGTGGCAGACGGGAGCAATTTATCTTATAAATGATGGTATTATCATTGAAAATAGAAAATATTGTGTTTATATTTGATGGCTCCTCGCAGAATTGGCATAACATACAAATTCTAGAAATTCTCCTCCCAGGAATCGAACCTCTGTTCAATGGCATTTTGCGCTGGTTAATCCTTATCGACCTGGGCACTTCATTTCTCATTTTCAGCGACACTCAGCACCACTCTCTACTCAGAGAAATGCTTGGAAGTCATGTAGTAAAAATTTCGAGACACACACAAGGAATAATATCATATCTCGAACTTTTATGCTTAGTGGGGATTCGAGCGAGTGGGAATTGGATCATACAGTGCGATGTGTTAAATTCCTCGAGGGGAAGAGAACGTGCTTGCGGGCAGGGAACCTCATCTATGAGGCCTTTTTTTACACTGGCATGGAATGATGTATATGCAAACATTCCCATGGGGATGAATATCTGGAACCTAATATGCTCATATGATTATGTACTGTTTTATATCTTATATAATACAGCTGTTTTTTTTCTTCTGAAAAAAAAAGGGAACTAGGAAAGTTGAATTCAATGTAGGAAATAATATATCCCACATTTGAAACAACCAAGTAATCTGTTTTAGTATTTGTCTGCGCGAACAAAGAACAAACTTTCTAAATTCCATTGAATTTCACCCCAAAAAGCCCAGATCTGGCGACTGAGATGTTGTCACGTGTTGTGCATCTAACTGTCAGATCAGGTGGTTGAAATACTACCACGTGTTGTGCATCTGATGGCGCGATCTGGCTGCTGAGATGTTGCCACGTGTTATTCATCTGATAGTGCGATTTCGTCGCCGAGATTCTTCCACGTGTCGTGCTTCTGATGGTTAGATCTGGCAGCTAAGATGTTGTTGTGTGTTGTGCATCTAATGGTTAGATATGGCAGTTGAGATGCTATCACGTGTCGTGCATCTAACTGTCAGATCTAGCCACTGAAATATTACTACGTGTTGCACTGTCATCTACTGAGATGCTTCCACATGTCGTGCATTTGACGACGTGACTTGGCTGCTGAGATGTTTGCCACGTGTTGTGCATCTAACGATCAGATTTGGTACTTAACATGTTGCCACTTGTTGTACATTTGATGGTTGGATCTAGCGTTTGAGATGCTGCCACATGGCGTGCATCAGACAGCTAGATCTGGCAGTTGAGATTCCGCAACATGTCATGTATCTGACAGTCAAATTTGGCCGTCGAGTTTCTGCCATGTGTTATACATTTGACGACTAGATTTCGCTGGTGAGAAATTGCCACGTGTCGTCCATATGACATCCAGATAGGGCAGTTGGGATGTTGCCACGTAGGTATAGCGGTTGGATGATTCGACGTGTCATAAATTTGACAGCCAGGTTTTGTGACTGAGATATTGCCACGTGTCGTAAATTTGACATCCAGATCTAGTGGTCGAGAGGCGGCCATGTATCGTGCATCTGATGACCAGATCTGGGGCTGGGATGTTGCCACGTGTTGTAAATATGATGGCTAGATCTTGTCACTGAGAGACTGCCACATGTTGTAAATTTGATATCCAGATCTAGCAGTTGAGAGTTCGCCACATGTCATAAATATGAGGTTTTGATCTGATAGCTAAGAGGGCGGCACGTGTGCCTCATATAAGGGTCAGATCTGATGGCTGAGAAGCTACCACGTGTTGAACATCTGAGGGCTAGATCTAATGGATGAGAATTCGCCATGTGTTTCCCATGTGATGGCCAGATCTGAAGACTGATAGACTGCCACGTGTCGTCGATCCTAGGGCCATATCTGGCAGTTGAGAAGTTGCCATGTGTTTCCGTTCTGAGGGCTAAATATCGCATCTGGAATTCGACCACGTGTTGCTAATTGAGGGCCAGATCTAGTGGGTGAGATAATGCCACGTGTCACAAATCCAAGTGCTTAATCTAGTCGCTGAGAACATGCCACATGTCGTGAATCTGAGGTATCTGGTGACTAATAATTGGAAACGTGTCGTGAAACTGATGGCCAGATCTGGCGGCTGAAAGGCCACAATGTGTCGCCAATCTGAAGACCAGATCTGGCAGCTGAGAGGGCGCCCTGCATCTTGAATTTGATGGTTTGGATTGTGCCACATTTCGAAAATATGATGCCGGATCTAGCGGCTGAGAGGATCCGCCACATGTTGCGAATCCGATGGTAGATTGTCTGCCACGTGTAGCGAATTCGAATATGAGATCTGGCTGAAAACATTTGCCGGTCTATTAGGGTTTGGACTCTGAACAATGAAAACATTTGCCTACACATTTACGCATTGTTTAAAATTTGACAACCTTATTGGAAAGATACCAAAGTGTTTTTAATGCCAAATCTACTTTAATACCGAATCTACACCTTCAAGTATTGTTGCAAATTCGACCACCTTATTGTAAATATATTTAGGTCCCTTTAAATGTATTACAAATCTTGGCTTAGGATCATGTTTCAAACATTCTGTGGCCATCTCTATTGATTTTTTTTTTTTTGTGTGTTGTCTATGTTATAATTATAATTTTAATGGAATAAAGAAGAAAGACCAATAAATTAATAGACATAATGCATGTACAATATTCAATATTTAGAAATATTACCTGTGTTATGGAAGTTGTTCTTCATCTGGACTCAGGGATAGTGGGGACCATTTTTGGGGACACAATGAAGTCAATTGTGCCATAATTGGATGAACTTGCACAACAATTTCCCAACATTTACTGATATTGGGAACCTAACTATTAAGCCAGAAGCCAAAGCTTCATTTTTTTAAAGCATTTTAACTATATACACCATGTTTAGGGAGCAGTATGATAAAATTGTGATACATGTTTGATAAATTCCCTTTACATGGTGTTGTGATACTAACATAGATCGATCTTAACCCTAAATTTATAGTAGAAGGATAAAAAAGAAACCAAGTGAAAACCTCTCTATGCTTAAAATATCTTGGGTTTGAATGGATCTATGCTAGTTTCATTTCTTTTGTAAGTATTGATGCTTTTGTAGAGCATGGATACTAGTTTAGTACTATTTTATTTTGGCTCATTATTTCTCCTCTTTTATTGGGAACCTAACTATTAAGCCGGATTTTTTCTTCCATAATATAGGTCCATCTTTAAAAATTTAAGGAGAAGAAATGTGAAGCAAAAGTTTAATATTGTTTTGATGGAAAAAAAAAACTTGTTCTTTGTAACATTTTTGTCTCAGCTAATCTAAAGTTTGTTCTAAACAACAATAAATTTATCTTAAGGGAGTCCAATTTAAATTACAAAACTTTTAGGAAACTTACAAATTTCTAGTTTTTTCAAGGTTCATCTAACTTTCAAATAGCTAAAACCATGTATTTATAAATTTCTACCCATGAGATCAACCAATGTATAATTAGTCTTATAAAATATTTATCTATTGATGAAATCCTGTCTTTATCTATTTATGCTCCAAAAACTTTCAGGATATCAGTAGTGTATATTGGATAATATATTACTTCTATTCAAGAAGTAAATACCATGAGAACACGTTTAGAGAAAAAGCCCTATTCATGAGAACACATTTAGAAAATGGTCTGAAATATTAATTTTATATTTTAGATATAAATTTATATTTTAGATATAATTATATATAGAACAAGTTTGGAAAAAAAAAGCTTTATTTATAATTAAAAATAATAATTATATATGAACAAGTTTGGAAAAAAAACATTATTCATGATTTAAAATATTAATTATATATACACGATTTAAAAAAAAGAAAGATAATCAGACTATTTTTTTATTTAGAAATAGTTTTTAATAATTAAAATATAATAACCATTTGTAAATTAGTATATTTATAGATTTATTTTAATTGTAAATCAAAAGTTGAGAGGGATCAAATCTCTCAAAATGTAAACCCCTTTACAAAATTTGAGGAAAAGTTTGCACCTAGGAGATTTGATTTGATTCTTTTTGGCTCTCCATAGATTTGAAATTAAAATGGATTTATGTTGATTTTGAAAAACAAACTAATAAAATGTTTTAAATATAATAAATTCTTAATTTTCAAATCTATAATTAAATTCAAATTCTGAGTTTAGGGAAATGTAAACTATAATATCATGCTATTGTTTGTGAAACTACCAGTTAAAGACAATTAAAATTTGGAGTTAAATTGTTTGTGAAACTACCAGTTAAAGACAATTAAAATTTGGAGTTAAATTGTTTAGGAAAAGATAACTATAATACTATGTTAAACAAGCAATATGCTAGGGTTACATTTAAAACATGGAAGAAATGGAAAGTTGTTCAAAACATGAAAATCATTTTATTTAGATGAAGAATTCAAAATATATACATGATAAGTTTGAAAGTGTATATGAAAAATAGATGTATAAAATTTAGTAAGACATCAAATGTTAAATTTTAACTTTGAAAATTTCAAATGATAATATGGAATATTTATTTTTATAATAACAACTTATTTTACATAAAATATGAAGATTTTATGAATGTGCATGAATGATTTTAATATGTCAATGCTTGTGTGCGTTGAGAAATATGGAGAGAGTTTAATTAATAGAACAATTCGTCCCAAGACATGTTGCCAATGAGAAAGTCATAGATCAAAATGTTAAATATGATCATCCTAGGGTATAGTTAACCATGATTGTAATAGTTGGTGATTGAGTTGCTCTCTATTTAGAAATACTAAAAAATAATTCTATGTTTGTGACTAGACTCATGCAAAGTAAAGAAATAGAGATAAAATAATTAGTTTCAACTATATATGGGTAGAAAGACTCACTTTCTAATAAACTAATTACATAAAAAACACCAAAACAAAAAATATTAAAATAGACTCTTTTTAAATATGGTTGGTAGATGAATTAATTGATACAATTTGTAACTATTAAGCCAGAATGTGTTGTGATACTAACATAGATCCATCTTAACCCTAGATTTATAGTAGATGGATAAAAAAGAAACCCAAGTGCAAACCTCTCTATGCTTAAAATATATTGGGTTTGAATGGACCTATGCTAGTTTTATTTCTTTTGTAGAGCATGGATACTAGTTTACTGTTATATTATTTTGTCTCATTTTTTCTCTTCTATTACATTAGATGTCAGATGCCCATTCTTTTTCCATTTGACCTTTTTAATGCTACCCAACCACCATCAACATGTAAAACGTCTCATATATCCTACTTTGTAGAGTGCACTTCTCTTCTCTCAGTGCATTGATGGATGGATTATTTTCCATCTTAACTCCGGATCTATCAAGTATTGTTGCAAATTCGACCACCTTATTATAAATATATCTAGGTCCCTTTAAATGTATTACAAATCTTGGCTTAGGATCATGTTTCAAACATTTTGTGCTCATCTCTATTGTTTTTTTTTGTGTTGTCTATGTTATAATTATAATTTTAATGGAATAAAGAAGAAAGATCAATAAATTCATAGACATAATGCATGTACAATATTCAATATTTAGAAATATTACCCGTGTTATGGATGTTGGTATTCATCTAGACTCAAGGCTAGTGGGGACCATTTTTGCGGACACAATGAAGTCAATTGTGCCATAATTGGGTGAACTTGCACAACAATTTCCCAACATTTAATGATAGTGGGAACCTAACTATTAAGCCAGAAGCCAACACTTCATTTTTTTAAAATCATTTAACTCTCTACATCATGTTTAGTGACTAGTTTGATAAAATTGTGATACATGTTTGATAAATTCCCTTTACATGGTGTTGTGATACTAACATAGATCCATCTTAACCCTAAATTTATAGTATAAGGATAAAAAAGAAACCCAAGTGAAACCTCTCTATGCTTAAAATATCTTGGGTTTGAATGGATCTATGCTAGTTTTATTTCTTTTGTAAGTATTGATGCTTTTGTAGAGCATCAATACTAATTTACTGTTATTTTATTTTGGCTCATTATTTCTCCTCTTTTATTGGGAACCTAACTAATAAGCCTGATTTTTTCTTCCATAATATAGGTCCATATTTAAAAAAAATTAGGAGAAGAAATGTGAAGCAAAATTTTAATATTCTTTTGATGAAAAAAAAAAAACTTGTTTTTTTAACATTTTTGTCTCAGCCAATCTAAATTTTGTTCTAAACAACAATAAATTTACCTTAAGGAAGTCCAATTTAGATTACAAAACATTTAGGGAGCTTACAAATTTCCAGTTTTTTCAAAGTTCATCTAACTTTCAAATAGCTAAAACCATGTATTTATAGATTTCTACCCATGAAATCAACCAATGTATAATTAGTCTTATAAAATATTTATCTATTGATGAAATCCTATATTTATCTATATATGCTCCAAAAAATTTCTAGGATATCAGTGGTGTATAATGGATAATCTATTACTTCTATTCAAGAAGCAAATACCATGAGAACACGTTTAGAGAAAAAGCCCTATTCATGAGAAGGACTAAAATATTAATTTTATATTTTAGATATAACTTTATATTTTAGATATAATTATATATAGAACAAGTTTGGGAAAAAGGCCTTATTCTTGAGAAGCACTGAAATATTAATTTTATATTTTAGATATAATTTTATATTTTAGATATAATTATATATAGAACAAGTTTGGGAAAAAAAGCTTTATTTGTGATTAAAAATATTAATTATATATACACGATTTAAAAAAAAAAAAAAAATAATCAGACAATTTTTTTTATTTAGAAATAGTTTTTAATAATTAAAATAAGAATAATTAAAATATAAAAACTATTTGTGAATTAGTATATTTATAGATTCATGTTAATTGTAGATCAAGAGTTGAGAGGGATCCAATCTCTCAAAATATAAACCCCTTTACAAAATTTGAGGAAAAGTTTGCACCTAGGAGATTTGATTTGATTTTTTTTTAGCTCTCCATAGATTTGAAATTAAAATGGATTTATGTTGTTTTTGGAAAACAAACTAATAAAATGTTTTAAATATAATAAATTCTTAATTTTCAAATCTATAATTAAATTCAAATTCTGAGTTTAGGGAAATGTAAACTATAATATCATGCTATTGTTGGTGAAACTACCACTTAAACATAATTAAAATTTGGAGTTAAATTATTTAGGAAAAGATAACTATAATATTAAGTTAAACAAGCAATATGCTAGGATTACATTTAAAACATGGAAGAAATGGAAAGATGTTCAAAACATGAAAATCATTTTATTTAGATGAAGAATTCAAGATATATGCATGATAAGTTTGAAAGTGTATATGAAAACTAGATGTATAAAATTTAGTAAGACATCAAATGTTAAATTTTAACTTTGAAAATTTTAAATGATAATATGGAATATATATTTTTATAATAACAACTTATTTTCCATAAAGTATTAAGATTTTATGAATGTGCATGAATGATTTTAATATGTCAATGTTTGTGTGTGCTGATAAAGATGCTTGTGTGTGCTGAGAAAGATGGAGAGAGTTTAATTAATAGAACAATTACTCCCAAGGCATGTTGCCAATGAGAAAGTCATAGATCAAAATGTTAAATATGATCATCCTAGGGGGTAGTTAACCATGATTGTAATAGTTGGTGATTGAGTTGCTCTCTATTTAGATATATTAAAAAATAAGTCTATGTTTGTGACTAGACTCATGAAAAGTAAAGATATAGAGATAGAATAATTAGTTTCAACTATAGATGGGTAGAAAGACTCACTTTCTAATAAGCTAATTACATAAAAAAACACCAAAACAAAACATATTAAAATAGAATCTTTTTAAATATGGTTGGTGGATGAATTAATTGATACAATTTGTAACTATTAAGCCATAATGTGTTGTGATACTAACATAGATCCATATTAACCCTAGATTTATAGTAGATGGATAAAAAAGAAACCCAAGTGCAAACCTGACTATGCTTAAAATATATTGGGTCTGAATGGATCTATGCTAGTTTTATTTCTTTTGCAGAGCATGGATACTAATTTACTGTTATATTATTTTGGCTTATTTTTTCTCCTCTTCTATTACATTAGATGTCAGCTGCCCATTCTTTTTCCATTTGACCTTTTTAATGCTACCCACCCACCCAACCACCATCAACATGTGACACATCTCATCTATCCTACTGTGTAGAGTGCACTTCTCTTCTCTCAGTGCATTGTTGGATGGATTATTTTCCATGTTTCTAATTTTGAGAATACTTTTTAAGTGTCAACTCTTTGCTTTAGTGGATGTTTAAATTTGGTATGCATAATACAATGATACTTCCATGAAAAATATCCATGGGTGGTAATGAAGTTTGAAATGCATCATGATATGAATGTTTAGGATATGGTCCATACTATTTTTATAAATCATAATAACTACCCCATCTACTAAGGCCCTTAATGGAGGAGGTTTTGGACAAACTAAGACTATACATTTGTAATGTGATAAAAGGTTGTCTATAATCACTTTAGTGAGATATGTAGTCTAACTTCTTGAGTTTAGAAGTGATGCAAACCGACATGAATGATGTCCACAAGATGCATGATGTCATCCAACATTGGATAATAAACACATTTTTTTTCTTTGAGCAATTTTAGATTAGATGTTATCTTGACTCTGAAAAAAGTATGATACATAAACATCCAAAGAAAATCTCTAAAATAAATATAAATATTTTCAAATATTAATATTTTTATGTATCAAAAGGCAATGTTACTATATCAATAAAATATTGTATTTAAATAGACTTTGTATATAAAATCACAAAAACTAAATACCATTTCTTACATTATTAATTGCTTGAACTTCTTAAGCGCAGATGCTCATTCTCATTATTCAACGTGATCCTTATATTATTATTACCTGCTTGAACTTCTTAAGCGCAAATTCCATTCTCATTATTCAACACGATCCTTATATTGTAATGATGTTCCATACATAACAATAAACTAAAATACAATAAAGGATTTATATCATAATTTTCATTTTACTAAGATTGAGGTTTTGCATGTCTTATCTGTAAAATAAATATATATACTTTAATATTTATAATTTTATTATTGAATATAGATTCAAACAATTCGATTACATCATTGTTATGTAATATTTCTTGCACTGATAGGATGAAATTCAATGTTGAGCTCCACTTATTGTGGAATCTATTATTGATGAAGTCGATGTTGCAAGATAACATATCTCACTAAGGGGTATGTTAGGCACAAGAAAATTTAGCATGCACCATATTGATTTATGATGTATGGTGTCTATATATCAATTACACGCAAGGAAAAAAGACGAGGCACAAATGGATTCCAATAGTTGTCAGAGCTATGCGACAACATATCTGGTTATGGGATCCAGGGATTCAATTGGTTGCTAGGTCATTCTTATCACATTATGAGTAAAATCATGGTAGAATATGATCTAGTTCACTCTTAGATTGACACATGGGGGATCACTGAGGCCTTTATCGTATAACAAGGCAAGTTTTCCATGTTGTTGCTCAGGATCAGGTTTATCTTTGGATGGGTAGGCTTTGACATCGTGGAGATGCTTGTCCAGGATGTGTTTGGCTTGTATAAAGATTTTGCCAATAGGTTCCAAGAGAGGAGGATGCAATATGAGCACAATGGGAATTCAACCAACTGAATCCTTGGATCCCATAGCCAGATATGTTGCGGCATAGCTTTGACAACTATTGGAATCCATTTGTGCCTCGTCTTTTTTCTTCTTCGTGAAATCGATATATAGACGCTCATATATCAACATGGTGGCATCCTTTTGAGATTAACATGGGAAACCCACATTACAGGGCTTCATAGTTCAACTACCTTTAGGGATGAGATAATTTCTACAAGAGGAGATCAAACATATCTTCCATTGGGTTTCAGTTTCACAAAGAGAATTTCAATCCCTAGTGACCCGCATATGGCGCGAGGCACTTCACCAGTATGGCATGATGATCAAAAGGAGGAGGTCATAGAGATTTCAGGTGGGCGAGGATTCATATCCATGGGGCTGGGATTGCATATTCAAGAGTCCACTCTTGAAGTGCACGAGGTTGTTTTCTCAGCTGGAAAACTTTTCAAGGAGTTGATCAAGGTTCCACATGATCATGGTGCTCTACTTATTGGTGATATGTAGAGTGTTTCTGATGATTGTGTCTTGTGGAGCAAGGAGTGCTTCACATTGAGTAGGGTGACTCAGTGCCCTAATATAGAGGGATTCCTTTATGAAAGGACAATGCATGGATTCAGGGTGACTCAATGGCACATTTTGGACCCTGATATTGTTTGCAATGACAGTTTGGGTCAATGAGAGAGAGAACACTTGCTCGAGCATTGCTTGAGGACAAGAAATTTTTGGCGGGGACTGTAAAATCGCCAATTTCTTTAGCATGAAAATCACTAGGGAGTATTCCCCAATTTTGGTAATATTAATAAAAAGGGGCAAATATTATTTTATTGGAAAAATACGACCAATATTATTTTATTATAGAATCGAAACAAATATTATTTATTTGAAAATGGCAGAAAATTATTATTTTATTAAAATAACAACAAAGAGTCACCTAGTGGGAAATGGCCCCCACCAATAAATTAATATTAAAAAAGAGTCTTGAAGCATGGGGATAAATTATAAAAGGAGATAATTCGTGATCATTCTATTCTTATCGTATCTTATTGTCATTGGAAAAAATAAGCAAATTTCAAACTTGAGGGTTTCAAGTGAAATTCTCACACTAGCTTTGGTGGATCCTTTACCACTGTAGTTAAACTTTCTCTTTCTTCGGTGGAAGTTACTTGCCACCCTGGTTATATTTTTTTTTCCTTGTTATTTCTGAAGATCTATGAAGATTTGGCAGAGAAGCTCTGAAGCTCAAACATTGTGATCCAATTTGTTATAGTGTTCTTCTAATCTCCAGGGGTCGAGTTTATTTTTCTCTAAGAGGGTCGAGTACCAAACGTTGGAAGGACAAGTTCTGAAGCAATTATCAAGGATGAATTGTTTGCTAAATTCCATGACCAAATACCTTCAGATCCATTCCAAATTATTTACTACATCCATCCAGAGGTCACATTATTCCACAAAAGAAATTGTGTTGCATTTTAGTTTGATTGTGCCAAGAAGGGCATACCAAAGAGGTTGAGTTGATATATCCATTCCCATATTTGAAAGACAAATTGAAGGAGAATTTTAAGTGCTTTTCCTTGCCTAGCTTGTGGCCAAAATTCTATTCATAAGGAAGGTCAAGGATTTCATGCTCATCTCTTCTCCAAGGGTGATATTATACATTGAATCACTTTCAAAATTTCCAATGCTAAAAGAGGTGGTCGATTTTAACTGTTTTGTGACCTTGAATAATCACCAAAGAAGAGGTTGAATTTATGTGACTCCAACATGTTGAGATTTTGTGTATTTGGGGTAGCATCAGTTGTGCTCTAGGTCCCAAATTTTGAAGAAGGACTAGAATTCACCTGATCTACAAGACTCAGAAATGGATTTGGGAAATTTCATCTGGTTTAGGAGATATTAAATTAATTAATTATTTTAATGTATTTCCTAAGTTAAAACTTAGAAAAATAAAATAATTAAAGTGAATTTAATTAAACATGTGATGAAATTGTCTTAAGTCACACGGATCAAGCTTTCTTTTAATCTTAGCCATTGATTAAAGATTTAATCTTGGCCGTTGATTTGTCAACGAGAAAAGTATAAAGGAAAGGCCTGGGGTCATTTGTAAGACTACAATAGAGTGCGTAGCATCGAAGCTAAGTTGAGATTCTAGGGCGTGGGTTCCTAATAATTCTCTATGTTTTAAATATAAGAGAGAGGGGAATTTAGGCTAAGGGGATGATTCGATCCCTGGTCTAGAATACACAATAGAAGCAAGAGAATAGACTTATTATACAGCTAAGCAGGAAAGGTAGGAAGGCAAAGTAGTTAAATAGAAGTAGACGATAAAGAAGAAAGAGACTGGCAAAGCAATAGCACAACGACAACAAGAGTAAAGAATGGGTATCGGCCAAAGAAAGAAGAATAGTAGTATCAAGGACAACTGATTTTCAAAGAAACTTTCGTGGTTACGTATGTAAGCAATATACCTTTAGACCGCGCTCACCAACAAATAGTAAAGTACCCCTTCCAAGACAACGCTGAGCATTTGGAGGCCTTCAGAGGCTGACGCAGAGCCTTTCAGGGGCAGCGCTGAGGTTTCTAGGCCTAGATCTCGCTGAGTTCTGTAAATCTCGTTTGAGGGTATGGATCAGTGATTATTGTGGCCCTAGATCAGTCAGTGAGCTGCAGATCTAGAGTTTTCTTTTGTCGGGTTTTCCAGATCTGGGACCTAGAGTTGTGTATTCTAAATACAGTTAATAATGAGTTTCTTCCAAAGAATGTAGATGTGAGGACTAAGTTTTTGGGGACAAATTTGTCCAACAATCACATCATTACATGTGTGTATGTGCTTATTCTAGATCTGAATTAGTAGATATCTATTATGTGTTTTGCTTTGATGTTGACTTGAATTTATTCAGTTGATAACTTGTATAAGTAGGAGAAGTTTAACCGGATTAACAGAAATAATTTCTGCATAAGAATTAAGATTCATAAATTTCTACATGGTATCAGAGCAATTGCAGATTTAGAAGGGTCGCCAGCTAAAGCATCTGAAGGATCTAGCTGCAGAAAGCAGCTGGAAAGGTAGCAGAAAAGCAGATCTGAAGGGACATCGCAGTTTTTAGGAGGAGATTCACGCAGAGGGAAGGGTGACGATGTCCAGTGCTGTGTCCTAGCAAGCCCACGCAATTACTGCGCAGAGGCAGCTCAGAAACAACGTTGGTTAGGTCTGAAGCCAGCCAGTGTGATTCAGATCCAGAAAAAATCTGCAGAAAATTTGCAGAAATTCAGAAGAGCTGGTGGGGTTAAACTTATGGAGTTTTCAGATTTTTAACCTTAGCACAAGTGACAAAGTTTGGGAAGAGATTAGCTTCTCAGAGAGTTTTCTTGCCAAAGGAAACTTGCAGTTTTGTCAGAGGATCAAAGAAGAAGCTGAATCATAGTTGATTTGGTAGATTTCCAAGGAGGGAAATCAAGTGTCAGAGAGAGCAGAGGGTTCCCAGTTCGAAAAGGACCCTAGATCCAAGATCTCTAGCATAGAGAAGAGGAGCTCCAACACATTTTGAGGAGATGGCTCCTCATGGACTGCGTGATCAGGATAGGCTAGAGGGCCTCTCAAACTTTTCGGTTTGGAAGGCAAGGATCTTGATTGTCCTTGAGTCATACGGTCTAAGAGACCATGTAGAGTAGACTCTGGCCACACCGACAGACGCGGATCTGCTACGAAAGCATAGAGAAGTTGTTGGGCATGCCAAGCAGCGGATAATGGATAGTATCAAGGATCATATTGTGCCACAAATAGCTAAGAAGAGGACAACTAATGAGAAGTGGAAGGCCTTGACTTCCCTATATGAGGGAAAATTAGTCCAAAGAAAGATGTTGTTGGAGGCCCAAATGAGGTCATTCATGATGACCAAGGGAGAAGACTTCAAGCATTTCCTCTTCAGATTGCAGTCGATCAGGGATCAGCTGACTGCAATAGGTGCAACCGTAGATGATGCAGTGATAGTCAGGACTGCCCTCAATGCAGTCAAAGATGAGTGGGAAACCTTTGTCCAAAGTATCTTGGGCAGAGCAGACCTCCCAGATTGGGACAGCTTGGGGTCGATCCTGCGGCAAGAAGAACTACGAAGGTTCACCAAGAAGCAGCACAGCCCTGCGTTAAGCAAGGTTAAGAAGGAAGGGGAGGAAGATGCAACCTTGGCTTCGAAGAAGTAGCCGAAGAAGAAGAAGGATCTTTCTAAGATCAAGTGCTTCTAGTGTGGCGAAATGGGACATTTTTTCGACCATTGTCCAGAAAAGAAGAAGGACAAGGAAGCATATTCTTCCAAAGCAGCGGTGGCAGATGATGGGTCTAGAGATGATGTAGCCATGAGTTCTCATGAACCACGGAGGTGGGGTGACATGGACATGTAGAGGAGCTACATGGAAGTAAGGCGGGATCCTTGAGTAGCTCATCTCTTGGATCACAAGCAAGCTACGGTAGCCTTAAGATAGTAGCGGGACAAGTGGAGCAGTGGGTGCATAGATCACAGATGAGGCAGAGGTAGAGGCAGATCTGGAAGCTGGGAGGAGTAGCGTAGAGCATAGCAGCAGCAACATAGAAGTAGTAGCAGCGCAGAGGCTGATGTGACTTCAGTAGCGGAGATAAATTCAGAGGGACAACGTAGTGCAGCGACAACATGATAGATTTCAGCACAAGGAGCTAATGTGACTTCAGTAGTGCAGAGGGAGTCTGATTACGCTAGCAGAGCTGTAGCTGTGCATTGTTCTTTAGATGCCAACACAGATCTGTAGCCTATGGAGCTTCAGTGATGAGGATGCAACACATCTGACTTGTTTGTCAAAGATTGGGCAGGAGATTCAGTTGTTTCTCTCAACAAATGAAGTTGCAGTACAACAAATCAGCAGTGGCAGTGCTATGAGCAGCACAGATGCAGCATATTGAGAGGGAGCTGCAGTACAATGGTTGCAGTGGCAGAGGTAGAGGTAGAGTCATAGGCAGCAGTACAAAATGGCAGTAGCAGTGCAGAGTTGAGTGGCAGGAGGCCAAGTTTCAGCATCACAGAACCAGTGCCCAAAATCATGTAATGCATAAGTGTGATGTATTTCTAGAGCACACCCTTAATGCTAAGAGGGAGTGTTGAGATTTTGTGTATTTGGGGTAGCATCAATTGTGCTCTAGGTCCCAAAATTTGAGGAAGGACTAGAGTTCACCTGATCTACAAGACCCAGAAATGGATTTGGGAAATTTCATCTGGTTTAGGAGATATTAAAATAATTAATTATTTTGATGTATTTTCTGAGTTAAAACTTAGAAAAATAAAATAATTAAAGTGAATTTAGTTAAACATGTGATGAAATTGTCTTAAGTCACACAGATCAAGTTTTCTTTTAATCTTAGCCATTGATTAAAGATTTAATCTTGGTCGTTGATTTGCCAACGAGAAAAGTATAAAGGAAAGGCTTGGGGTCATTTGTAAGACACAGAGGCAGAGCACTGAAGCTAAGTTGAGATTCTAGGGTGGGGTTGCTAAGAATTCTCAAGTGTTTCAGTTGCAGAGAGGGGAATTTAGACCAAGGGGATGATCTGATCCTGGGGTCTAGAATACACAAGAAGTAGAGAAGAGATCAGAAAAGACATTGCAGAGGAAGGTAGCAGCAACAGCAGCAATAGACGGCAGCAACAGCATCAGCAGACGACAGTGGCAGCAACAGAAGATAGCAGTAGCAATAGACGGCAGCAACGGACAGCAGTAGCAACAGCAACAGTAGTAGTAAGGATAGCGTGATTTTCAGAAACCCTTCAGGGGTTACGCATAGACCCTTAGGGGTAGCGTAGTGACTGCGTCACCCAGTGTGGGGTAACGCAGTCCCTTCCAGTGATAGTGTTGAGCATTTGGAGGCCTTCAGAGGTTGACACAGTGTCTTTAAGGGGCAAATCTGGGGTTTCAAGGCCTAGATTTGGCCGAGTTCTGTAAATCTCGTTTGAGGGTGTGGATCAGTCAGTATTGTTGGTCTTAGATCAGCCAAGTGCTGTAGATCTAGAGTTTTATCTGTAGGGTTTTCTAGATCTGGAACCTAGAGTTGTGTATTCATAAATATTGTTAATAATAGAGCCCTCCAATAGCCAGAGACTAGTTTTTCCGGGGACAGTTTGTCCAGAAATAACTGTGTCACTCTGTCTATGTGTGCATGTGCTTATTCTAGATCTGAATTAGTAGATATCTGTTATGTGTTTTGCTTTGATGTTGACTTGAATTTATTTAGTTGATAACTTGTATAAGTAGGAGAAGCTTAACCAGATTAATAGAAATAATTTCTGCATAAGAATTAAGATTCAGAAATATCTATATAGTATCAAAGCAATTGCAGATCTAGAAGGGTCACCAGCTGAAGCATCTGAAGGATCTAGCTGCAGAAAGAAGCTGGAAAGGCAGCAGAAAAGCAAATCTAAAGGGACATCGCAGTTTTTAGGAGGAGATTCACGCAGAGGGAAGGGTGCTGATGTCCAGCGCTGTGTCCTAGCAAGCCCATGCAATTACTGTGCAGAGACAGCTCAGAAACAGCGTTGGTTAGGTCTGAAGCCAGCCAGTGTGATTTAGATTTGAATCTGTCAGATCCAGAAAAAATCTGCAGAAAAGTTGCAGAAATTCACAAGAGCTGGTGGGGTTAAACTTATGAAGTTTTCATATTTTTAACCTTAGCACAAGTGACAAAGTTTGGGAAGAGATCAACTTCTCAGAGATTTTTCTTGCCAAAGGAAACTTGCAGTTTGGTCAGAGGATCAAAGAAGAAGCTGAATCATAGTTGATTTGGTAGATTTCCAAGGAGGGAAATCAAGTGTCAGAGGGATCAGAGTTTTCCCAGTTCGAAAAGGACCCTAGATCCAAGATCTCTAGCATAGAGAAGAGGAGCTCCAACACATTCTGAGTAGATGGTCCTCATGGACTATGTGATCAGGATAGGCTAGAGGGCCTCTCAAACTTTTCGGTTTGCAAGGCAAGGATCCTGATTGTCCTTGAGGCATACAGTCTAAGAGACCATGCAGAGCAGACTCTGGCCACACCGACAAATGCGGATCTCCTACGGAAGCATAGAGAAGTTGTTGGGCATGCTAAGCAGCTAATAATGGGCAGTATCAAGGATCATATTGTGCCATACATAGCTGAGAAGAGGACAACTAATGAGAAGTGGAAGGCCTTGACTTCCCTATATGAGGGAAAATCAGTCCAAAGAAAGATGTTGTTGGAGGCCCAAATGAGGTCATTCATGATGACCAAGGGAGAAGACATCGAGCATTTCCTCTTTAGATTGCAGTCGATTAGGGATCAACTAACTGCAATAGGTGCAACCGTAGATGATGCAGTGATAGTCAGGACTGCCCTCAATGCAGTCACGGATGAGTGGGAAACCTTTGTCCGAAGTATCTTGGGCAGAGCAGACCTCCCATATTGGGATAGCTTGGGGTCGATCCTGCGGCAAGAATAACTACGAAGGTTCACCAAGAAGCAGCACATCCCTGCGTTGAGCAAGGTTAAGAAGGAAGAGGAGGAAGATGTAGCCTTGGCATCGAAGAAGTAGCTGAAGAAGAAGAAGGATCTTTCTAAGATCAAGTGCTTCCAGTGTGGCGAAATGGGACATTTTGTCGGCCATTGTCCAAAAAAGAAGAACGACAAGGAAGCATCTTCTTCCAAAGCAGCGGTGGCAGATGATGGGTCCGGAGATGATGTAGCCATGAGTGCTCATGAACTACGGAGGTGGGGTGACATGGACATGTAGAGGATCTACATGGAGGTAAGGCGGGATCCTTGAGAAACTCATCTCTTGGATCACAAGCAAGCTACGACAGCATTAAGACAGTAGTGGGACAAGTGGAGCAGTGGGTGCATAGATCACAAATGAGGCAGAGGTAAAGGCAGATCTGGAGGCTGGGAGGAGCAGCGCAGAGCATAGCAGCAACAGCGTAGAAGCAGTAGCAGCGTAGAGGTTGATGTGATTTTAGCAACGCAGAGAGATTTAGAGGGACAACGTAGTGTAGCAACAACGTGATAGATTTCAGCACAAGGAGCTGATGTGACTTCAGTAGTGCAAAGGGAGTCTGATTACGCTAGAAGAGCTATAGTTGTGCATCGTTCTTTAGATGCCAACACAGATCTGTAGCCTATGGAGCTTCAGTGATGAGGATGCAGCACATCTGACTTGTTTGTCAAAGATTGGGCAGGAGATTCAGTTGTTTCTCTCAACAAGTGAAGTTGCAGTATAGCAGATCAGCAGTGGCAGTGCTATGAGCAGCACAGATGCATCATATTGAGAGGGAGCTGCAGTATAGTGGTTGCAGTGGCAGTGACAGAGTCATAGGTAGCAGTACAGAATGGCAGCAACAGTGCAGAGTTGAGTGGCAGGAGGCCAACCTTCATCATCATAGAACCAGTGCCCAAAATCATGTAATGCAAAAGTGTGATGTATTTCTAGAGCACACTCTTAATGCTAAGAGGGAGTGTTGAGATTTTGTGTATTTGGGGTAGCATCAATTGTGCTCTAGGTCCCAAAATTTGAGGAAGGATTAGAGTTCACCTGATCTACAAGACCCAGAAATGGATTTGGGAAATTTCATCTGGTTTAGGAGATATTAAATTAATTAATTATTTTAATGTATTTCCTAAGTTAAAACTTAGGAAAATAAAATAGTTAAAGTAAATTTAATTAAACATGTGATGAAATTGTCTTAAGTCACGGATCAGGTGTCTTTTAATCTTAAGCACATTGATTAAGATTTAATCTTGGTCGTTGGCCTCGTAAGTAAAGAAAGGCTTGGGGTCATTTGTAGGCCCAAAGCGAGCAAGCTGATTGAGATTCTGAGGCGGGGTTGCTAAGAATGTCTCAAGTGTTTGTTGTGAGGGTAATTTGGAACCCGAGGGATGATGCGGTCCCGGGTCTCGGGAGTAATAAGAAACGAAGATTCCAAATATAAAGCAGAGAAGGTATGACGGGGCAATGACGAATGTCAAATATCAGCGACGGTGGCTTGACAACCAAATTCATGAAGCGTGGTAACGGCCTTAACAATGTAGTATAAGACAATGATTTTCGGAAACCCTTCGGGGGTTACGCATAGACCTGGGAGTGGCAATGGCAATTGCGTCTGATGGGAGTGCAGGTCAACATGGGTGACATGAGCATTTGGAGGCCTTCAGAGGTTGACGCAGTGTCTTTCAGGGGAAAATCTAGGGTTTCTAGGCCTAGATTTGGCTGAGTTCTATAAATCCCATTTGAGGGTGTGGATCAGTCAGTATTGTTGGTCTTAGATCAGCCAGGTGCTGCAAATCTAGAGTTTTCTCTGTAGGGTTTTCTAGATCTGTAACCTAGAGTTGTGTATTCAGAAATATTGTTCATAATAGAGCCCTCCAGCAGCCAGAGACCGGTTTTTCCAGGGACAGTTTGTCCAGAAATAATTGTGTCACTCTATCTATGTGTGCATGTGCTTATTCTAGATCTGAATTAGTAGATATCTGTTATGTGTTTTTCTTTGATGTTGACTTGAATTTATTCAGTTGATAACTTGTATAAGTAGGAGAAGCTTAACCGGATTAATAGAAATAATTTCTGCATAAGAATTAAGATTCAAAAATTTCTACATGTTATCAGAGCAATAGCAGATCTAGAAGGGTCACCAGCTGAAGCATTTGAAAGATCTAGCTGCAAAAAGCAGCTGGAAAGGCAGCAGAAAAGAAGATCTGAAGGGACATCGCAGTTTTTAGGAGGAGATTCACGCAGAGGGAAGGGTGACGATGTCCAGCGCTATGTCCTAGCAAGCCCACACAATTACTGCGCAGAGGAAGCTCAGAAACAACATTGGTTAGGTCTGAAGCCAGCCCGTGTGATTCAGATCTGAATCCGTCAGATCCAGAAAATTTTTGTAGAAAAGTTGCAGAAATTCAGAAGAGCTGGTGGGGTTAAACTTACGAAGTTTTCAGATTTTTAACCTTAGCACAAGTGACAAAGTTTGGGAAGAGATCAACTTCTCAAAGAGTTTTCTTGCCAAAGGAACTTGCAGGTTGGTCAGAGGATCAATGAAGAAGCTGAATCATAGTTGATTTGGTAGACTTCCAAGGAGGGAAATCAAGTGTCAGAGGGAGCAGAGGGTTCCCAGTTCGAAAAGGACCCTAGATCCAAGATCTCTAGCATAGAGAAGAGGAGCTTCAACACATTTTGAGCAGATGGCTCCTCATGGACTACGTGATCAGGATAGGTTAAAGGGCCTCTCAAACTTTTCGGTTTGGAAGGCAAGGATCCTGATTGTCGTTGAGGCATACGGTCTAAGAGACCATGCAGAGCAGACTCTGGCCACACCGACAGATGCGAATCTCCTACGAAAGCATAGAGAAGCTGTTGGGCATAACAAGCAGCTGATAATGGACAGTATCAAGGACCATATTGTGCCACACATAGCTGAGAAAAGGACAAATAATGAGATGTGGAAGGCCTTGACTTCCTTATATGAGGGAAAATCAGTCCAAAGAAAGATTCTGTTGGAGGCCCAAATGAGGTCATTCATGATGACCAAGGGAGAAGACATCGAGCATTTCCTCTTCAGATTACAGTCGATCAGGGATCAGCGGACTGCAATAGGTGCAACCGTAGATGATGTAGTGATAGTCAGGACTGCGCTCAATGCAGTCACGGATGAGTGGGAAACCTTTGTCCAAAGTATCTTGGGCAGAGCGAACCTCCCAGATTGGGACAACTTGGGGTCGATCCTGCGATAAGAAGAACTACAAAGGTTCACCAAGAAGCAGCACAACCCTGCGTTGAGCAAGGTTAAGAAGGAAGAGGAGGAAGATGCAGCCTTGGCATCGAAGAAGTAGTCGAAGAAGAAGAAGGATCTTTCTAAGATCAAGTGCTTCCAGTGTGGCGAAATGGGACATTTTGTTGGCCATTGTCCAGAAAAGAAGAAGGACAAGGAAGCATCTTCTTCCAAAGCAGCAGTGGCAGATGATGGATCCGGAGATGATGTAGCCATGAGTGCTCATGAACCACAGAGATGGGGTGACATGGACATGTAGAGGAGCTACATGGAAGTAAGGCGGGATCCTTGAGCAGCTCATCTCTTGGATCACAAGAAAGCTACGGCAGCCTTAAGACAGTAGCAGGACAAGTGGAGCAGTGGGTGCATAGATCACAGATGAGGCAAAGGTAGAGGAAGATCTGGAGGCTGGGAGGAGCAGCGCAAAGCATAGTAGCAACAGCGTAGAAGCAGTAGCAGCGCAGAGGTTGATGTGACTTCAGCAGCGCAGAGAGCTTCAGAGGGACAACGTAGTGCAGCAACAACGTGATAGATTTCAGCACAAGGAGCTGATGTGACTTCAGTAGTGCAGAGGGAGTCTGATTACACTAGCAGAGTTGTAGCTGTGCATCGTTCTTTAGATGCCAACACAGATCTGTAGCCTATGGAGCTTCAGTGATGAGGATGCAACACATCTGACTTGTTTGTCAAAGATTGGGCAGGAGATTCAGTTGTTTCTCTCAACAAATGAAGTTGCAGTACAACAGATCAACAGTGGCAATGCTATGAGCAGCACAGATGCAGCATATTGAGAGGGAGCTGCAGTACAGTGGTTGCAGTGGCAGTGGCAGTGGCAGTGGCAAAGTCATAGGTAGCAATACAAAATGGCAGCAGCAGTGAATATTTGAGTGGTAGGAGGCCAAGCTTCAACATCAAAGAACCAGTGCCCAAAATCATGTAATGCATAAGTGTGATGTATTTCTAGAGCACACCCTTAATGCTAAGAGGGAGTGTTGAGATTTTGTGTATTTGGGGTAGCATCAATTGTGCTCTAGGTCCCAAATTTTGAGGAAGGACTAGAGTTCACCTGATCTACAAGACCCAGAAATGGATTTGGGAAATTTCATTTGGTTTAGGAGATATTAAATTAATTAATTATTTTAATGTATTTCCTAAGTTAAAACTCAGGAAAATAAAATAATTAAAGTGAATTTAATTAAACATGTGATGAAATTGTCTTAAGTCACACAAATCAAGTTTTCTTTTAATCTTAGCCATTAATTAAAGATTTAATCTTGGTCGTTGATTTGTCAATGAGAAAAGTATAAAGGAAAGGCTTGGGTCATTTGTAAGACACACAAAGGCAGAGCATTGAAGCTAAGCTAAGATTCTAGGGTGGGGTTGTGAAGAATTCTCAAGTGTTTCAGTTGCAAAGAGGGGAATTTAGACCAAGGGGATGATCTGATCCTGGGGTCTAGAATACACAAGAAGCAAAGAAGAGATCAGGAAAGACAACGCAAAGGAACGCAGCATTAGCAGACAGAAGCAACAACAGGCGGTAGCAACAACAACAACAGAGGGCAGCAGCAGCAACAACAACAACAAGGACATCGTGATTTTCAGGAAACCCTTCAGGGGTTATGCAGAGACCCTTAGGGGCAGCGTAGTGACTGCGTCACCCTGTCTAGGGTAACGCAGTCCCTTCCAGTGACAACGTTGAGCATTTAGAGGCCTTCAGACGCTGACACAATATCTTTCAGGGGTAGATCTAGGGTTTCTAGGCCTAGATCTGGCTGAGTTCTTGTTGAAGCCTAGAAAATCTCTGCTTCAAACATTGGGGAAAACCACCCGGTCGGGACCTTAGGACAGCTCCTTTTCCGTTTGGTATGGTGGCTCCGACCGGATTTAAAGGACCAGTTTCCTTATAACTAAATGGGTTGGTGATGGGTTGACTTGGATGAGTGGAAATGGGACTAAATTTACTGAAAATAAAACTATTTAATTAAACTAAATGCTGATAAAGAAATTCTAACACTAACCCGGGTAATTATATGTGAATACAACTTAAGATTGTTCCAATTTAACAATAACCATGAAAATGTATTATTATTTAAATTGAAATGTGCAGAAACAAATAAAGATAACTATGTTTAAGAAATTAAACAGAGTTATATTAGCATATTGCATTCATCATTGTATACCATTTATATATGCTTATGAAAGATAACATTTCAATTATACTCAGAAATGATATATAAAAAGAAATGTTATGAAAACCAAATATATATAAATGATAGCAAATTTTATAGCGAATATCATATGACAAAGGAAATCAACAGTGAACAGATAGAAATACCTCATTCATCCTGAAAACTTTCAAATGAAATCTGATACTCTAATCCAGTAACTCTGATGTAAAATCAAATCCAAAGGTCCAGAAATGCAACACTTCAAAGATAATTTCAGCCCAAAATCACCAAATGTGATCCTTTATAAAATATAAGAGGCAATGGAGTACAGAAATGTAAGCTCCAAGTCAAAAATATTACAACTCCGGATCCCTTCTCTAAATGCATGAGAGGGATTTAAATAAGAAATTACATAAAAACATAATCCTACTACTACTGCTACAATCTATCAAATTAAAAATAGAAATACTATCTTAAAATGAAACTGATTCATTGCTTTTCTTTCTCGCTTGATGTAGCCAAGTTGCAAATTTTCAGCATATCTTGGAGCCTCGGTGGATGACTCATCTCGGAATGTAACTGTCCAGCGTATGTGGCATCGGAAAATTCTGGAATTAAACAATCAACAGCATTTGAAAGGAATTTAATAGCCATTTGTTGATTGTTTGGCTTAATTAAGTAAGTCCACATATTATCCCAAGATATTGCTTGAAGTTTGTTGATCTGTTGACTTTTATTCATCATTTCTTCTTTCCATCTGCAATCGGTTTCTTTGACCTTAGGTAAACTGCCTAGAACACAATCTGAAATGAGATGAATTGAATACAAGTTGTCATTGATAAATTGCGTTATATTAATCATCATGCTCCTAGCTCTTGATATTGCTCTCTCGGCTTTCATTATCTGATGTTCCCATTCTGCAAACAAGATTTCTTTATGTCTTTCTTCTATCCTAGGAAGATTAGCTTCTCTTCCTTTTTCTGTATCTTGCCAAGTAAGAAATTCAGAAATATTTTCATCAGCATCATCAATTTCTTGCCTGAGAGTAATAATGTTCTGGATCAAGGATGATGTAATATCACAAAATGGTTCTGCCTGTGATAATTTTGCACAAAATTCATTCAATTGCTGAGACAACAGTTTATTAACTTCAAGAGCTTCCGATTTGAATTCACTTAATTTAGGGAAATCTTTGAACCTATCTAAAGATGTTTGAAATTCTTTTTCTTGTACGATCTTCGCATTCTTCTCATTTTGCAACAAATCTTGTAACTTGGAAATTTCTTGACTCAATTGTTGTTGTTTGCCTAAAACTTGCTCATCAACTTTCTTCTTTTCTGTGGCAAGCTGTTCTTCTAACTCTTTAGATCTGAGTTCTTGATCCTATAATCGTTGTTCCAATTGAGCAATCTTTTGCTGACTTTCATTAGCTTGTTCTTCAAGTAAAGCTATATGGAGATCTTTTTGTGTCATCAACTGAGAGACTTCTGCAGCTTTATCTATTGTTGCAGCACTATATGCTCCTGCATATTGAGACAACTTAGTGAGATCCTCATATGGATTCACTTCAGTATTCTTGTAGACAATATTCATGAACTCCTCCTGTGGAGTGGAAAACATGTCCTGATCTATCTTCCTTCTTTTTCTCTGTTTTCTAACAACAACCTTATGTTTAGGGCTATAAAATACATCCAAAGGAGGGATCTCCTCAATCTTCAATACAATCTGTCCTATAGGATGTTCAGGAATGATTTCGACGTCCTGATCTTCTTGCTCTTTATCTTTACCCTGCAGTCCTAATTGCTGAGCGAATTGATCATATTGTTTCAACAATTGAGAGGAAACATTAAGATCAGCAGAGTTTATAACTTAGTATTTTATTTTCCTTCCAATTGTGCATATGTTTTCTCAGTATTTGTTCCCTGTTCAATGGTTTTGCTATCTGATTCTCCTTTTTTATTATGCACATTAGTATCAGTACTTGTGCATTTTTCCTTCGTTTGCGTTGTAGACTGCTGATCAGTGTTTCCTTTGGATTTGCCATCAGTATTTCCTTTCTGAACATCAGGTTTGCCATCAGTGCTCACATTTTCAGTATGTACAGTAGGCTGGTTAGTAGCCGATTGTGTAGTGACTTTATCGGCAGATGTTTCTCCTGGTGTTTTGCCAGATATACCCTCTGTTTCTGACCCTTGTATAGGAATTCTCAGTGGGTCTAGAGGAACTTTCAACAATCTTTGACTTCTAAATAACAAAAATTTATTCATTTCTTCCTTCTGGAATTTAGATTTGGCCAAATCATAAACTTGAGGAAAATCATTCAATGAAACAAACAAATCATCAAACTCATCTGGTTCATGCTCAAATCGAGCAATCGAAACTGAAGCAGTAACATTAAAAGCTATGATTCGTGGATCATACTGTCTCCCCGGAATGGTCGCAAATTTAAAACCCTTTATTTTGGCGACTTCCTTTTCTGCATGTTTGAAGTCATTCAAAGTAAAATGACCACAATTGAATGGGAATGGAGGCCACATTCTTTTCTTACTATTGTTTAAAGCTCTTGATATTCCTTCAACTGTTAATTGATAGGAGATTTCCTGAGCGAGAAGTTTGTCTGGAACAAAAAGAGGAAGAACATGGGGTTCTACAATACTCCCAAAAATCCTGATGTATGTGAACTTTTCTTCTCCAAACCAATCTCCTATTGAGGATAAGTCAGCTTTAGCTTTGTCGGAGAATCTAGGAGGGAAGCGATTGAAAATGGTTTGAAAGACAGGGATAAGGAAACCATGACATATTCTATACACATTATCTTTGAAATGAACTTTCCAAAGAAGTTTATGATATATATGAATCGGGGTGGGGTCTTTGGGAGTCCATTTCCATCCTAACAAGGGAAACTCAGAATTAAAACAAAGAGCGTCTAGAATATAAGCACAAAAGAAAAAAGGAGTGGAATTTCTAGCGGTTTTATCTTGTCTGTACTCGAGTATTCTATTAGCCATTCTATCAGAGAGAATAACAGGCCAGTCCATAATGTCGGAATTGACAACAGCTAAGATTAATGGGACCATTTGTATAGAAAACCTAGTAGAATTGTCATTACCAAATAATCTACACATCATGGCAGCGGCATAGCAATACGGGGGTAAGAGAGAATCTACTGAATACATACTAGATGATTCATTTATGTGCTTCTCAGGATTTTTCCTCCAATCTTTGATAGGATTAGATTGAACTTTATTATTATCAGCAAACTCTTTGATAAATTCTTTGTTATAAACCTTCTGCGGATCAGGAAGATGATACATTGCCTTAATGTCTTCTGCTTTAAACGACCCAAAAGATACTCCAAAAGCTGAAACAAACATTCTGTCCTTTATTTCCACACTATCGATGACCCATCGAATCACATCATAATAAGGCATGATGCTTTCTCTGGCTGCAATTCGATGTAGAAATGAATTTGCAAGTGATTTTTCAGTAATCTCAGAGTCGGAATCTGAGCTATCTTCATCTGGAACTGATGCCTTTTCCACTGTGACTTTGGGGTTTTCTTTCTCCAATAGATTGTAAACTCCTTCCCACATCATTCTTCCGAGCCCTTGGCATGATGTATCTGTAACTAATCTCAGTTTTGTTGGCTTCTCTTTTGAGACTGTAGGAGTCTCAACAAACTTAACGGGAACAACAGTCTTGGCTCTCCTCGCTCTCTTCGACATTTCTGTGTTTGATACTATTTCCCTTTGTCTATGAACGAAAGGGTTCAATGTTCCTTGATTATGCAAGACAATAAACTTTCAGTCGTGACAAACAATCAACTTGAACGGAACGATTATGAACTCATGATTCATTATTTATTGGTCTCGTATAACACGTAAATGTTCTCTTTGGGTCACACTCATGTATTTAAAACCGAATCATCAACCAATATTCATTTGATTTGCTATTGAATATCAACGTACAATTGGAGATTTGACGCTTTGTGAAATATTATAATATTTACCTATCTTGAATTCTTCGAATATAATAAATGTCATGTATCGATCGCATCGAAAGTTTTCAAATGGTACATAAATATCATAATACAGATTTCTTGATTTGCCGATTGCGATTGCAAACTTTTCCGATTTCCGATTAGATGGTTTTAGATCGCAATCGGGGAGTTTCAATCGAAAAGAATTGTTAATGGCTTTCTCCGACTTCCGAAGGTGGGGTCTACAATATAAAGGTTTTTCTCATTTAAACGAACAAACGTTTGTTTTCCTTTTGAAAAGTGTTTTCTTTTAGAATAACGCGCATTGCATCGGAGAATTTTAAATTGTCCGCAAAGAATTCATTAAAAAGTGTTCCGATCATGCGATTGCGATTAGGCGCATCGCATCGGAGTTATGTAAATGAATAACTTAAACCCTTTGCGATTGAAGTTTTGCGATCGAACTAATCGCATCGGAGGATTTGGGTTTCTATGTTAAATTTTCCTCTAAGGATTCCTCCGATCTCCGATTGCGATTATTATTCATGAGACTTTTACACTTGACTTGTTTTTTATGGTAAGGTCTTTTATATTTGATCGAGTCGGAAGTTTTGAATGTTGTATTTGGTTTATATACAAACAAAGATGAGCTTTTTCAAAACAATGAATCTTTATTTCTAATTCTTTTATTTCTATAAAAAGCAAAAAGGGACCCTATTTCTAAATGAATTTTATTCTAAAATTAAGAAAAAGGGAGGGTTGTTGTATAGTACAACAATTGGCGATTCACTGAAAGAACCAGTTATCTCTGAAAAAATAAAATGAATACTATATTTTTAGTAAGTAAATATTTTTAAAGATAATGAAAACTATCCTAGGATAAATAAAAATAAAATCTAACTTACGAAAAAGAATAAAAATTATTTACAATTTCTTTCTAGTTTCTTGAGAATAAAAACATTTTTGGGTTATCTCAAGCTTTGATTGGTATTAATAATGAAGTAAGTGAATTTCTCCAAGTTTGGTTTTATAATATACTCTATTGTCATAGGTATTGCCTCTACTTCCCGCAAACGTTCATAGTTTCGACAGGGTTACCTTTTAACCATTAACTATTCATTGTCCCATCCAACTAAGATTATGACTTTTTAAAAGATAAATTCATAAGACATATTATTTCATGTTTTTTGTCTTTTATTTATTTTTTATTTTTTATTTTTAAGAGCTATTGTTCTGGTTTGGTAGCCAGTTAATAACAATGTCATTCACTAGTTGTAATTAAACTGAATAAGCTGGCTCGTAATGAGACTCCTTGTCTTATATTTATAAGCCATTACCATGTTTTGATGTGCAGCATTGGTAATGTCAATTTCATTACTTCTTATGAATATGGTAAGTCGGCTCATGATAAGACCTCTTATCTCTAAAAAAAATTTACATAATTTCTTAGAATTACATTCTAAAAAATCACAACCTAAATGGATGGGGTGAAATAGTTTTATCCTTAAGAATCAATGGATGACAATTTTTCAGAGTTTTTTGAGTACCAAGACTTGAATAATCTTTACTTTTATAGATAACCTCTCTCTGCTTAATAAACTTATAATGATTTACATTTCCCTCAAGTTTTTTAAAAGATCATGCAAATAATTGGTATAATCTTTCAAAGTTTAACATCTTATTTAAAACTATCAAAAGACTATGATCATTTCTTTAAAAATTCTTATTTACATAAAATAAATATTTATAATATTCTTCCTAAGAATTTTTCTAACAAGTAAACAGTCAATTAGAGACTCATTAACAACCTTTATTTGCAAAAACAATTAAAAACTTTGCAGAAAGGAATATGTACAGTTTAAGAAGGGGTTACCTCCTTATGAAAAAAATTTCTTCAAGATAAGCCCATTTACAGGAAGAGATTCTCTCTTACCTGTTAGATCTTGGAGTATGAATGTATTTGAGCCTATCTTCTCAACGATCTGAAATGGTCCAAACCACATTTTCTGAAACTTGGTATGTTTACCTTTTTCTTCGTGTGCTTTATCCCATTTCAGAACAAGATCACCAATTGACAAAATTTTTGAGCCGGTAGAACTTGCATCAAAAGAAGATTTTACAAGCTGTTGATGTTTTTCATGAATAATTTTTTCTTTATCTCTATCTTCTTCAAGTTTAAGGATTTGATCATATCTCAATTGAATGGATGAAGAAGGATTTTCTTCAATAAATTGCACTAGGGCTAATGATGGAAGAGTTAAATTTGATGGTATCACAGCTTCTTTTCCATAAACTAAATTGAAAGGTGAAGTTCCTATTGAAACTTTTGAGTGATACGATCAGTCCATAATGCAAAGATTAAAGACTTGTGCCAATTCTTTTGATTTTGATCAATAGTCCTTTTAATGATTTTGATGAGATTTTTGTTAGTGGATTCAGCCAAACCATTACCTTGCAGATAATAATTTGTTGAATATTTCAGTTTAAAACCTCTTTTGACTGCAAATTCTATTAAACTATTTCCAGAAAAATAAGATGCATTATCAAAGACAAGAGCTTGAGGTACACCAAACCTGGTTATGATGAATTTATCTATGAAATCAATAATTGCATCAGAATTGGCTACCTTCAAAGGGATTGCTTTTACCCATTTCGTAAAGTAATCAGTTACAGTAAGGATATATTTGTGCTTTTTGGAAGAATGAGGTACTATTTCACCAATAATGTCAAACCCCCATTGTTCAAATGGTTGCTCAATACTCACTGGTTGCAAAGGAAAAGCTGGTTTCCTTTGTCTTCCACTTACGGTTGTAAAAAAAAAAAAGCTGTTAAGCTTAGTGATATTCACAAGGTGGGCAGGTAATAACCAGCACGAATTATTTTGTGGCTGTGGTATCACTTCAAACCTCTGTGACCATGTGCATTCTCACTGCAAAGCACGGCCTGATGTTTTCAAGACATTTGCCAAGGTGAATCATAATTTTTCTAGAATATTTACATTATCAGTAATCATATTTATGTGCTTTAACCACTTAGGCATTTTCTTCTATATTGTAATTGGAAAGAGCCTTCATTTTAAGTAATACGTGGAGATCAACCTCTTTGAATCTGAATCTTGTATGAGACTATCAACTTACTAGAATATCTGAGCTGAATCATTTGAATATGTTATGAGCTCTTGCTAATAATCTGCAAAAACCTTGTCCTCTAACAATCTTAGCTGGTTTAATATCAACATCATATTCTTGCAAAGCTGTTACCCAGTTAGCTCGTTTTTCTCCTACTTCTCTTTGAATTAATAATTGCCTCACTACAGAGAATGAGACAATGATTTTTGTATGAGTTTTCAAGAGAAAAAGTCTGAAATGCTTGATTGATTTAAACACGGCAAAGGCTTGTTTTTCAACATCGGAATAATTCAGCTCAGCTCCTTGCAGATTTGAGCTAAAGAAAGAAATTGGTGCTTCAATTTTCTGATCATTGAGCTGTGTTAAAACAGCTGCATAGGATGTCTCTGTGGCTAACGTATACAAAATAAAATCTTTAGAAAAATCCGGGGTACTCAATGCTGGTGCATTAATGATCGCTTGTTTGATCGCCTTAAAGGCTTCTTTCTCTTCATGCCCCCATTTGAATACTGAATTCTTCTTGATAATATTTTGCATAGGTAAAACAATTAAAGAAAAATCAGGAATGAATCTTTTTACAAAATTGATCTGTCCAAGAAATGATTGCATGGATTTTTTGTTATGAGGTAAAGAAATATCAAAAATTTCTTTCACTCTATCTAGATCAATATATATACCATCTTTTGACACAACAAATCCTAAGAGTTTTCCTTAATCCAAAGCAAAGAAAGATTTCTTTGGATTTAAGGAAATACCAAACCTTCTACATCTTTCAAATATTTGCTTTAGATCATGTAGATGATTGGTTCTCTTTTTGAAAATACTGTTATATCATCAAGATAAACAACAACTGATTTATTGATCATACCTTTAAATGCTATGTCCATGGCTCTTTGGAAAGTTGCACCTGCATTTATTAGACCAAAAGGCATTTTCTGATAAGCATAAGTTCCCCATTTTGTTCTGAAAGTTGTTTTCAATCTGTCATCTAGATGAACTAAGACTTGATTATAGCCTGAAAATCCATGAAGAAAGGACATAAGTTCAGAACCAGCTACCTTTTGAAGTATCTGTTCCATGGTTGGCAATGGGAAATTGTCTTTTAAACATGCCTTGTTTAAATTTCTGAAATCAATACAGATTCTTATATCACCATTCTTTTTCCTTACAGGTACCATATTGGAAACCCAATTGGAGTGCCTGACAGGAAAAATGATTTTGGCTTTTAAAAGTTTATTAAGTTCTGATTTGATTTGTCCTTTGAGATTTGGATGAACCTTCCTTAGCTTTTGTTGAACAGGTTTAATATCAGGAAGCATTGGAATTGTGTGTTGAATAACCGAAGTATCATACATTTTTAAATCATCATAATTCCAAGCAAAAACATTTTTATATTTGTTCAAGAGTTTAATGAAAGCATTCCTTTCCTCTGGTGTTAAATTGAGTCCTAAATTAACGTTTTGAGGTTTGGAATCAGAACCAAGATTTACTAATTCAAACTTCAAAGTGGAACTTTGAAGTTTGGCATTAGTGACTTTCTTGAATCTGTCTTTAATATCATATAAGTCCTCCAATTTAACAACATATTTCAGAATGGGATTTTCATTACCTTTTGAAGAAATTTGTAAATCATGATCATTTTCATCAATAATTTTCTCATCATATGATTTCTCTGAAGTCATGAAATTTAAAATATCTTGATCATGATAGAAAACTCTCCAATTTGTAACATTGTCTGGGACAGATGGACGAAAAATCAATTCTACAGAAAACCTATCAGGACTGCAATCTTCAGCAGGTAGGAGTTTAGATGCAACATTAGCTAACAAGTCAGCTGATGTATTTTGATTCCTAGGAATGGGAGAAATATTGAATGCTAGAAAATGAGTGGTAAGATCTTGTACTAGGTTTTGATAGTGTTTAAGATGTCCTAAAAGGCAATGAATAGTATTCCTAACTTGTTTTATGACAATTTCGGAATCACCAAAGACTTTCAAGTATTTAACATCTAACCCTATAGCTTTATAAAGTCCTTGAACCAAGGCTTCATATTCTACGGTATTATTAGTACACTCAAATTCTAGCCTACATGACACTAGACTTTGATCCATCAAAATATAACGACCAAAATAAAGATTTATCTATTGACTTATCTACAATTACATAAGAAGTATTTACAATTCTGGAAGAATCGGTTTGTGAAAAATTTTCTATTTGAGAAACAAAAGTATTTACAGAAAAAGGTGATTGGGGTGCTTCGAAGTTTCCAAGAAATGATTCAGCAGAATAACCTCCAAGAATATTGTTATTGAATGCCACAGGTTCATTAGGTTGTTCAAATTCAGTGACAGTGTGGGTCATATGTTTTTCTCGTTCAATTTTGATTTGATTTGGTTTCCCTTTGTAGGGAAGCCACATATGTGAATAATCAGTCGATATATAACCATTAAGTTTCGCAAACCAGTCCCTGCTTAAAATTAATCCATAGAATTCAGGAATATCAGCAATCAAAATATCAATTCTTTGGACAATTCTAGGATCGGAAGCTAATCTGATAGTAACTGAATTGATTTCTCCTACAACTTGGACTTTAGAGCGATCCAATTGAACAATATGAACTGCCGATTTCTGTGGTTCGATATTCAATTTGGAACAAACAGAAGTAGGCATTATATTAGAGGAAGCTCCAGAATCAATCAAACAATTATGCAGATTCTTATTGTACATTTCATAAGTCAGAAGAAAAGGAGGAGTTTGAGAATTTGAATTTTCTCCAATGAGCACTGTATCAGCAACATCTACCTTATCTGGTGGCTTACCAGCTCCTCTAGCTGCTTTTGCAACTACACCACTTGGTAAAGGAGCAATTGGTGTAGCATTTAATTCTTTCAATAGCAACTTCTGCTGGTGTTTTAGTTTGCTGAGTTCATGTAAGGAAATATTGGCTTTAATCTTTTTCATGTCTTCAACAATGTTATACTCCATAGGATCTGACACCACTAAAGTCTTTGTTGTTGATGTGGAAGGATTAGAAGAAGATGGATGATTTTGAGTAGGTAATGGAGAAGCTTTCTTTGCAGGGGATTTGTCTTTGGTACTTGGAGTTGTGATTTTCTTTTTAGGAGCTGTTTGTACGGGCTCTGATGTCGATTTACTCCTAGTACTTACAGGCATAGCTTCTTGTTCTACCTCACTATCAAAATTAGGGAGAATAAAATCCCACATTCCATGTAATTCAGCTATTTCTTCATTCTCATCTTCCTCATCTGACACTAAAGATGTATCTTCTTCTTCTTCTTCTTCCTCTGATTCTGCATTAGAGATTGCATTAGAAGGTCTAGATTCAACTTGGTTTCTTTTGAAATTTCAGAATGGTTTTTTAGTAGAAGTTTCAGCTACTTGTTTTTTAATTTCAACCATTTCATTTGACATGGTTTTAAGAACTTTCTGTAAACCCTCCATGTCATATGGGTCTTTGGTATTTTTCTGTGAATCATCCTTGAAGCTAACTTTCTTTGATTTCCTTTCCTCAATAGCATTTTTCTTTTCTAGAGAAATAATTCGTTTTTCTACTGCAATAGCCTCTTTCATATTCTCGGCTAATGTAGGTTTTGCAGCGCTATCTACAAAAATTGCTATGTTTGAGGGTAAGGCAGTTATATACCATTCACTTCTGACTTGTTCACTAGGCCTTGAATCTGTGTGAATTTTGTTCAAAAGTTTGTTGAATCTAGCGTTGAATTCTTTAATGGGTTCCTTGGGTTCTGCTTTCAAATTTGAGATATCATTGATTAAAGTAGCTATTGATCTGTCATCTCCAAATTTGGTTAAAAAATGATCTGCAAAAATGGCCCAACTTGTTATGGATCCCGAAGGTAATGAAA
This sequence comes from Pinus albicaulis, assembly GCA_034641835.2. Classification (NCBI taxonomy): domain Eukaryota; kingdom Viridiplantae; phylum Streptophyta; class Pinopsida; order Pinales; family Pinaceae; genus Pinus; species Pinus albicaulis. Next base: position 882,335,223 of record CM076571.1, on the reverse strand, counting down.
AGTACCATGATCCTGCTGCTCCTTGAAGAGTATAAAGGAATAGTCTGACTACAACATCTTCATGTGTGACTCCATTCAAATTTATAGCCAGCATAAAGTTATTGATATGTTCTTTAGCTTGAATGTTAAGATCTGGACTAAATTTTGGAAGCCATTTTCCAGGATTGTCTGGTAAATCATGTAAAGGTGCAGCCATGTTGACTGCCCCTGGAGTAGCCCATGGTCTAGCCATTATTGGAACAACTATTGGAGGAGTAGTAGAAACTGGTGGTGTTTGAATAGAAGTTGTTGGAATAGATGATGTTGAAATTGATGATGATTAAGGAGATGATGTGGAAACAACAGTACTTTGTTGAGTTGTGGTTTCGGAAACAGGTGATTGAATATGAGATGATGAACTTGTATCACTTTCTGATTCCGATTGAATTCTTTTTGTTTTGCCCTTACTAGGTAAAGGAAATTCTTTCGGAGGAATACCAAGTTTTTCACTTTGCAGCCTAGTAAGAGGTTTTGAAGGAACAAATTTTGAGCTTACACTACCTTCAGATATTTCAGACTCTTCAAGAGATAATGAGAATCCTTTCAATTTATGTATTAAATCTTGTACTTCAGGAGACTCAAGAGATTGCTTGTCTGAATGTTTTGAGATTTTGGTAGTGGGTGTCTAAATATTCTTCGCAATTTCTTCTCTAGGATTTTGAATTTCAGAAGAAATTGAAGAAGTTGATAAGGGTGTTTTGCTCTCAGAATGGCTTGTGGGTAAAGATTTACTTGCCATTCATAGCTCATGCCCTCCTTCTAGCGCCAAAAATGTTGAAGCCTAGAAAATCTCTGCTTCAAACATTGGGGAAAACCACTCGGTCGGGACCTTAGGACAGCTCCTTTTCCATTTGGTATGGTGGCTCCGACTGGATTTAAAGGACCAGTTTCCTTATAACTAAATGGGTTGGTGATGGGTTGATTTGGATGAGTGGAAATGGGACTAAATTGACTGAAATAAAACTATCTAATTAAACTAAATGCTGATAAAGAAATTCTAACACTAACCCGGGTAATTATATGTGAATACAACCTAAGATTGTTCCAATTTAACAATAACCATGAAAATCTATTATCATTTAAATTGAAATGTGCAGAAACAAATAAAGATAACTCTGTTTAAGAAATTAAACAAAGTTATATTATCATATTGTGTTCATCATTGTATACCATCTATATATGCTTATGAAAGATAACATTTCAATTATACTCAGAAATGATATATAAAAAGAAACGTTATGAGAAACAAATATATATAAATGATAGCAAATTTTAAAGCGAATATCATATGACAAAGGAAATCAACAGTGAACAGATAGAAATAACTCATTCATCTTGAAGACTTTCAAATGAAATCTGATACTCTAATCCAGTAACTCTGATGTAAAATCAAATCCAAAGGTACAAAAATGCAACACTTCAAAGATAATTTCAGCACAAAATCACCAGATGTGATCCTTTATAAAATATAAGAGGCAATGGAGTACAGAAATGTAAGCTCCAAGTCCAAAAAATATTACAACTTCGGATCCCTTCTCTAAATGCATGAGAGGGATTTAAATAAGAAATTACATAAAAACAGAATCCTACTACTACTGCTACAATCTATCAAATTAAAAACAGAAATACTATCTTAAATGAAACTGATTCATTGCTTTTCTTTCTTGCTTGATGTAGCCAAGTTGCAAATTTTCAACATATCTTGGAGCCTCGGTGGATGACTCATCTCGGAATGCAGTTGTCCAACGTAGGTGGCATCAGAAAATTCTGGAATTAAACAATCGACAGCATTCGAAAGGAATTTAATAGCCATTTTTTGATTGTTTGGCTTAATTAAATAAGTCCACATATTTTCCCAAGATATTGCTTGAAGTTTGTTGATTTGTTGACTTTTATTCATCATTTCTTCTTTCCATCTGTTTTCGGTTTCTTTCACTTTAGGCAAACTGCCAGGAACACAGTATGAAATGAGATTGATTGAATACAAGCTGTCATTGATAAATTGCGTGATATTACTCATCATGCTCCTTGCTCTTGATATTTCTCTCTTGGCTTTCATTATCTGATGTTCCCATTCTGTAAACAAGATTTCTTTATGTCTTTCTTCTATCCTAGGAAGATTAGCTTCTCTTCCTTTTTCTGTATCTTGCCAAGTAAGAAATTCAGAAATCTTTTCATCAGCATCATCAATTTCTTGCCTGAGAGTAATAATGTTCTGGATCAAGGATGATGTAATATTACAAAATGGTTCTGCCTGTGATAATTTTGCACAAAATTCATTCAATTGCTGAGACAGAAGTTTATTAACTTCAAGAGCTTCCGATTTGAATTCACTTAATTTAGGGAAATCTTTGAACCTATCTAACGTTGTTTGAAATTCTTTTTCTTGTACGATCTTCGCATTCTTCTCATATTGCAACAAATCTTGTAACTTGGAAATTTCTTGATTCAATTGTTGTTGTTTGCCTAAAACTTGCTCATCAACTTTCTTCTTTTCTGTGGCAAGCTGTTCTTCTAACTCTTTAGATCTGAGTTCTTGATTCTGTAATCATTGTTCCAATTGAGCAGTCTTTTGCTGACTTTCATTAGCTTGTTCTTCAAGTAAAGCTATATGGAGATCTTTTTGTGTCATCAACTGAGAGAATTCTGCAGCTTTATTTATTGTTGCAGCACTATATGCTCCTGCATATTGAGACAACTTAGTGAGATCCTCAGATGGATTCACTTCAGTATTCTTGTAGACAATATTCATGAACTCCTCCTGTGGAGTGGAAAACATGTCCTGATCCATCTTCCTTCTTTTTCTCTGTTTTCTAACAACAGCCTTATGTTTAGGGCTATAAAATACATCCAAAGGAGGGATCTCCTCAATCTTCAATACAATCTGCCCTGTAGGATGTTCAGGAATGATTTCGACGTCCTGATCTTCTTGCCCTTTATATTTATCCTGTAGTCCTAATTGCTGAGCAAATTGATCGTATTGTTTCAACAATTGAGAAGAAACATTAAGATCAGCAGAGTCTATAATCTTCTCAGTAGTTTTTTTTCCTTCCAATTGTGTATCTGTTTTCTCTGTATTTGTTCCCTGCTCAATGGTTTTTCTATCTGATCCTCCTTTTTGATTATGCACATTAGTATCAGTACTTGTGCATTTTTCTGTTGTTTGAGCTGTGGACTGCTGATCAGTATTTCGATCGGATTTGCCATCAGTGTTCCCTTTCTGAGCATCAGGTTTGCCATCAGTGCTCACCTTTTCAGTATGTACAGTTGGCTGGTTAATAACCGATTGTGTAATGACTTTACCGGCAGATGTTTCTCCTGGTGTTTTGCCAGATGTACCCTCTGTCTCTGACCCTTGTATAGGAATTCTCAGTGGGTCTAGAGGAACTCTCAACAATATTTGACTTCTGAATAACAAAAATTTATTCATTTCTTCCTTCTGGAATTTAGACTTGGCTAAATCATAAACTTGAGGAAAATCATTCAACGAAACAAACAAATCATCAAACTCATCTGGTTCATGCTCAAATCGAGCAATCGAAACTGAAGCAATAACATTAAAAGCTATCTGTCGTGGATCATACTGTCTCCCCGGAATGGTCGCAAATTTAAAACCCTTTATTTTGGTGACTTCCTTTTCTGCGTGTTTGAAGTCATTCAAAGTAAAATGACCACAATTGAATGGGAATGGAGGCCACATTCTTTTCTTACTATTGTTTAGAGCTCTGGATATTCCTTCAACTGTTAATTGATAGGAGATTTACTGGGCGAGAAGTTTGTCTGGAACAATAAGAGGAAGAACATGGGGTTCCACAATACTCCCAAAAATCCTGATGTATGTGAATTTCTCTTCTCCAAACCAATCTCCTATTGAGGATAAGTCAGCTTTAGCTTTGTCGGAGAATCTAGGAGGGAAGCGATTGAAAATGGTTTGAAAGACAGGGATAAGGAAACCATGGCATATTCTATACACATTATCTTGGAAATGAAATTTCCAAAGAAGTTTATGATATATATGAATTGGGGTAGGGTCTTTGGGAGTCCATTTCCATCCTAACAAGGGAAACTCGGAATTAAAACAAAGAGCGTCTAGAATATAGGCACAAAAGAAAAAAGGAGTGGAATTTCCAGCGGTTTTATCTTATCTGTACTCGAGTATTCTATTAGCCATTCTATCAGAGAGAATAACAGCCCAGTCCATAATGTCGGAATTGACAGCAGCTAAGATTAATGGGACCATTTGTATAGAAAACCTAGCAAAATTGTCATTACCAAATAATCTACACATCATGGCAGCGACATAGCAATACGGGGGTGAGAGGGAATCTACTGAATACATACCGGATGATTCATTTATGTGCTTCTCAGGATTTTTCCTCCAATCTTTGATAGGATCAGATTGAACCTTATTATTATCAGCAAACTCTTTGATAAATTCTTTGTTATAAACCTTCTGCGGATCAGGAAGATGATACATTGCCTTAATGTCTTCTGCTTTAAATGACCCAAAAGATACTCCAGAAGCTGAAACAAACATTCTGTCCTTTATTTTCACACTATCGATGACCCATCGAATCACATCATAATAAGGCATGATGCTTTCTCTGGCTGCAATTCAATGTAGAAATGAATTTGCAAGTGATTTTTCAGTAATCTTAGAGTCGGAATCTGAGCTATCTTCATCTGGGACTGACGCCTTTTCCACTATGACTTTGGGGTTTTCTTTCTCCAATAGATTATAAACTCCTTCCCACGTCATTCTTCCGAGCCCTTGGCATGATGTATCTGTAACTAATCTCAGTTTTGTTGGCTTTTCTTTTGAGACTGTAGGAGTCTCAACAAACTTAACGGGAACAACAGTCTTGGCTCTCCTCGCTCTCTTCGACATTTCTGTGTTTGATACTATTTCCCTTTGTCTATGAACGAAAGGGTTCAATGTTCCTTGATTATGCAAGACAATAAACTTTCAGTCGTGACAAACAATCAACTTGAACGGAACGATTATGAACTCATGATTCATTATTTATTGGTCTCGTATAACACGTAAATGTTCTCTTTGGGTCACACTCATGTATTTAAAACCGAATCATCAACTAATATTCATTTGATTTGCTATTGAATACCAACGTACAATTGGAGATTTGACGCTTTATGAAATATTATAATATTTACCTATCTTGAATTCTTCGAATATAATAAATGTCATGTATCAATCGCATCGAAAGTTTTCAAATGGTACATAAATATCATAATACAGATTTCTCGATTTGCCGATTGCGATTGCAAACTTTTCCGATTTCCGATTAGATGGTTTTAGATCGCAATCGGGGAGTTTCAATCGAAAAGAATTGTTAATGGCTTTCTCCGAATTCCGATGGTGGGGTCTACAATATAAAGGTTTTTCTCATTTAAACAAACGAACGTTTGTTTTCCTTTTGAAAAGTGTTTTCTTTTAGAATAACGCGCATCGCATCGGAGAATTTTAAATTGTCCGCAAAGAATTCATTAAAAAGTGTTCCGATCATGCGATTGCGATTAGGCGCATCGCATCGGAGTTATGTAAATGAATAACTTAAACCCTTTGCGATTGAAGTTTTGCGATCGAACTAATCACATCGGAGGATTTGGGTTTCTATGTTAAATTTTCCTCTAAGGATTCCTCCGATCTCCGATTGCGATTATTATTCATGAGACTTTTACACTTGACTTGTTTTTTATGATAAGGTCTTTTATATTTGATCGAGTCGGAAGTTTTGAATGTTGTATTTGGTTTATATACAAACAAAGATGAGCTTTTTCAAAACAATGAATCTTTATTTCTAATTCTTTTATTTCTATAAAAAGCAAAAAGGGACCCTATTTCTAAATGAATTTTATTCTAAAATTAAGAAAAAGGGAGGGTTGTTGTATAGTACAACAGTTCTGTAAATCCCATTTGAGGGTGTGGATCAGTCAGTATTGTTGGTCTTAGATCAACTAGGTGTTGCAGATTTAGAGTTTTCTCTGTAGGGTTTTCTAGATTTGGAACCCAGAGTTGTGTATTCAGAAATATTCTTAATAATAGAGCCCTCCAGCAGCCAGAGACCGATTTTCCCACAATGGGTTTTTCCGGGGACAGTTTGTCCAGAAATAACTGTGTCACTTTGTCTATGTGTGCATGTGCTTATTCTAGATCTGAATTAGTAGAGATCTGTTATGTGTTTTTCTTTGATGTTGACTTGAATTTATTTAGTTGATAACTTGTATAAGTAGGAGAAGCTTAACTGGATTAACAGAAATAATTTCTGCATAAGAATTAAGATTTAGAAATTTCTATACAATACTCTAATCTCCAAGAGGCTGAGGTGGTTGTGAGACAAATCTGCCTTGAATTCAGGGCACCAATTTCCAAAGGATTTTGATGATTCAGGGAGGGATGATTCCTCCATTTAGTTGACTAAGTTTTATGAGTTCAAAATTGAAGGGTATTTTCCTTAAGCAAGCCACATTCCCTCGAAAAGGAGAGCCACTTAACAATAATTTACAATGATTTCTCTGAGGTTTATTTTTGGTTGTAGATGAGGGTCATTTTTGAGTTTTATATCAGACTTATTGAATGGTATTTGAATGCTTCATCATGCTCACTCAAGGAAAAAGGAGTACCTAGGGAATCATGGATGAGATCCTCAAAAATAATGAGAAGCTAACATAAATGTTGGCTCGGTTGAGTAGCGGAGAGAGGGTAAACCATAGTCATACTCATTATTCTGACTAAGACCATAGAGATGTGCATTCCATGAGGGTGAAGCCATTCACACCATATAGGGGAGTTCAGTTGAATCATGACATACAAATGACTATGGGAAAGATAACCCTCCCCATATTTTGATGGTTTAGTTAGGAGCTCTATCAGAGAGTGGGTGCATAAACTGGACACATGCATTCGACTAAACCCCATGAGAGAAGTGGATGCCATTAAGTATGCCACTCTACATTTGGATGGAGATTCCCATGAGTGGTGGTAATGTAGGTTGATCACTTTGAGTCATGCTCATGCTCACTATGTCACTATGAGATCACTTTGAGTCATGCTTAGCTCGCATCATGTCTGTATCTCCATCTCCACTATCCACTATCCACTTTGAGTTCACGCTCACACAGAGGCTTGTAGAGATATTTGACAATAAGGACACCAAACCTCCTCAAAAGGACCATAAAGATGTGCTGGTAATGTGGGTTGATCACTTTGGGTCATGCAAGCATCACATTATATACAAAGTTCATGCAAAGTCTTGTAGAGATATTCCACTGGAAGGACTCCAAACCTCCTCAAAATGAGTGGATAGGATAGGGAGGAGGGACTTATGAAGGAGGGAATTTGGTTTCATGTGTTAGGAGACGTGGAGCCCATGACACAAGTATACTAAGGGAAGGACCCACTACTGAGCCTAAGAAGGAGGTTGAGCATGAGGCATATAACACCAGTGGCTATGAAGGGGACTTAGATTGATCTAGTGTGACTCAAGAGTCACTACTGTTAGACAACCCATTGATGGCTTAGGTTGAGACATTTGCAGAGAGAGTAGCTCATGCACCCATAGGGTCATCTTTGATGAGGTAATATTAGGAACAAAGGTATCTAGAGTTGTGACAAAGTTTCTAGATAGTAGCCATCTATAATAGAATGGTGAGGATGTTATGCATGATGAGTTATTTGTGGAGGGGAAAATAGTGGTTCATGTTGAGCCCATTGTGGAGGAGGATGAGCAACCATCTTCGACGCCAACCATTGATGAGGAGTAGACAAATGCATAAGCAACCTATAGAGTTTCAATACTCTCACACAATAGCCCTCTTCAGGCATATATAGGGGGAGCTTCCAACATTGTTAGGTTACCACTACACATTAAAGAGAGAGATTTAGAGTTACCTAGCCAATTCTTATGTATTGACTAGGGAAATAGGACAAGGCGGCATGAGGTGCGCAGGGCACAACATCCACATGGTGGAGTTTTTATGTGTACATGTGCTCTTTGCATCTGACCCCTCTCACAGGGTTGGGCAAGGATAGGTATTGAGTTGGTTCCTAGTGAAGTCAGATAGGTGTTTGGATATATCCATGGCCATGAGCATAGTTTAGAACTAGTCATGGGTTTCCAAAGGCAGGGCCAAACTATTGTTGGGATCTAGGTGGGATTCCCCATCACATCATAGATTTGGTTAGTGATGCTATTAGTAGTGTGATGGATCCAATGAATGAGCGCACACACACTTTCAAATCTCTATCATAGCCTCAAAAAATGCTAGTGATAAATTGGGTTGATAGTATAGTAGGTAGATTCAGTGAGTTTTCCTGGCATGTTGACCGTACATGGGGTCGATTATGATCAACATACTCTATCAGGAGTTGGTTAGAGGAGGTAGCATCGGCAAGGAAACCAACAATACCTTGTATGGAGTTGAGGATTTTCCACATATATATGGGGCACAAGGGTCACTGAGGAGCAACACCATAGTGACACTGCCATTGACACTTAGGGAGATTTTCCTGCAAATTTCTTGGGGAGGATCAAGAAGGGAGGACCACACATCAAGAATGGTGGTGGTGGATAGTGGAGATGGAGATACAGACATGATGCAAGCTAATGCATACTTACTAAGTATTGCACCATGGAATCTAATTGTATATAAGTACTGCACCATGGAATCCATTTGTGTATAGGAAAATGCAGTGGTGAGCAGTGGTATGCAATGGAGCACAAAGGTGCATGGTGGTGTACAATAGTGTACGAGGTTGCACAATGGAATGAGTGCTGCTAGCAGAGATATTCCTTGATGAAGATGTCTAACATGCCATTAGGGTGGACATACCTAGGTTTGGAGAACGGGTCAATCACATGGTTGGTCATGAGCATCCTTACGGGTTCTTGGAAATGACGCATAATTTCTTGAAGTAGACCGAATTCTCTCAAAAAATGAGAGCCACATAACAAAAAATTACAATGATTTCTTCAAGGTTAATTTCTAGCTGTACATGAGTGTCATTTCTGAGTTTTATATTAGACTTATAGACTACTATTCAAACTGTATGGAAGTTGTCTATCTAAGTATATATTTATGGTTACATTACATTCTGGAGATTGATACATTGGGAAACTATTTACTAAACTAATTACTAGGTTCTTTGTTTCCTATCACTCACAATGTATTTATTTTATAAATTTGATATGGTTGCTCACGCTTGAATTTGTCATGATATTGACCTTGTATAAGCTATATATATACATTTTTTGGCATAGTAAAAATCAATCTATGGCATTTGAATGCCTCATCATGGTGTATGTATTTATTTTATTAAATTTGATATGGTTGCTCATGCTTGAATTTGTCATGATATTGACCTTGTATAAGCTAAATATACATTTTTTGGCATAATAGAAATCAATCTATGGTATTTGAATGCTTCATCATGGTGTATGTTTATCACTGTACATGATCATTTGAAAAATAAAATAAAATAGTGACCTACAACACTCCATATACAAATAGTTTGTTAAAATTCCTCGATGAACCAGATTTGACAAACTCAAAACTTTGTGGGTTTTCTAAGAGACCAGATTTGACAAACTCAGAAATTTGTGGTTTTCCTAAGAGATATCCTAGTAGGAATATTACAACGGCATCAAAACATGATATTGGCTAGTTTTAGGGAAGCGTTTAAGATCATGGAAGAGTTGGGCATGCATACAAAATGATTGGTGGGACTATGGACATTCTAGTCACTCAAGGAAGGATTGCACAGGTAATCATGGCCGAGATCCTAAAAAATAATGAGAAGCTAACAAAAATGTTGGCCCAGTCAAGTAGTGGCAAGAGGGTAAACCCAATCCATCGTCATTATTGTGACAAAGACCCTAGAAATGTGCATGCCATGGGGGTGAAGCCATTCACACCATATAGGGGAGGTTAGTTCAATCTGGACATACATGTGACAATGGGAAAAGTAACCCTCCCTAAGTTTGATGGTTCGGTTAGGATCTCTATCAGAGAACAGGTGCAGAAACTGGACACATGCATCCGACTAAACCCCATAAGAGAAGTGGATGTCATTAAATATGCCACTCTACATTTGGATGGAGATGCACAAGAGGGAGATGATGAGACTAGGATGGATATGCACAAGACATGGACAGTTAGATGATGAGACTAGGAGGGACCTTCGAGGGAGGAACTTTGGTTTCACATGTTAGGAGTCGTAGATCCCAAGGCACAAGTACATTAAGGGCAAGACCCACTACATGGAGGTGCTTCCTGACAACAAGCATAAGAAGGATGTTGAACATGAGGCATATAACACCAGAGACTACAAGGACGACATATATCGGCCTAACGTGACTCAGGAGTCACCATTGTTGGAGAGCACATTGATGGATCGAGTGGAGACATCTGCAGAGAGAGTAGAGGATGCACTCATAACACCATCCATTGACGAGGTGCCAATAGGCATAATTGTATCTAGATCTGTGACATAGTTTCCAGATGGTAGCCACCTACAATAAAGTGGTGGGGATGTTATGCATGATGAGTTATCTGTGGAGGGGTAGTTGGTGGCTCATGTTGAACCCATGCTGGAGGAGGATGAGCAACCATATTTGGGGCCAACCATCGATGAGGAGCAGACATATGCATACATAACTGACATAATTACAATACTCTTAAACAACCACCCTGTTCAGGGATATATAGGTGGAGCTTGCAACACTGTTAAGTTACTTGCACATTGGAGAGAGAGGGGTAGAGTTACCTGGCTAGATATTATGCACCTAACCAGTGGGATAAGGTGACATGAGTTGCATAGGGCACAACATCTACATGGTGGAGTTATTACGTGTATAGGTGATCTTGCACTTTGTCCCTCATAGGGTTGGGTGGCAAGAGGTATTGAGTTTGTACACAGTAGAGCACGCTAGGTGTATGTATATATCCATATCTAGAAGCATGTAACTGAACTCTTTCGATCTCATTAGATAATGAAAAACAATGAGTGTTCTTAGAATGTCCATTAACCAAATTAATTCTTTTGTTAAAGTAAAAAAAGAAGGAAAAATAAAAAATAAATTAGTTTGTATAATACTCATCCAAGGTGTGTAAGAGTTGTGTCATGTCACATTACTGGGAGTAGAAATGAAAAGTTGTATAAAGAATGCCATTAAAAAAGGGATACATAGCATATCTAGTAAAAACATTGCCTTTTTAAATGGGAATTGGATATTGGAAAGTATTTTTAATTATGTTGTGAAATTGGGGATTATTGTTTAATATCCCTATGTACGTTCATTGAGCTAACACCAACATTGTCTTTTTAAATTGGAATTGGATATTGGAAAGTATTTTTAATTATGTTGTGAAATTGGTGGTTATTGTTTAATATCCCATAAATGTACGTACGTTCATTGAGCTAACACCCCATGGGATGTTGATTTACCGGGGTTTATTTTCAAGGAATGACTATCCAAAACAACATGTGTCCACATTGTGGTGAGGTTGAAACTTGAGAGAAATGAAATGAAATTTTAACGTCCACGAGACTAAAAATAGTCTATGGGACTATGAGTTCATTGTTTTTTGCCTTTTACATTCCAATCCTTTTCTTATTCAAATTGACGATGAGCTGGCCCAACCTTCCAACAATCCCATCGTTGAAAAGACAATGCCAAGAAACGGATGCTAACATATTCCCATAACTTTCTTTGATGTCTTTAAACGCATCACATTCCAAAATGAAAATTTTTCCCGATTCCACTGCCCTAAAGGTGCAAAATGTACACACTCGTTCTTCCCAAGCTTCTTTAGGCCTTTTCCACTGTCCTGTTTCACATCGAATTTGATGTGAGTTAGTCCTTAATTGAGCAATAAGAACCTTTTCCCTCCACGAAATGTTAGCTCCAACGTACTCCTTTTGTGGGATATCATACGTAGGGTTAAATTCTTCAATGTAGGACTTCTTCTTTCTACCCGACTCTTTTCCCCATACCTGTTTACGAAACTTCTCCATAAAAAAATTCTTTAGCTCCTTGCTATTTGTGGGACAAGCATTGAGGTAGATATTCCATTTTTGCATCCATGTGAAGTTTTTTCTCATCCACGTTTTCTTTCTTTCACTCACGCCTTCTTTGAATATAACATTAGGCCACCTACCTACTCCCATTTGTTCAATTCTTTTTAGATATCTTATGAGCCGCACCATAGCAATTGCTTCGATGGGAGTTTCTCCTGTTTCACTCAACATTATCTCATAAGGTACCGAACTTTTTATTTTAAACTTGCTCATGATCAAGCATTTTTGGATTTTCTCAATTTGCTTCCATTTTGAGATAGGGGTGTTGCTAGCCCACAATTCACACACATATAGCATCACTAGACAAACTAGGAGTCCAAAAATCACTTTAATCATTTTCCAATCCCACAACTCTGCCTCTACATCTGTTTTGAAGAGCATATATTGCTTTACCCCCTCCTACGATTCTCTTCTTTCCACAGTCCTCCCAATTAAGTTTGTTGTTGAAATCAATCTTGAGGTATTTGTACTCATTTACTTCTTCAAAAATGTTGCCTTCAAAGAAGAAAGTATGCTGACTCTGCTTCCTTTTATTAGAGAAAATCATTATCTTGGTCTTGCTAATATTGACTTACATCCCCACTGCTCTACAAAATTGCTCAAGGGCATATAGGTGCATCTGCAATCCATGGGTCGATTTAGGTGTAGTTGCGACTAAATAAACTATGGAACATGAGTTCATCAACACATCATTTGAGCAACTTCCCTAAAGCCACTGAAAATGAAAAACACCCTCTTAGCCCATTCTTGGATACAGAGTATAGAAATAAAATTCTTAGATGATTTATTTGAGGTATGCACTGTTCCATATGTGTATACTCACACATGTCTCTTAGTGGATGATATTTAACGCTTATTTTCTACAAGTTTGTTGTGACAAAGAAGTGACAAAGGCCAATTCTTTATAGATGTTGGTGCACCATGCTTATTTGTTTAGGTTTTGAGAACTATATTATATAAATATGCATTCCATAACTTGGTAAAATCAATTGAAACAATACTCCTTTAATCATTTATTAACTTTGTCAGAAGTTTATGCTTTTCTAGGTCGTGTAATACATAAAATCTCAAAACCGAATACTGTTATTCTAGATTCTTTTGGCAATCCAGGGGATTGTTGTCATGTGTTTTCTTTCTTGTCTAACATTGTCTAACATTATTGAGGATGCAATTACCATATTGGGTCCCTCAATTGAGATACAAGTATATGGAGAAGATAACCGAGGCTGTTGTAGGTGCTTATGGAATATTGGGGAATGTACCCTACATATTCAAGAGATTCCCCACCTTTGTTTATGCAACAAGCATAATGTAGGTATTTTTGTGCTGTATATGTGGGGCCTGATGTACATATTGGTTTAGTCCAAAGAAGGAAAAATAAAAAATAAATTAGTTCAGTAGTTTGTATAATACTCATCCAAGGTGTGTAAGAGTCCTGTCATGTCACATTACTAGGAGTAGAAATGAAAAGTTGTATAAAGAATGTCATTAAAAAAAGGGATACATAGCATATCTAGTAAAAACATTGTCCTTTTAAATTGGAATTGGATATTGGAAAGTATTTTTAATTATGTTGTGAAATTGGGGGTTATTGTTTAATGTCCCTACGTACGTTCATTGAGCTAACACCAACATTGTCTTTTTAAATTGGAATTGGATATTGGAAAGAATTTTTAATTATGTTGTGAAATTGGGGGTTATTGTTTAATATCCAGTAAATGTACATACGTTCATTGAGCTAACACCCCATGGGATGCTGATTTACCAGGGTTTATTTTCAAGGAATGACTGTCCAAAACAACACGTGTCCACATTGTGGTGAGGTTGAAACTTGAGAGAAATGAAATGAAATTGTAATGTCCACAAGACTAAAAAAAGTCTATGGGAATGAGTTCCCTGTTTTTCGCCTTTTGCATTTTAGTCCTTTTCTTATTCAAATTGATGATGAGTTGGCCCAACCTTCCAACAATCCCATCACTGAAAAGACAATGCCAAGAAACGGATGCTAACATATTCCCATAACTTTCTATGATGTCTTTGAACGCATCACATTCCAAAATGAAAGTTTTTCCGATTCCACTGTCCCAGAGGTGCAAAATGTACACACTTGTTCTTCCCAAGATTCTTTAGGCCTTAATTGAGCAATAAGAACCTTTGCCCTCCACGGAATGTTAGCTCCAATGTACTCTTTTTGTTGGATATCATACGTAGGGTTGAATTCTTCAATGTAGTACTTCTTTCTACCTAACTCTTTTCCCCATACCTGTTTATGAAACTTCTCCATAACAAAATTCGGTTGGAATCACAATTGCCGTTAGACCAAAACCCTCAGGCGTTAGTCTCTGCTACAATCGCTAGAGTTAGGATCCACAAGAGGAGGTTAGTCCATGTCGCGAAAGACACGGGGAGCGTTGAACCCAATGTCCAACAATCTCCTCCCCAACGCGAGCCGGGTGAGTTTCGAACTCGAGACCTATCGCTCTGATACCACTTGTTGGAATCACAATTGTCGTTAGACCAAAACCCGCAAGCGTTAGTCTCCGCTACAATCGCCAAAGTTAGGATCCACGAGAGGCAGTTTGTCCATGTTGCGAAACACACAAGGAGCATTGAACCCAATGTCCAACAAATTCTTTAGCTACTTGCTATTTGTGGGGCAAGCATTGAGGTAGACATTCCATTTTTGCATCCATGTGTAGTTTTGTCTCATCCATGTTTTCTTTCTTTCACTCATGCCTTTTTTGAAGATAACATTAGGCCATCTACCTACTCCCATTTTCTTAATTCTTTTTAGATATCTTATGAGCTGCACCATAGCAATTGCTTCGATGGGAGTTACTCCTGTTTCACTGAACATTATCTCATAACGTACTGAACTTTTTATTTTGAACATGCTCATGATCAAGCGTTTTTGGATTTTCTCAATTTGCTTCCATTTTGATACAGGGGTGCTGCTAGCCCACAATTCACATCCATATAGCATCATTGGACAAACTAGGAGTCCAAAAAGCACTTTAATCTTTTTCCAATCCCACAACTCTGCCTCTCTACATCTATTTTGAAGAGCATATAATGCTTTCCACCCTCCTAAGATTCTCTTCTTTTTGCAATCCTCCCAATTAAGTTTTTTGTTGAAATCAATCCCAAGGTATTTTGTACCCATTTACTTCTTTAAGAATGTTGCCTTCAAAGAAGAAAGTATGTTGACTCTGCTTCCTTTTATTAGATAAAATCATTATCTTAGTCTTTTTAATATTGACTTGCATCCCCACTGCTCTACAAAATTACTCAAGTGCATATAGGTGCATCTACAATCCATGGGCTGATTTAGAAATCTATACAAGATCATCAACATATAAAAGAAGTTTTATCACAAACTCCCCCAACTGAACACCATCCCCACCTTCCAAATTTAGCCACTCTTCCAGTTTATCAATATATAAACCAAAAAGAGTAGGGGATAGAGGGCAACCTTGCTTGACTCCAATGTCACTTCTAAAGCTTTCTGAAATACCCACCGAGGTTCTAATTTTGACCTTCACCTCTTCATAAAGTCTATGGACAACAAATCTATAATGCAAAGGAATTTCAAGTTCTTCCATTCTACGCCACAACTTATCTCTAGGGATTGTGTCAAATGCCTTTTTGAAGTCAACAAAATAGCATAATACTTCTTCTTTATCCCCCCAAACCTTTTCAATAATGTGTCTCAACATGATGCCATGATCCACTGTAGAATGCTTCGGCCTAAAACCTGTTTGTCCTTTTGCCCTCTTTTCTTTTACTTCTGCCCACTTACTGATTCTATTTTCTACCATACTGTCGAAAAGCTTTGCAAACAAAGGATTGATCATCATGGTTCTATAATTAGAAGGATTATTAATGTCTCCACTCTTAAAAAGGGTATTGCTAGGCTAGTTGTCTAGTCTCTTGGGAATCCTTGTTGAATGATGTTGTTGAATATTTCCATGATGTGCGGTGCAAGAGTGTTCATTCCCCATTTCAGATACTCTGCCTGAAGTTCAAGCAAATCTTTTGCCTTTCTTGTTTTCAGCTTCTTAATTCCAATCTCCACTTCCTTTAATGTGAAGAGCTTTGTAGTTGTGTTGAGCCCCGGGGAAGGCTCATCCTCGATTATTTTTCATAGAGTTGTCTTGCATATTCAAACCATTGATTGGTTGTAGTATTATTTTCGATTTGCTTCTTCCGTGGTTGAAGTTCTTGCCAAAAAAGATTTAGGTTATTCTTGCCTAGATATATTAACTCTTCTCTCCTTCTTTGCACGAACTTGTCTCTTTTCCTTTTTAGTATCTGCTTATATAACTTTGCATTCCTCATCAAACCAAGCATTTACAGGAAAACAATTTGATTCTAATTTCCTATTTTTTTTCTCTTTTGCACTTCTCAAGTGCCCTTTGAATTATTTTGTTAACTCGTGGTTGTTGAAGCTTTGGAAACCAATTTTCTCTTTCTAAATTAATCTCTCCAACATTGTCTTGAAGATGGTACAATTTTCTTGTGTTGGAAGAATTTTCCCCCTTGGTAGTGATTGTCGAGAGCTTTGGGTTTTTCTCTTACGCCATCTTTCTTCTACCCATGATAACTTTATATAAATTGGGTTATGGTCTGATTTTAAGTCCCAATTATGCTCTCCAATCTTAAATTTACCTATCTTTTCTGTCAAGCTTTGTGAACAAATCAGATAATCAACGACACTTGCCATTGTATGTCTTGCAAGTGAAGTTCCCAGACCTTTTCCATCTATCCAAACCATTGCAAATAATTAAGTTGAAAGTCCCACAGTGTAAGCAATTCCTCTCCAAAATGATTGCTAACTTTGTCATCTTCTAAGCATCTTTCCCATTGGGGATTCTCCCCTTCAGTGAGCCAAATAGAATTATGATCCTCTTTACAACAAAGAATACTCGCTTGTTGACTTGTTGTTCTAGTACACAACAATATCTTGCTTTAAAGCTGCATATGGATTCTTGTTGTCTAGCCCCTTATTTTTGTAAGTTTTTGAGACTTGAGGAGCAAAATAGCATGCTACAATTCTTATGTGATTCTCATTCTCTAATATTTTGAACCATAAATATTGTTTATTTTCATCTTCTTTCATCAACTGAATGTGACGGCCTTCCTTTTATTTCACTAAAACTAGTATTCCCCCATACCCTTTGCCATTTTATGCTACCTTGTTCCAAACTGCTAACTTCAAATAACTGTCAATTACAAGAGTTTTGCAAACATCATGTTCATGAGTTTCCGTGAGACAAATTAGGTCTCTACCTTCCGCAATAGGCCCTAACCCAGGTCCCCTCTTCCAAAGGTAGCCTCTACAATTTCAATAAACTAAACTTAGGTAGATTGGGGTATGTTTGGGATTACCATAAGTTTTGTTTGGGACCTTTTGCATCATGTTTTCTTTAGTAAGATTTCTTTGAAATTAATGTTGTTACGTGATATTGTTTCCATTGGACCTCGAGACATTTTGCATCACATTTTCTTTAATAATATTTCTTTGAAATTAATGTTGTTACATGATGTCGTCTCCATTGGACCTCTTCATATTGGAGGTGCTAGGTATTGTAACACAATTGTTACATTGTCTAGTTTGGAGATCTCATCCTATCGGAGGTGCTAGGTATTGTAATAGAATTGTTACATTGTCTAGTTTGTGGAAGGCTCATTGAGAAGTTGGTTTTAGCAGTAATGCATTTACGATTACTTGAGATGAGTTTGTTTTTTAGATTTAGAAAGAGTTTATAGTAGGCTATGCACTTAAGGCACACTCAGACCTAAAGGCTTTTCTCTTGTCCTTAAGTAGTCATGTGCTGATTGTATATCATTTGTGTTAATCACATTTTATATTAATTTAAGTAGCATAGTAAGCAGCGTAAAAGAGAGGCAAAAATTTGAGAAGTTCTGGAAATGCTATAACAGGGAAGAAGTACTTTTAGGAATTATATTTTAAAGCAAATTTGGAAAATAGAAAAAATGCCTTGTTAATGGTGCTTTTCTATTGGCATATTGTGCAATATATATTTCATGTTTAGAGAAGTTAGCTTTTCAACCCATTTCCATTACTCATCCTATATAACAAATCTAGCATGAATGTTAAGAAGAGATTCTTCATGTTTAGAGAAATTAGCTTTTCAACCCATTTCCATTACTCATCCTATATAACAAATCTAGCATGGATGTTAAGAAGAGATTCATGCTAAGAACAGAGAAATGGATGAAATGTTTATAGCCAACTTAAAGAGACTAAGAAGAACATAGTGAGAATAGAGAGTAATATGATTTATTTCTCTTCATGCACTTCTGATAATCATAGAAGCCTTAGTTACATCACAATTACCTTAAAATTTGATGTAAAAGTAATTTTCAGGAGGATTCTACCCCTTTTAGATCTCAGGATTTGAGTAGATTTAAGGAGTTGGCTTTGATTGTGAAGGTCAAACTTGTCTTTTGTTGTGATGTCAATTCTGTTTCTCTTCATACATAGGAGTATATGCTTGCCATTTATCCTTTTTTTAGGGTAGGGTATTTTTGGTACAATCCCCTTTTTCTCAGTGTGCAGGAGCATATGCTTGCCTTTTTGGTTTTTTAAGTCAGGATTTTCCTGGTACCCTTGTTATTCTTGTCATTGTTGGGCCAGAATTGTAATCTACGAATAAATTACGCTTCCCTAGGCAGGTGTTAGCCTAGAACAACAGGTGAAAGACTATACTACCGTTTCTCCTAACTCAGAACAGATACACAGAGAGGATTGGATGCTTACTTGTTTCAGTCGCTTCTGCTACAGCTTCAAATTCAAGCGGTTTTGTTGGCTGAATGCTTCCTGCAAGAAAGAACACTGAAACAGCAGAAGATGCAATAATATAGATATCTATTCAAGCTAGTTAGCTAAATCAGTTAAGCATAAACTACATTCATCAACCAAGATCTTACAATATGGAAAATCGAAGTTAACATAGATGCATGTAGGGAAAAACAAGAAGTACTCTTTATTGATGATAGGAGAGGTTACAACCTAGTGACTGATTTGAAGTGACCTTCTAGCAAAGTTCCCAAGTCTCATCACAACATAAATCTCTCTAGCAGCAGCTCCACAAATCAAACTCTCAATTGAAAGTTCTCCAGCATTTCTCTACTCAAATTCTTCCTCCTCAAACACTTAGATATGTGTTCAATTTATAGATGAACTGTAAGTTGTTTTGCAATCAATAACATTCCAAAAATAGGCAAGAAATGTTTCCATTAATGTAGATGTCAAATGGACACTTGGATTTGAAGCTTGACACATGTGAACCCTTCTAGAAGACACTGGCCTAGTGGAGATTCCGAAACAATGAGAATTTCGCTCCTAATGTGACCAACGCACCTTTGAATGTCGGGAAGTGCTCTGCAGAGCAACCTTGAATGGGGCTACCTGCATATGCAACGCACTTAGGCCCCTTAGAGCCTACGTTGGTGAGCTCTCATATGTTGAATAATAAGCTTCAAACCATGGAAACCCTTGCTTGATGAAAGTCTTGTTTGATTTATGTTGTTTCCTGTCTTAGGGCATATAGCAACTGAGATGATAGGGAATGATAGACCCTTGATCATCGGTCTTGGAGATGATGCCCAGTTAACCAGGTCATTGGGAATGGTGCCCAATTGACCTATAACAGTCATCTACCTCTCTGACCTATGATGTGCTTATGCGCTTATTTGTTCCATGAAAGAAACAGCTTCAACCTTAGAAAAAATTAAAAACTCTCCTACTTAAGTAAAATTTTAGAAGTCTCCATCGTTGGAAAAACTTTCCCTCATTATCTTTCACTGGTTTCCAGTACGTTTTTCTTTTCATGTGCATGCTATGAAACCAAAGCACACATTCCAGGAAGAATTGTTATAATAAAAGGTTCAAGGCATTTGAGCCGAACCGGAAAAGTCACACGGAATTTAGTCATGGAGAAAAGGTTTGGATGATGGAGGTGATATGAACTCTAGAGGTGACCAAACAGAAAATGCTGATTCAAAAAAGTCCCTTAATTTCTGATCACGGGAATGCAATGAATGATGAAAACCCTTAAAAAGGAATAAAGTATACATATCTATGTTGGTAATAAATGAGATAAATTAAGAGGGAACGAGAGTCTACTATCTTTGCATTTATAAGTTATTCACACAATCAGATATTCTGAATTTTTTTCTAACGTTGGGTATTGACATCATACTTAATTTGTTTTTCAAAGACATGGGAATATATTTCTATTGGATGGCTAGTTTCTTATTTTCCTCAAGACGAATCCCTCGTATCAATATCAAGGATTTGTCACACAGATTTGGGCAGTGAATAAAGTGGTCTCTTGACATTATCCATGGACAAGTCAAATACTTATACCAAATATTAAGGGTTATTTTATTATGCAAAGTATAATTGGCTTTCATTGTTTCACACAAGACTCCTTGATCATCAGATTGTGGGTGGAAAACAATGATTTCATGGTTTTCAGATGCACTCTATGGGAAGACAGCATCACATGCATCCACCACACTACTCCCATATGGGTGATGTCTATCAATCAAGGCAGTCTTTATTGTTTGCTGCAGAGTGGGTATTATGTCAGGTTAGAACTTCTGGAAATGGCTAAAACACTTCCATCAACATTCGCTGAGATTGTGGAGATTTTATGTGGTGATTCTGTTCAAAAAACATTGGGATTCTACCAAATGTTTGTTGATCACGCACATACAGAAAAAGGGAAAGTTGTAGGAATTGTGCTTCCAAGTTTAAGAGATCTTCATGACAACCCTCCTGTTCTTGATGTTTTTTCAAGTTCTGAGGTTGCAGCTACTGCAGTTCTGACTAAAGAACAGGAATAAACATTCGAGGCGGAAGTTTACTCAAATGATATTGATTGGAACATTAACACAATAGCTGATGAGACTGCTGAGTTTGACTCGAAAATCAGTACCATTGAGCAATATGAGACTTGTAGAAATGATGAAGTGGAACAAACTTTGCAGCCAGCCAGTGAAAACAAGGAGTTTGTATTGCAGGATGACACTGTAAAAGGTGGATTTCAGTCATTAGATACTAAGAATGACAGAATTGACTATTCAACCAGAAATATGCTGGGACTGTTGGAAATACTGGGGGGGGGGGTGAATCAGTATTTCTTTCCATTTGTTATTTTTTACACAAAATGAACAATAAGAATAAATACTTTATTAATCTCAATAAATTCAATGCAATAATGTGTAGGGCTCCAACCCTAGATGAAGACACCAATCTTCAA
Organism: Pinus albicaulis; assembly: GCA_034641835.2. Lineage (NCBI taxonomy): Eukaryota > Viridiplantae > Streptophyta > Pinopsida > Pinales > Pinaceae > Pinus > Pinus albicaulis. Next base: position 882,313,794 of record CM076571.1, on the reverse strand, counting down.
TCCTTCCAGGCACCAACCTGTACTTTTCCAAGCACCAACTTGAACTTCACGAGTCTCCTAAGGCTCCAACCCTATCTTCGGTACAAGCTCTGACCTCTAGGGCTCCAACCCTACCTTCGGTATAGGCTCCGACCTGGTTTCTTGAGGACTCCTATCCTCTAGGGCTCCAAACTTATCTTCCAAGGCACCAACCTATCTCTACGAGGCTCCAACCTCTTGGGCTCCAACCCTCAGCTTTACTTCATCAAGATGAATTTGATTATACTTTACGGCTCCCAATGTCTTCTTCAACGAGCCCTGTCAATCTTCGCTTAGTCTTCACTGTAGTCTCCACGTCACGTCATCAATGACACACTTGATTTATTCACATGAGAGTCTCTTTTGTCCTTCATGGTACCCAATCAATTTCTCCAAGTTACCTTATGATGACATCAGTGATGCATCATGGTCTTCAATAATCTTCACAACTCTTCAATGTGTCTCCACTAAGCTCTGCACCTACTTTAAGCTTTTTCAAGGGTTGCTCCAAAGACTTCAGATATGGTACTCAAGATATGAGAGATAAGCTCCAAACAATACTTCAAACAAGTCATCAACTAGCTTTAGCAATGATGACTTCAATAGGTCTTCCACAAGATATTCTTCATAAGATCATTTTATCAGGACTTAAACAATGTCCTCAAGAATAATATTGTCCAAAACACCATAGCAAGGGTCAAGAGAAGACATTGTTGTTCACCACTACAACTGTCCAAGTGGAGATTTCAACACTGTTTATCAATACCACTGTCCAAGAGGAGATTCCATCACTGTTTACCAATACCATTGTCCAAAAGGAGATTCCATCACTGTTTACCAATGCCACTGTCCAAGAGGAGATACCATCACAGCTACATTCACTGTCCAAAGAATGTAATCATATCTGAAGCTGCTTCAAAATATTCCGAGCCACTGTTGTCAACTCTGTCAGGATGAGTTATCACTGTCCCAGCTAGAGATCTTACAATGTTCAAGAAATCAAATGTTCACAGTTACAACAGTCCAAGGACCAATCCAAGAAGCAGGATCACAGTCCGAGACAAATGAATGTTGATCTGAGTTTCTGTTTCACCAATCACTGAGTCTGGAATACTGCATAGTCAAGGTTTGTACAGGGGTTACAGTCCGAGATATATTCCTCCACAGAGAAGAATCCGAGCACCCACAGTCCGAGTACACAGTCTGCACTAATCCGAGAATGTATCATCACTGAAAATGCTGCACAGTACAGGTTTTTCAACAGCCCGAGTTACTGTAGGAGGTAGATGTAATCAGGGATAGTCCGAGCAATACTGGAACCAGTCAAAGATCCGAGTTCAGTCACCTAAATCCAAGTTACACAGGAGCTGCAGTCCGAATGTTTATGACTGTAGTGGTATCCGAAGTATTAAAAGGCTTTTTCAAGAGGTCTGAAGTATACACTGTTAGTTTATTGTTGTCCTGTAGATATCTGACCCAAAACAAAAAGTAAACATTGTCCTTTTGTCCTTTTTCTCTTCTTGAACTGAGCCTCGCTGTTTTTTTTTTTTAAAGATCGAAGTCATGGCTAAACAATGAGATCCGAACTCCTATTTATAGTGCCGTTTTCCAAGGTGGAACGAAGAGACATGTCACTGATGAAGGCTGACTTGTGTGCCAAAGTGTAGGTCGGCTCACTGTTAGGTGTAATTTTCTTAGTCTTAAAAATTCAATATCTCACAAACTACAAGGAGTTTTGGGACAAATAAGGGCTCATTGGAAAAAGGAAAAATCCTCTTTAAGATTGTCTAGGTCCCATGTTGAAAGATTGCCTCTAAGGTTGGAAAATTTATTTTTCTTTGTGACTGTCTTTAAATTTTTTACATAAAAAGTTTGGGACAGCATGAGGAATGTTTGGGACAGCGTGGCCTCTTCATTGTTATCAATGTCATCATAGGATCATAGAGTCATTATGTAGGAGTGCAGCATTCATGTAGCATCATGTATCAACAATGTCATCATACAATGTCCTCATATACTAGTGCAGTGGTATGTCATAGTGCAGCCTTCATTAATTTGTCAAAAGCTCCAAAGCAGTATTCCAATCATGTCAAAGTGTGGTTATTCTTGAAGAGTATGACATCATCACGTGTATGACTTCATCAATTAGAGTCCTCCACTTCAAAGGCTTGTATATTGGCACCCAAGGTCTAAATCACCAATCAAGGCACATGATTGGCACTCGGCAACATTATAGTTAGATCAAGGACTTGTTCAGACAAGACTTCTTCATTAGTGGCTTGACATCTTCATTGATGGCATCCTCATCAACCAAGAGTTATGACATCATCATCTAGAACCAGACATCTATCGTCTTCAACCTTATCATCACATTCTGAGGCATCTCAAAAATACTTGCCATCTCGGCCAAAGACATATTGACATCAATGACAACCTTGATTAACAGGGACATTAGCACTGAAGATGCTTCAGTAGCTGCGACTGAAGAAACTATGGAACAGGAGTTCATCAGCACACCATTTGAGCAACTTCCCTGAAGCAACTGAAAATGAAAAACACCCTCTTAGCCCATTCTTGGATATGGAGTATAGGAATAAACTTCTTAGATGATTTATTTGAGGTATGCACTGTTCCATATGTGTATACTCACACCTGTCTCTTAGTGGATGATATTTAACGTTTATTTTCTACAAGTTTGTTGTGACAAAGAAGTGACAAAGGCCAATTCTTTATGGATGTTGGTGCACCATGCTTATTTGTTTAGGTTTTGAGAACTATATTATATAAACATGCATTCCATAACTTGGAAAAATCAGTTGAAACAAGACTCCTTTAATCATTTATCAACTTTGTCAGAAGTTGATGCTTTTCTAGGTCGTGGAATACATGAAATCTCAGAACCGAATACTGGTATTCTAGATTCTTTTGGCAATCCAGGGGACAGTTGTCATGTGTTTTCTTTCTTGTCTAACATTGTCTAACATTGTTGAGGATGCAATTACCATATTGGGCAACTCAATTGAGATATGAGCATATGGAGAAGATAACCCAGGCTGCTGTAGGTGCATATGGAATATTGGGGAATGTCCCCTATATATTCAAGAGAATGCCCACCTTTGTTTATGCAATGAGCATAATGTAGGTATTTTTGTGCTGTATATGTGGGGCCTGATGTACATATCGGTTTAGTCCATTCATTTCAGGAAACACATTTTTTGGGGGATATTCCACAAAGCAAATGCTTCATTTCAGAACCAAACGAGGGCTCTGAAGCATGTACACATGTATGCTATCACAGTTGAACCTACAGTGTTTTGCTATTTTTTGTCAAGAATAGATATTTTGTGTGAAATAGCTTTATGGTGATGTATTCAAGTGTTGTGAACGTATTCCAGGCGCTTGATTTGATAAGGGGAAAAATATGCTACTACTATTGGATTCCCACTTAGAAGGGAAATTTCCAACAGAAAGAGGAACTAAGCTTGTGCGCATTGCTTCGCTTTATTTACAAGCTAACCAGCTTCCACAAAAGCAGACCTGGATCAATATTTTTGAAGGCCCTTTGGGGGTAGTGGTATTTTTGTTTTGGGGTTAATGTGAATAGGTATGTTTGGCAGAACAATTTCTTTTTCCAAGGAGGCATAAACCTATTAGAAAAGTGGGGTTTATTGGCTTGACAAGACGGCGACTGTTGCAAAACTGGAAATGATTATAAATGAAGACAGATGTACAAGTACAACTGAACATGTAACAGAGGTACCAGCAGAAACTGCAGCATAAAGTGAACACGAGCATCAATAACATTGAGGTATGGAAAGAGCAGGAGACATCTATTAACATATAAAAAATTCTCCCTTCAGCAGGTACAAAGAATAATCTGCTAATAAGAGGCTTCCCATCTCCCCGACACCTCCGAGTACTTCAACTTCCAAGGCATCTTCATTTTATGAATGCCTATGCCTCTATTTGTTATACTACAAGAGATATTTCAATAATGGCAGAAATTACAAAACTATGCGTTACTGTTCACCTATTTTATAAAATAAACTTCATTACAAACAGAATTAACAATTAAAACTATTTCCAACAAAAGAAACTTGTTTGTAGGTTGAACAGCCTTGGCAAAAGAAGACCTAGTTCAATATTTTTGAAGATCTTGGGGGTAGTGGTATTTTTGTATTCTAGTTAATGAGAATAGGTGTTGAAGATCTTGGGGGTAGTGGTATTTTTGTATTCTAGTTAATGAGAATAGGTGTTTAGAGGCACCAATTACTTCTCAAGGGTGTATAAACCTATTAAAAAAGGGTGGTCTATTGTCTTGAAAAGATGGCAACTGTTGCAAAACTGGGAAGATAAAAATGGACAACGAATCTACAACAAGACATGTTACAGAGGCAAATGATAACCAACATAAACTAAAATGAACACATGCATCAATACAACGAACATGGAGTTATGGAGAGAACAACAAGAGACATTTGTTAACAAATTCTCTCTACAGCAGGTACAAAAAAAAAAACTACCAAAGAGGAGCTTCCCATCTGACCCACTCCCGAGTATTCGAAGGCATATTTGTTCATTTCATGCACACCTATGCCTCTGTTACACTACAGGAGACCTTTCACATAGGCAGCAGTTACAAAAGTATGTGTAACCACATTTACAAAACAAACATTGCAAAGAGAATTAACACTAAAAAATATTTCTAACAAAAGAAATATACTTGTAAATATCCTGAATGAACAAAGGGTTACAACAGAAACCAGGAAACAACACTATTCACTGATTGTCATAAACTAAATGAAAATAATTACAACATTTATCAATTAAAACAAGCTAACATAAGTGTTTAAAAATTCGTGGAATATAGTCTTAGGAAGAAGACTAGACCACAGCCATAGATTAAGCTTCACTAAAGGCCCAATTGGATGATGACAGAGGATGAATTCCGAGGAAAAGCGACAACTAAACTCAAAGGTAGGTCAAGGAAACTGATGGTTCAACTGACACTAGAGATTTATTGAGCAGAGGCAGGGAGGAGTGTGAGTCTAGGCACATTTCATGCAGCAAAACCTCAGAAATTTCATTTTCCACACTACCTATTTTACATTTTAGGTTTGGTAACATAGTATCTTTCCCTGTTTGTCTCTTTAGATCTTCAGGTTGAAGAACTTATAGCATAGAGGGAACATATTTGATGTGTTCCATCTCTCAAAGCACTGCTAATAATATCCCAATTACCAAGCTTCTTTGGAAACCCTACATGAAGCAAATGAGTCTTTATGTTTCAAATAGATCACATCAAGAGCCTTACTGTCTCACCTCTTGTAACCCAAATACTCTAGCAAATTTTCCTTGACTATTTTAAGCTGGTGGACAGTCCCATTGACATATAATGGGTCATTTGCGTAAATCAATATATTTTCTTTCAATCTGTTTACAAAAATCATTCATCTTGAGATTCCAGGGACTCAATTTTCTCTATCAAACTTCTCAATTATATAATATTCCATGGTAGCAGCCATTGTTTACTGTGACATCCACATTCATTGCAATGAACCCCACTTACAAACTTCTTGTCCTCAAGATATGCCGGCCTGAAAATTTGATTATAATTTTATTAGGAGCTCATTTCATCAATCAGAACTTGTCTCTCACACCATGTTAGGAATCTAACTAGAGTATAATGAACACAGAAAACAGAAAGAGAACAAATGAACAACAGGCTGTAGAACTCTTAAATCTTATTGCAAAACAAGAAACATTGTTGGAAACATCATCTGTTTAAAGGACAAAGTTAGAACTAATAGTTTCTGCAGTCTTCACTATAAAACTGCAGCAGCAATTTAAACTATAGTTAGAACTGCCGTTTAGTGTTCTTTATTTGAATTTTGATGCATTTCAACTATCTCACTGTAGTAATTGCAAACAAAGAAAAACTGTTTAAAAATCAATCCAAGCATGAATATAGAAAAACTGTCTAAAAGAAAAAAATATCAGTCAAGCAACAAGTCTCATAGACCCATGATCCATAAAGACAGAAATTACATGTTGATTTTTACATAGTCTTCTATATAGAAGATGATTTGATTTTTCCACACACATATTTATTACTCATTATTCCATCATTAAGCAATTATATAGCAAGATGAACAACTATCAAAAGACCAAATCAGCCCTCCACAATTCTGTCCACACATGCTCTGCAAGAAGGTCAAGAAAACATCCTCCAAATCTGCCTCAGAACTCGCACTATACACAGATATATCACAGAGCTAAATACTCCAAGAGGGCCGAAACACGTCCTCTGTCTCAGCCTTAGAATGCACACTAAATCGCAGAGGTATACCACAGAAATCAAGGTCTCAAGAAGGCTGAAGTTCGACCTCTGTCTCAGCCTCATAGTTTGGATTGCTCCACAGAATTGATGTCTCAGACCTTCGCATTCTACCTCAGGAATTTCGCACCATGTCCCAGAGATATGTCTCATAACTTTGTACAGAATTCGGCTAACCTGATTGCTAGAGAGAGCGAGTGCTTTCCTTCTGATCTTCGTCCTCAAACTCCTTGTCTTCTTCACACAGAACAAAGAGATAACGTGTGATCTTAATTTACCTTTGGAGGAGAGAACTGGCTCAATTTATAGTGGTTCGTCCATGCGAAAGGGTGTGTCTCATGGGCAGGCCGACTTGTAACTTGGAGTGCCAACTTGGTCACCTGTAAAGGCAGGTCGACTTGTCACTTTGACGGCCAACTTGGTCACTTGTAAAGGCAAAATACGCCAGCTTGTCACTTCGAGGGCCAACTTGGTTACTTGTGGAGGCAAAATACAAATTCAAAATTTTCATTTTCCCGCTCTTGATGAGCCTTTGATTTTCTTTTTGAATACAAAATGAATATTTTTCTTTTTCTTGCAAGCATGAAGAACATGCCCCAAATAAATTTTCTTTTACAAATACAAGTGAAAATATTATGAAGACCAACCATAGCTACAAAATTCAACACTCCCTCTTAGCTAGGCAGGTATTTATAATGACTATCCAAATGTTCACTGTATACATGATCTCTCTAAGACAAAGGTTCAATTCATCGATAGTATCATCATCTAGGTCAACACCCTTGACCTACATTAGCATCATCACCAATATGTACCACAACCTAGGTTAGCTCTCCTAACTGGTGGGCATTGTTGCTGCACAAACTAGCAAGCCTTGTTGAGAGGCAAAAGCTAGAGGTCACAACAACACCTTGGGACAAAGGCCCACTGTCACCACAGCTCAAGTCCCCTTCTCTTCTCGAATTTTCACTGACGGGAGGAGTCTCACTATTCCTCACTTGTGATAGATGTGTCTAGGATAAATTTGAAGTGAGGCAAGGTGGCTCATTCAATAGAAAGATTCAATGAAAGTGTGAGCTTTGGGAGAAGCTAGGAAGGCTTTCCAAGAAGAACTCCTTGAAAGGAAGACTACACAAGACCTAGGGTTGAGATATTTAATGAGATAGAAGTTCATCCAAGTTCAAGGTAGACAAGAGAAAAGGCTATGAATGATATACTTCAGTGAGTACTAAAACACAAGCCTTGAAGAATTCCCCAAGTTTAAGGATTAGCACCTAGGGTTCCCTCTTGATGTGATGGTTACATCATCAAATTTCATGGAGAACACACCGTGAGAATTGCCTCAAACCTGGAGGAGAGCAAGAGGAAACACCAGCGCAAAAGGTTGTCCAAACGGTCTTGAAAAAGCTCCTTTTTAACGCAATTCACATCAAGCCCTAGGGAGGCCTCCTTATCCTTAAAGGGATGAGGATAGGAAGGTGAAAAGAAAGATAATCTTTGAGTTCAAAGTGATCACCAAGGATTTTAGGATCAATGCCTAAATATTGGGATGTTATGGAGTCAAGATAAACCTCAATTTCAGCAACTCGCTCTTCAAAGGAGACCTAAAGGAGCAACTTTGCTATCCCTAGTGGAGGAAATTACACGGCAACTTTAGATATTTATTCTTAGATGACACCTATTAGTGGAGTTTCAAGGATGTAAATGCATTATATCCTCTAGGAACATTCATTTATTCATTAACCATGAATAACACATGCAAAATTTCCTAATAGCTTCAATGTTTAATCAATTAGGGCACGTTTAAAACCATGAGACAATATTCCATGGATTAGATATTAATTGAAATCAGAAATATAGCATCAAATAACACTTACAAGACAATGAAGAATATATCCATTCATCAACATGCCAAAAAAGAAGCTCCAATAAAGATAAGCAAATTTATCCAAACATCAAAATTCATGTAAAATCTCCAAAAACAATCCACAACTGCAGGTCTAAATTGAATACCTATGAGTTCAAATTCCTAAAGTGTAAGCCACTAAACATAACAAAAGATGTGCAAAATCCTTGGTTACAAGCCAGCCAAGATAGCTTATGAAAAAATTATAATTTTATCTCTCTCTAGCCCATGCAAGGGTGACGTGGAGGCCTAAAAAGGTAGCGTTGAGGTTGTGTTGATGATGAGAGTGAGGGCTTAAAAATGGTGAATAAGAGGGGAATGCCATCCAAATGTTGCAAAACATCTCCAAACCCCAATTTGGGCTTTGTGGGCTCCAAATGGGTTTCATGGGTCTCCAAATGGCTCAAGATCAAGTTGATGCTCCATCAGTGAGGGCTAGAAGATAACACATGCCCTCCCATGTCTCCCTAGGAAAGGCGAAACCTCCTCTGGGCCAGTGGTCCCTGGATCAACAGCGAAGTGTTTGGTTCAATGTGTATCCGGTTGGGCAACGTTGTCCAAGTGCATCATCATATTTGTATAACTAGGGCACGAACAAGCATGTGATGGTGCTAAAGAAGCCCAAGGTGTGGCAATCAATGCTCTGCAAGGTTGGAGGCTCATAGCTCTCAACGCTCACCTTATAAATGCTATTGCGATCCTCTAGAGGGCTTGGATCCCATATATGGAGGCCAAGTTCAAAATGAAAACCCACTCGCAATCCTGTATAAAATCCAATGCGTCTCCTCACCTTCCCATACAATGATTCATTCTTGCAATCGAGTAAATAAGCTTGTTAATCAAGGGAAGAAGTGGAACTTCATAGTGGCTTTCGCTTCCAAATGGGGCTTTAGACATGCCCAGATGTTTCCTTCCTTGGTAAGAGAGGTTAATGAAGGACCCTATTAGGTGATTTCAGCTTCTAAGGGAATGAAAAGTTCATAGTACATCCATCAAATGACAGGTGTCATGTGAAAGAGTGATGGAACGGAGTGGGGGCAGCAAGGGAGGCTTCGAGCCAAATGTCATGGTACAAGGGTAGCTACGATGAAGGGGGTCCACACCTTCGTGTATGAATGTAAGGAGGGAGCAATCGTGGTACATGAGTCACCCTGACCTTTGTTTTTCCACCCTTCTTCATATGCCTTTTGCCTTTTATTGATTTTTTTTCATTTTATTGCTCAGGTCTCAAGGGGATGAGAGCATGATGTGTAAGATATAACAATGATTATCCCCTTAAGGTGGGGCAGTTCATCGCCCACTAGGGGTTGGGACAATCATGGGTTCCTTAATGATGAAAGGGGCACTCATAGGGGCTCTAGGAACCAGGGTGATGGCCATAATGATAGGGAGTAAAGCTCAAGTTTGGATTTTGCCCATGTGCTTAATTTTATTGTGTCGACCATTTTTTGCATTAATTGGTACATTTCCCGTTGTACGTGGCCTTATTATGCTTTTATGTTTCTTTTTAGATGCATCAACCTCTATGGCATCGTTCCAGGTGTGGACTGTTAGGTCCCTATAATACTAGTGTATCCCCTTATTGTTATTGTTGTACCCTTGTAATCCCCATATTGTTATTATTGTGCCCTATAAAAGCCCACTATTGTTATTATCGTGCCCCATAAAAGCCCACTATTGGATTATATTGTGACCCCATGGACTCCTATATATAGAAAGGAGGTTTTGTCATTTGTATCATCCAAGAATTGTTCATTTATGTAATGTAAAGGAGGCTGCCCCCTTGAAGAGGCTTATTTCTAAGTCATTGATCTATCTTTTCTTCTATTTTGTGAGTTGGGTTCATAACATTTGGTATCAGATCTTTGGATTCTAGGGTTTCGCTACTTCAAACATGTCATCGTGGCAATTTCGCTATAACTTTTTTTCTACAAGGTTTAGAAGCTAAAAAAAACCCCATTTGCACTGAAATCCGAAGGAACTTCGTGGAAGAATTTCAGATCTTGGTTCGCAATATTTTCAGAGATATGATCTGTGGAAGTTAGGGTTTTTGCAGGCTCTCTAATTTCATCTCAAAGAGGTGACCTTGGGAAAATCGTCATAACTCTCGCTCTGAGCATCAGATTGGAATTCTGTAATACATGGCCAAAAGTACACGGACTGTAGTTTCCTGAATATCGATTTCAGATCCGAAGGAGGAAATAGTGACACGTCGCATGTCGTACAAGTTCGCTCTACTGAACCAGTCCATAATTAGGTCATTGTGGGAGATTGGGCATAACTTTGTCTTGAAGAATCCAAATCAGGTCAAACCTGTGGCCTTGGAAAGAAGACTCAAAGGGCTACTACAGGGCTGAAGTTCAGATCTTGAAGTCCAAAATTACAGAGTTACAACCGTTTCAATATCGAGATACTAAAAGCAAGAAAAAGGTGTTTTTAAAAAAAAAGCTTGCATAACTTTTGTTTGAAAAATCAGTTTGAAGTGATTCCAAGGGCATATTGAAGCATATATATCTGTATTGGTTTCTAAAATACCTCCGAAAAAGAATTATACACCCATTAATCCCTCAAAAAGCTCTACTATGACGCATGAAGAGGAATAATTGCAGCATGATATATCAAAATTACGAGACCAAGTGCAACAAATTTTACTCTCACATAGACCAACCAAAAGTGAACTAATAGGTGACATAGATGGTTTAAAAGCAGACATCGAGGCTAAGGTGGATGGTTTGAAGGATGAAATGAAAGTTAATATGGATGATCAAGCAGTGAAAGATCACATCGAGCATCAACAACAAGTTCTCCAACTCTTAAAGGATAACCTAACTTTGGTGCAGAATCGAATGAAACAACAAGCAAATCAACATTAGAGCGAAAGAAGTTTTGATGTAGGTGACTGGGTATTTCTACGGCTACAACCATACAAACAAATGTCCCTCAAGAAGTATAATAAATTATCACTTAAATACTATGCTCCTTACTAGGTGCTGCAAAAGATTGGTACTATGGAATATAAATTAGAGTTGCATGCATCTTCCTGAGTGCACCCAATTTTCCATGTTTCATGCTTAAAGAAGGTTATAGGTGACAAACTTCTAGTTCAAACAATATTTCCAGAACTTTTCGAGGAAGGAAAAATCATATTGGAACTTGAAGCAGTCACGGAAACAAGAACTCGACAACTACGAAATCGATCAATTTCAGAGTATCTCAGCAAGTGGAAGAACTTACCCACTGAAGATTCCACATTGGAGGATGAGAATTTTATACAGAAGCATCCAGAAATAATCAAGCGTTGAGGACAACACTTGTTTGAAGGAGAGGGCATGTTAGGTCCCTATAATACTAGTCTATCCCCTTATTGTTATTGTTGTACCCCTGTAGTCTCCATATTGTTATTATTGTGCCCCATAAAAGCCCACTATTATTATTGTTGTGCCCTTACATTATTATTGTTAGGTCGGCTAGGATTATATTGTGACCACATGGACTCCTATATATAGAAAGGAGGTTTTGTCATTTGTATCATCCAAGAATTGTTCATTTATGTAATGTAAAGGAGGTTTCCCGCTCGAATTGGCTTATTTCTAAGTCATTGATCTATCTTTTCTTCTATTTTGTGAGTTGGGTTCATAACTTGGACAAGGGGAAGGGGAGGCTAACACCTTGTTGACCCTATTACCACTCAAACAAGCAGGGGTCCTAAGAGGGCATCCTAGAAGGGAAACTACTAGGTCAAGGGCAACAATGGAGCGATAGCCCACTGTCACCTTAGCTATGGCTCCCTGCTCTTTATAGACTTTCACCAATGGGAGGAGACCCGGTATAATAAGGATCACGAAGATGAATGGATCAACAAAAGGATGAAATGTGATCCTAGAAGCCTATTCACAAGAGAGGCTCAGATATGTGGCTTGCTTGCTTGCTTGGAAAGCAAAGTGAAAGGCTCTCTAAGAAGGGCTTAGGAGAATTCAAACAACTAGGGTTTGAGTATATGATTTGTCAAGGAGATTACTAGCTCCTAAAATCCTTGTGGAAACTTGGGTTCCAAGTGGTCTTCGTGAAATTGGGTTCAATAAATTGTGGGACCACACGGGACCAAGTGGACCCAGAATTAGGTCAAAAGGATGGAATTGATCAACCAAGGTTGTGCTTGACCTAATTAAAAGGAAGACTAAGGAGACTAGCCTTGGGAGACTAAGGGAAAAATTTGGTCTCAAGGCTAGGGCTTGAGACATCTCAAGATCCAACCATCTGAATGGCTTCAAATTAAAGGAGACCTAGGAGACTCACCAACGTAGTAGAGGCCAAGAGATCAAATTTTTATGATGGGTGGTTTGCAAGAAAATTTATGCCCTAGGAGGCCCCATGGGGGCCAGACCTAGAAAAAGAGGAAGGTGAAGGGAAAATATGAACTTTAAAGTGATCACCAGTGCTTTGTCCTTTGGGAGAGATGGACTCATGGGAGATTTAGGGTTCATATTGATTTCCACTTGTCAAGGAGGCCTAAAAAGCAACTTCACTAGGCTTTAGGGCTTAATGGAAGCAACTTCAATGTCATTTATACTTCGTTTAGCAATATTTGGAGATTTATCAAGACAAATTCAACAAGATTGTCTCTAGGAAGATTCATTCATTCTAACATGGCCCATACATGATACAACGCTATTGAGAGATTTAATTTCCACAATTCCGTTCCAAGAAAAGCAACAAATTAACCCTAGAATAGCGAAAATCCCAACATCATGAATGTAGCAAGATAAATAACAAGAATAGCATTAAAACATTACTCACATGTAAGAAGCATATATCCAATCGCCAAGATATGCCAATCATAGCAGCTCCAAGATAGAAGATTATCCAAACATCAAAATTCATCCATTCATCCCAAAATTGAAAAATCTCATCCTCAAAAGATAGGGAAAATCTCACAAGTAGATATGATCCAATCCAAGTGATGATGAGAGAATGAATCACCTCTCATCTATTTACACAATCTCTAATGAGTTCAATTTAGCTAGTTTGGCGTAATCGAGCCCCCTAAAATAAAATAATGTGCATAAGAACACTAACTTTTGGTGAAAATCCCACCAAATAGCTCCATAATACATGAATAAGCCTCTCAAGAGGGTCGAATAATTAATAAAGTGAATCGTTGGGCCTTTGAGGAGGCCAAATGAATTCCAAAGGGTGGGATGATGTAGAAATGGACTCCCATCATAGTGGACAAGGGGGCAACCCCTTGTTCTCCAAACAAAAACTTGTGGTGCTCCCAAGTGGGTGTGGGGGCACAAGGTCATCCTCATGGGTCTCCAAATGAGTTAGAGGTGCCTTTAGATAATCTGTAAGGGTTGGAATGATGACATAAGCCCTGCCTCAACAACTGGGAACAATCCTCTAGACCTTGGAACATCTTCCAAGTGTATGGTGCATCTGTGGAGCCAACTGAGCATGGTGAACTAGGTACATCATCCTCATCCCAAAGAAGGAATAGGAGCAATCCACAAACACTGTTGGGGATCCATGAAGTAATATCGGCTATGGTGAAGGCCCATGGCTCTCAACTCTCACCCTATAAGTGCCAATGCCCTCAGGAGGAATAGGACCCTGTATAGGGAGACCAAGCCCCAAATGGCAATCCACTTGCAATCCTGCATAAGATCCAATACATCCCCTTGCCCTCCAATACAACAAATCATTAGAATAATCAAGTAAAAGAGCTTACAAGTCATGGAACAAGTGGGGCACTTCATGATGGCATGCCCTTCAATAGTGGACTTCGGTGTGTATAAGAAGTGTCTCCAAGCTCAATAGGGGGTTAGCCAAGGACCCTATTAGGTGGTTTCAACTTCTAAAGGGAGTGACATGTCCATGGTGCATCCTTTAAGTGGTAGGTGGAAAATGATATAATAATGGAATGGAGTGGAGATCAAGGGAAACATCCAAGCCACATGTCAAGATGCAAGGGTAGCTATAATATGTTGCATCCTTTAAGTGATAGGTGGCAAATGATATAATAAAGGAATAATAATGGAATGGAGTGAGGATCAAGGGAAACATCTAGGCCACATGTCAAGATGCAAGGGTAACTATAACAGGGGAAGCACAAACCTAGGTATATAAGTGTAGGAGGCAAAAAATCGTGGCACATGAGTTACCCCGACCTTTGTTTTTCCACCCTTCTTCATATGTCTTTTGCCTTTTGTTGATTTTTCTTCATAACTGCATGATGTGTGAGATGTAGCAGTGAATACCCCTTTAAGGTGGGGTGGCTCATTGCCCACCAGGGGTTGGGAAAATCATGGGTTCCTTAATGATAGATGGGGCTCACCTAGGGCCCATAGGAACTAGGGTGATGGCATGGGCAAGGGATAGAGCTCATGTTTGGCTTTTGCCCACATGCTAAATTTGTATGTCTGACCATCTTTTGCATTTTGTGGTACATTTCCTGTTGAGAGTAGCCAAATTATGCTTTTACTTTTCTTTTTATCTACATCAACCTCCAGGGCATCGTTCCAGGCCTGACCCAAGGTGTGGACAAGGGGAGGGGGAGGCTAAACCTATGTGGACCTAGTGGACACATGTGGACCCAGATGGGAAAAGAGATGAATGGGGCTAAGATGAGTGGAAGGGGAGTGATGTAGGTGGTATGGGAAGCGAGACCACGCTACCAAAATAGGGATGTCCTGTGTAGTGCCAACGCAACAGCAAAATGGTCAGTAAAGGAGACCCCACGGGACTAGGATACAAGGGTAACCACGAAATCGGGCAATGGAGACAAGAATATAACCCTAACCCACTCTTTCTCCCGAATCCCCCCACCAATCCATGTCCAAAAGTGTCCATGACAAGTAAGGAAAATTACTCAACTATACCAATGAAAAGCCATACCTTTCGGGTCGAAAGGCCCGCCTTCAAACATACATTCATGACAAGTGGTTGAGGGACCACATGGCTGGCTTAGGTGGCAGAGAAAATGACACATCGAGCTATCTGGCGGTTGCAAGGGATTGCTGGATGTCAACCGAAGACCATCTAGGAGAACATTTTTCTCTTACATACACTACCCACAGGTGGTGGGTAATAGACCCAACAGACAAATGTGGACCTAGATGGGGGAAATGTGAATAGGGTTTGTAATGAGCAGAGGGAAGTGAGATATATGGTATCAGGAAACAAGAGCATGCAACCAAAATTAGGGTTTCCCATGTAGTGCCACTCCTAAAGCTAGTGCCACTCCTAAAGCTAATGGCCAATAAAGGAGATCCCAAAAGACTAAAATATAAAATTAATCCCCAAAGCTAGCTGGAATCATAGTTCAATGGACTTACTAGGAACGTGTCGAGAGCTATCCAAAGCCTCTCAAGGTTGATATTTAGTGGATATAGAGTCTCTTGGAGGAACATGGCTCTAATAAATTCCTCTCACTTTTGGTCGAGCGACGCATAAATAGTATTTTCAATACTTATGCATAAATAGTCTTTTCGATACTTTCCCATACTGATAAACTCTAAATACCCCCAAAGCTAAGATAAGGAAACAAGAGTACATTCAAAGCCCTTTCTTTTCGCCAAATCCCCTCACTAATTCGTGCCCAAGTGTGCCCAAGAAAAGAAAGCATAAACACCCAATTACATAATGAAAAATCATACCTTCAGGGTTGGATGGTCCACCTTCAAACATACGATCATGACAAATGAGTGAGGTCTCACAATCGCTGGCTTCTGTGACGAAGAATGGTAGCACATCGAATAATTAGGTGGCTGCAAGGGGCTACTAGTTGTCGGTTGAAGACAAATCAAGGAGAAAAAATCTCCTATAGGGGTCACCCACTGGAGTTCGGTAACATGTGTCTCACCTCATGGTACTCCAACTAGTTCAAGATTTCCATCTCTCATGGTCAAACCCTAGGGAAACTCATGTCCCAAATCCAAAGGCATCACTCTAGGCCATGATGTTGAAGAGGTACCCACTCCATGAGTGTTCGGGTCTCAAGGATCATTTTCTCTAGAATGTTCGTCCCTCATGCTATCACATCAATGCTCCCTCTCACTAATAAAGGGATTAAGGAAAGATCAAGAATCAAGATTAAGATAAGCATCATCATCAATATCAAAATCAGAAGCATCAACATAATCACAGTTCACCATCAAACAACTATAAACATATTCTAAATGAAACACTAGAGGCCTCATCAATGATAAACAAGTTCACTCTAGAAAGAGATTTGAGCATGATGTTGGGAGGCTCCTGCTCACTCTAGAAAGAGATTCGAGTGACCACTAGGACTATTCTCCAACCAAGGTCTAACTGACACAAGGAGAATATCCTTTGCCGAACCATTCTTCAAACCAAGGTCAAGGTGACACAAGAAGAATGTCTTCTAATAGACCATTCTCCAACCAAAGGTCAAAGTGACACATGAAGAATGTCAGTCTGTCAGACCATTCTTCAACCAAGGTCTATGTGCTTGACACAAGGATAACCTCCCTAATTAAGTCAAAGTACATGACACAGGAAGAATGTTAGTCCATGATGTTATCTAATTTGTCAAGGTCATAATGACACAGGGGGATCTTCGCCAACCAAGGCCATGATAACACAGGGAGAATATCAAACCATTCTCCAACCAAGGTCATGAAGACATAGGGAGAATGTCCATGAAGTCTCATCAACTCTCCCTCTTAATGAGAGAGGCAATCTCTACAAGCCTAAGCTTGTCCAGGAAGTACATAAACTTCCCTCTATAAAGAGGCATTATAAGAATATCAACTATCTACTTACCAGTGGAGATGTCCTGGAGCTTCACAGCTCCGTTCAACACCATGTCTCAAATGAAGTGATACGTGCTTCAACCGGTCATCATGGTCACCACCAACACCTGATCAAAAACTAATCTAGCAAGTAGCCTCAAAAGTCATACAACTCAACTTGCCAAACCAACTGCAATATACTTGGCCTCTGGCATACAAAGTGCAACAAATGAATGCTTCATGATTATCCAAGAAAATTATAAGAGAGCCCAAACCGAAGCAACAAATTATTTTTGTCTTCAACACTCTCTGCCCAAACTAAGTTTGCAATTGTACTTCTCATTCATGATCAAATGTACCATGCTGGTAACACATGTTGAGCAACATATCTTGGCTCAGCCATAGATTGTTTTGTTTCCTTCACTAGATCACAAATGCTTTCTAGACTCCCTTCTATGGTAATTCAGGTTGCTCTCTCTGCCACTATTGTCTTTCAGTATACGAGATATCAATGAACCATTCTACTCACAAGCTTGAGGTAGTTCTTATGTACACTTCTTCCTCCTTAATTATTGAGGAAAGTAGTCTCTACATCAACCAGGTGCAATCTTCAAAACTATAATAATAGAAGTGTACCTCACAATAGGGAAAAATGCCTTGTCACGAACCTCTCCCTCTTACTAGGAGAATCTTCCATTGCTAGAGCTTGTAGACACCATGATCAAAGCATACTTCAAGCTTGTTGATCTAATTGCTCCCTCTGAGTTCAGGTATGATATCTCTCAACATAAGTCATAATTTTGGGAAATTCCTCTTGCTTTGCTTCATTCCTGCACTTCTTCCATCATCTTGTCAAAACCTTGGTAATCTTTACTACATACCTACAATCCTCACCAGGAGGCCATGGAGGAATAATTACAACCAAGCAGAGAACTCAAAGACATGGGACTAACTAATAGTAAAATGACAACAATAATAATAATCAAATAAGAGATGTAGAATTCTTATCTTTTGATATCAGCTCCGTCTTGATCTTCAGACCTCTTACATCCATCTCCAACTTTATCAGCTTATCTACATCATCATGATATCATTCCTTCCTTGCAATATCTAGGGTTTTTATTCTTAGCAAAAACATCCAATCCTAGGGGTTTTCCCATAAGCCCTAGGACTTGCTTGTCCAAACCCCTTTTGTTTGCTAGGGTTTACTACTAGTAGTTATCTAAATCCTTAGAATGTTCAATTTTTCAAACCCTATATTCTTCTTGCAAGTCCAATATTCTTCTACGAAATCCCAAACCTAGAGATGTCATGATTATAGACATATGACAAATTCATTAGACGCTACTTTAGCAACATGATTTGGTCCCTCAGTCTAAGTAACTTCAACAAGTTCTGCACTTTTGGAAAGGAACTTGGCCTCATCTGCCTAACTCAATCCATCAAGGTATGCTTTGGAATATTGGACTTTAGGACTGGCAGCCATATCTTGTCATTAGCACAAAATCAATTTTTCAACATCTGTATCTTCAAATGTTCAATACTGTGTTTTTGAAGACATACCACTCCTTACAGCTTCAACACTTTATACACAGGTCATAGTCATAACATATCAAGATGGCTTATATACGATATATCAGAAGGTGTATGCATTTTGCTCTTCATAAGATCGTATGGCCATTTCACATTGTAATATGAAAACTCTTCAAAATAAAGCATCAATGTTGATGCTTAATACATACAGTACATCAGAAGGTGTACGCATAACTGCTCTTCATAAGATCGTATGGCCATTTCACATTGTAGTATGAAAACTCTTTCAAATAAAACTTCAATGTAGATGCTATTTTAAGCATATTCACCCTTACCACAAAGCTTCAAAGAATCTTCTAAAATCTTTGGCCTTGCACAGAGAATTTGTAGAAATTTCTGAATCTTAATTCTTATGCAGAAATTATTTTTGTTAATCCGGTTAAGCTTCTCCTACTTATACAAGTTATCAACTAAATAAATTCAAGTTAACATCAAAGCAAAACACATAACAGATCTCTACCAATTCAGATCTATAATAAGCACATGCACACATAGACAAAGTGACAGTTATTTCTGGACAAACTGTCCCCGGAAAAACCCAATGTGGAGAAACCGGTCTCTGGTTGTTGGAGGGCTCTATTATTAAGAATATTTTTGAATACACAACTCTGGGTTCCAGATCTGGAAAACCCTACAGAGAAAACTCTAGATCTGCAGCACCTCGCTGATCTAAGACCAACAATACTGACAGATCCACACCCTCAAATGGGATTTACAGAACTCAGCCAGATCTAGGCCTAGAAACCCCAGGTCTGCCCCTGAAAGACACTGCGTCAGCCTTTGAAGGCCTCCAAATGCTCAGCACTGTCACAGGAAGGGACTGGGTGACGCAGTCACTACGCTGCCCCTAAGGGTCTCTACGTAACCCCTGAAGGGTTTCCTGAAAATCACGTTGTCCTTGCTGCTGCTGTTGCTGTCATCTGTTGTTGCTACTGCTGCCGTCTGCTACTACTACTACTGCTGCTGTTGCTGCCGTCTGCTGCTGCCTACCTCTGCGTTGTCTTTCCTGATCTCTTCTCTGCTTCTTATGTATTCTAGACCCCAGGATCATATCACCCCCCTTGGTCTAAATTCCCCTCTCTGCAACTGAAGCACTTGAGAATTCTTAGCAACCCCGCCCTAGAATCTCGGCTTAGCTTCAATGCTCTGCCTCTGTGTATCTTGCAAATGACCCCAAGCCTTTCCTTTATACTTTTCTCGTCGACAAATCAACGGCCAAGATTAAATCTTTAATCAATGGCTAAGATTAAAAGAAAACGTGATCCGTGCGACTTAAGACAATTTCATCACATGTTTAATTAAATTCATTTTAATTATTTTATTTTCCTAAGTTTTAATTTAGAAAATACATTAAAATAATTAATTAATTTAATATCTCCTAAACTAGATGAAATTTCCCAAATCCATTTCTGGGTCTTGTAGATCAGGTCAACTTTAGTCCTTCCTCAAAATTTGGGACCTAGAGCACAATTGATGCTACCCCAAATACACAAAATCTCAACACTTCCTCTTAGCATCAAGGGTGTGCTCTAGCAATACATCACACTTATGCATTACATGATTTTGGGCACTAGTTCTATGTTGCTGAAGCTTGGCCTTCTGCCACTCAACTCTGCACTACTGCTGCCCATGACTCTGCCACTGCCACTGCAACCACTGTACTGCAACTCCCTCTCAATATGCTGCATCTGTGGTGCTCATAGCACTGCCACTGCTGATTGGCTGCACTGCAACTTCAGTTGTTGAGAGTTACAACTGAATCTCCTGCCCAATCTTTGACAAACAAGTTTGATGGGTTGCATCCTCATCACTGAAGCTCCACAGACTACAGATCTGTGCTGGCATCTAAAGAACGATGCACAGCTACAGCTTTGCCTACGTAATCAGACTCCCTCTGCACTACTGAAGTCACATCAGCTCCTTGTGCTGAAATCTATCATGTTGTTGCTGCACTGCGTTGTCCCTCTGAAGCTCTCTGCATTGCAGCTCTGCACTGCGTAAGCAGCACTGCTTTGCGTTGTTGAAGTCACATCAGCCTTTGCGCTGCTACTGCTTCTACGTTGTTGCTACTATGCTCTGCGCTGCTTCTCCCAGCCTCCAGATCTGCCTCTGCCTCTACCTCATCTGTGATCTATGCACCCACTGCTCCACTTGTCCCGCTACTGTCTTAAGGCTACCGTAGCTCGCGTGTGATCCAAGAGATGAGTTGCTCAAGGATCCCGCCTTACTTCCATGTAGCTCTTCTACATGTCCATGTCACCCCACCTCCGTGGTTCATGAGCACTCATGGCTAGATCATCTCTTGACCCATCAACTGCCATCGCTGCTACGGAAGAAGATGCTTCCTTGTCCTTCTTCTTTACTGGACAATGGCTGGCAAAATGTCCCATTTCGCCACACTGGAAGCACTTGATCTTTGAAAGATACTTCTTCTTCTTCGGCTGCAGTCCATGAGGAGCCATCTAGTCAAAATGTGTCGGAGCTCCTCTTCTCTATGCTAGAGATCTTGGATCTAGGGTCCTTTTCGAACTTGGAACCCTCTGCTCCCTCTGACACTTGATTTCCCTCCTTGGAAATCTACCAAATCAAATATGATTCAGCTTCTTCTTTGATCCTCTGACCAAACTGCAAGTTTCCTTTGGCAAGAAACTCTCTGAGAAGCTGATCTCTTCCCAAACTTTGTCACTTGTGCTAAGGTTAAAAATATGAAAATCCCGAAGCTAACCTGCCTGGGCGTTCAATTTCTTGAGACGCCTGAATCACGTATTCGTATCTAAATCACAATCGGCCATTTAGTTTCAAAACCCAACCAAATGCTTGTTTTCCGAGCTGTCAGGCAGAATTGTGGGCCAGACAGCGTCAGCTAAACAACATCACTCTCTTTATATGAATTTCTCCTGAAACCCACCTGCCCTTTATCTTCTTCCACCGTTCGGCAGCCCAGAGATCCTTCGTACAAGCCCACCTGTGCCCCTCTAGATCCGCAATTGCTCGATACCATGTAGAAATTTCTAATCTTAATTCTTATGTAAATTATTTTTTATTAATCCGGCTAAGCTCACTTACACAAGTTATCAACCTAACAACTAACATCAAAGCAAAAAATATATGTCAGATCTCTACCAATTCGTATCTAGAATAAGCACATGCACACACAGATAAAGTGACAATTATTTCGGGACAAACCTGTCTTAAAACCTAATGTGGAAAAACCGTCTCTCAAGCCGAGTGGCTCTATTAAGGCACATTACACAACTCTGGGTTCTAGATCTGGAAAACCCTACAGAGAAAACTCTAGATTTGCAGCACCTGGCTGATCTAAGACCAACAATACTGATTGATCCACACCCTCAAACGGGATTTACAAAACTTTGCCAGATCTAGGCCTAGAAACCCCAGATCTGCCCCTAAAAGACACTGCGTCAGCCTCTGAAGGCCTCCAAATGCTTAGCAATGTCACAGGAAGGGACTGCGTTACCCCAGACTGGGTGACGCAGTCACTACACTGCCCCTAAGGGTCTTTGCGTAACCCCTGAAGGGTTTCCTAAAAATCACGCTGTCCTTGTTGGTGTTGCCGTCTGCTGCTGCCTTCCACTGTGTTGTCTTTCCTGATCTCTTCTCTGCTTCTTGTGTATTCTAGACCCCAGGATCAGATCATCTCCTTGGTCTAAATTCCCCTCTCTGCAACTGAAACACTTGAGAATTCTTAGCAACCCCGCCCTGGAATCTCAGCTTAGCTTCAGTGCTCTGCATCTGTGTGTCTTACAAATGACCCCAAGCCTTTCCTTTATACTTTTCTCGTTGACAAATCAACGACCAAGATTAAATCTTTAATCAAAAGCTAAGATTAAAAGAAAACTTGATAAAACAATTTCATCACATGTTTAATTAAATTCACTTTAATTATTTTATTTTCCTAAGTTTTAACTTAGGAAATACATTAAAATAATTAATTAATTTAATATATCCTAAACAAGATGAAATTTTCCAAATCCATTTCTGGGTCTTATAGATCAGGTGAACTCTAGTCCTTCCTCAAAATTTGGGACCTAGAGCACAACTGATTCTACCCCAAATACACAAAAGCTCAACAGAATTGACTTCGCATAGAGTAGAACTCGCTCCTTTAGATTCTGATCATAAATTCAATCATAGTGAATCTCAATACAAGGCAAGACATCTTTCAGCTTCATAAGAATGTAGGCTGACCTTATTCCTGAGATAGAGTCTCGAATCTTTTGAGGGTCCTGAGGTATGGACCTGAGGTTCTTTGTATCATTAAGAAAGGACGCCTTCCAGATTAACTGAGATCTTACAGTTGTATACAATAGAGACTTCGGCCTATCTGCAATATATATAAGCTCAAAGGTTTGATACATAGGATTTTCATCCTTCTTCAAACATTTGACTATACCAGCATATTTCGGTCTTGAGGTACACAAAATCACAGTTTTCTTTCATCAAGGAACCTCAGATTTTTGGCCTACAACAATTGGTCTTTAGGTTTCTTTTACAAAGTAGGTTTGTTTTTCTTTACCCATAGCTCTGATACCATGTTGATTTTTACATAGCCTTCTATACAGATAATTACTTTTGATGATTTGATTTTTCTACGCATATTTATTACTCATTATTCCATCATTAAGCAATTATACAACAATATGACCAACCACCAAAGACCAAATCAGCCCTCCACAATTTTGTCCACAGAAGCTCTGCAACAAGGTCAAGAAAATGTCCTCCAAGTCTGCCTCAGAACTGGCACTATACACAAAGATATATCACAGATATAAAGACTCCAGGAGGGCCAAAACACATTCTCTGTCCTCTGTCTCAGCCTCAGAATGTGCACTAAATCACAAAGATATAGCACAGAAATCAAGGTCTCAAGAAGGCTGAAGTTCAACCTCTGTCTCAGCCTCAAAGTTCGGATTGTTCCACAAGATTGATGCCTCAGACCTTCTCATTCTACCTCAGGAATTTCGCACCACGTACCAGAGATATGTCTCAAAACTTTGTAAAAAATTCGGCTATCTTGATTGCTAGAGAGAGCGAGTGCTTTCCTTCTGATCTTTCCTTCACACAGAATAGAGATATAATGTGTGATCCGAATCTACCTTTGGAGGAGAGCGGATAGGCTCAATTTATAGTGATTCATCATTCATCCATGCAAAAGGGTGCACCTCATGGGCAAGCCGACTTGGTCACTTCTGGAGGCAAAATACAAATTCAAAATTTTCATTTTTCCCGCTCTTGATGAGCCTTATAATTTTCTTTTTGAATACAAAATAAATAATTTTCTTTTTCTTGCAAGCATGAAGAACATGCCTCGAATAATTGTTTTTTACAAATACAAGTGAACATATTATCAAGACTGACCATAGCTACAAAATTCAACATTACAAATGATTAAATTCATCTATTGCAAGGGACCCTCAATACTTACAGTTATCCGCAATCCAAACTTGAAAGATAGGAGTATGCCTAGCAGCAAACCCACCATATAACAAGTTATTAAGTTCACATTAGCAACATAGTACTATCAACGAGATCCCATAGCCACACCTTATCAAATATGGGTTTAGATGTTAGCTTCCATTTCCTTTTATAATTTCCCTCTAATGTGCATGGTTATTTAATTAACCATGTAACAAATAGTTTATTAATGAATAAATATAAAATCATTAGCGATGCAGATGTTAAGTACTTACCTGACAGCACTGTATGTATTCCATTAAGAAGGATAAATGCAGTAAGAAATAGAAACAACTCTGAGACTCTTACTGCAACAATCAAGCTACTTGTGAAGAGATAACCTAATTTTTGCAAAGAATATGCTGATAATTGAAGATGTAGCAACCGAAACAAAAACTGAAAAGCATTCAGCCTCAACATTCCCAACACTAAGTTCACTGGAGACCCTTACACTGCAAAAGGGAATATTATGAACAGTAGGGAACATTTGGGGCATAATGTATATGGAATTCATATATTACAGAAATTGTTTAATTATGAAACCCAAGGAATATAGCTAGAAAACAAATAAAGCATTGGGCAGATCATATGGCATGACTCTGCTTTTATCTTGTATCAGTTCAAGAATTTGCAGTGCGCATGGGTTGTGCATTCAGATTTTCTAAATAGAAGTGTGTAAATTTATATAATAAAATAAAAATAAAAAATCAAGTGAAAGACATAGTTCAAAATGATTATGAACAGTAAGCAAATTATATAGCTTCTCAACCATATTGAACTGTAGTTAGGAATGATGTGACTACCTTGAAGCTCTATTATAAGATTTCTTCTTCAGCTTAGATACACTTTCATATTGTCATTGAATAAAATGCTTAAATAAGAATTTGGAATAGCATAGTAGCAGAGAAGAAGAATAAGATCTAGGGCACTGGATTCTAACAGTACTAGCGCTTGTTCTGGCCATGACCAACTGGTTTAGCTTGACTTTGAACACAAGCCTGTTAAATAATTAGACCAACTGGTTTAGCTTGACTTTGAACACAAGCCTGTTCAATAATTATATCAATCAGATGCCTTTCTTCGATGTTTCTCTCCAATTTGACGTACATGCCCTCAATTTATAATGGATAAAAACCAATGGACTAGCCAAGAAGTTTTCTTTGACTATTGCCTCATTTCATTCGTATGCCTAGTCTCTAGATGTAAGAGAGAAATATTTTCAACTACATCAGATATCAAGAAATTGCGTCACTGATTTCAGGTCAATGTAGACCAAAGAAATTACATGTATAAATTTTGTACATTTGCATCATTGTATAGATCAGAGTTCAAGATTGAGTTTGTAATCAAAGCAGAGAATGCATCATTCATATTACTCTGTCTAAATCTAGTAAGATCTACATTATTCATGTTCAGACTAGCAATAACAAAAATCTTGTAGCTAATTTTCAATATTTTGTTTTACAAACAAGTGTAATAAAGAACATAAAAAAAAAAATCTCCACTTTTTTTTCATCTTATAGCAAGGTTGAAGCCAAGTGGTATCGTCATCTCCAGAAGTATCATACTAATGCTGCAATTTAAAAAGAGAAACTCATTCAAACTAAAGTCTAAGATTCCAGTCTCGTTTTGAATTCAAAAAATTCAAAAAATAACGAATTTAGATTTATCATGCAGTTACTGTTAAATCACAAATTGACCATCACACTGAAGGTTTTCAAACTATTAAAAGTCCAAAATCTATTAGGAATTATCAAACAGATAGTAATAATCTGGTAGTTATTGTTAAATAATAAAAATGATGCAGACAACAATTTAACCCAAAACATATTACTCACCTTTGATAAGCAATGTCATGGAGCATCAAGATTAACTACCTTATGGAAAGTGCATCCATATCAACTTCTGGATCATTCAATGTCCAAGCAAGAAAAACGAGGATTTGATAGTACCATATCTGCACGCTGATTTATATAACCCAACATGATTCAAAGAAGAAAGTAGTGAGAAAATTGAAAGCATTACATAACATACTGCTGCAAGGAAGTGACTATTATAGTTAACAAGAGCTGAATACTTACAATACCATTATTGCTGAAAATATAGATAGTCTTAAAAATGATGGAAGTTGCCAGAATGCAATTAATTTGAAGCCCGCCCATGAAGCTTTGCATGAAGAAAAACGCATTATGTATAGAAATTTAATGATGGTCATAAGCCAGCATGATACATTGTGTCATGACAATACCAATGAGGTCTACTTTTAGTTTAAAGTCATTATCCAACAGAATATAAAGTGAAAGATCAACACTCCTGTTGAGATCCAAACTATAGGTAATACTAAACTCTGTGCATGTAAAAACTTCTGAACAAATACATTTACTACAAATGCAAACAATTGAGGAAGCATGCATTTCAAGAGAATTCCTGATTTAGGAGTAGTGGCAGTTGTTTGGCCAAATGATTTGAATATAGGTTCTGCAAAAATGCATGGAATGGACATGGACAATAAAAGTGCAGCTCTTGTGAGTATGATGACCGACTGTTGCATGCAGATCTGAAGCATATGGAGTTGTGATTATGATGATCGACTGTTGCATGTAGATCTGAAGCATATGGAGTAATGGATGCAGTAAATTAGCCCTAGTATAGCGAAATCCTAGCAACAATGTATGTGACAAAATAGAAAGAAAGAATAGCATTAAATTGCACTTACATGTAGAAGAGTATATCCAACCATCAAAAATTTTCCAATCAAGAAGTTCCAAGACAAGAGAAAATGATCTAAACATCAAAATTCATTCCATGCTCCAAAATTTCGTCCTCCAAGAAGGATATCAAAGTTCTCTTAAGAGATACAAGTCCAAACCAAGTGATGATGAAATGAAATGAAATCATCTCACTTGTATTTATACATGTCACTGAATTTGATTTGTCTAATGAGGCCTAATAGAACCCCTGGGCCCTAAGATAAAATAATGTGCAAAATAACAATCTTTTGGTGACAAGCCCATCAAACTAGCTTAAACTCAAAAGAGTAAGCCTATCAAGAGGTTGAATGATCAATAATATATGTCGTTGAGCCTTTAGAGGAGACCTAATGAAGTCCATAGGTGCCATAATGTGAAATAGGACTCTCAAAAGCAGTGGACAAGGGGTTGACCCCTTGTTCTCCAAATAATGAAGCGGTGGTGCTCCAAATGGGTGTGGGGAGACACAAGTGTCTTCATGGGTCTCCAAACAGATCGAAGATGCATGTATACCATCTGTAAGGGCTCAGATGATGGAATAAGTGATGCCACATCATCATATAGGTCTTGGGTCATCTGCCAAGTACATGATGTAACTGTAGGGTCGGCTGGGCATGGTGAACCAGGTGCATCTTCCTCGTCCAATAGGTGAACCACGAGCAATCTTTAAATGACTCTAGGGATCCATTGAATGTCGTCTACTATTGTGGAGGCCCATGGCTCTCTAAACACACCCTACATGTGCCAATGTAGCCCTCTAGAGGGTTAGGATCCTGTATAGGGAAACCAAACCCAAGATGGAGACCATCTGCAATCCTACATAAGATCCAATGCGTCCCCTTGCCTTCCAGTACACCAAGTCATTAAATAAATCATGTTAAAGAGTTTACAAACCATGGACAATAGGTGGGCACTTCATAATGGCATGCCCTTCCATAGTGGGTTTTGGCATGTGCTAATGTCTCCAAAGCTCCAAGGGGGGTTAACCAAGTACCTTATTAGGTAGTTTCTACTTTTAAAGGAGATAGTATGTCCTTGGTACATCCTTCAAATGGTGGTGGCATCCTTCACTTTGTTGGCTCAAAAGAAATGGACATGGATTCTCCCTCTTTGATAAGCTATATGAGAATTGGTATTAACACTGTTGGAAGCTGGATCAAGAAAGTCATCCAGTACTTATTCAACAAGGTCAAAAGTCAAGGGTTCTTCGCTGCTCTTATAGGTTCTCTTAGTGATGACAATGCATGGATCATTGATAGTGGAGCATAGCTAATTGGAAATATTAATTTTGATCAATTTTGCCTTCTATAATTAAAATAAAAGTGAGTAAGAGGGGAATATAACTTACTTTAAAATAAAGTACACTCCCTAGTAGACTCAACGTTGTAACTTAAGTGGGCCAAAGGGGGCTAAGAGACCACGTAGAGGGGGACCCACTTAGACCACGTGGGCATAGACAACACAATTGAGTTGGCAGCGTGGCCCAAATGGAGGCTACGTTGGAGATGGTGGGGCCTAGGGTTGAGAGAGGCCCATCGTTATAAGAAGGAGGAGAGCCTCCTCATTTCCTCATTCGAGTTTATGCATATTGAGTTGGTCACTTCGACTTTGAGCACGCTAGCTGTTTAGCTTGTCTGCAGCACCGTTTAGTGCATTGAGTGTCTCCGTTCGGAGATCTCACCCTCAGCCCTGGGAGACTTTGAGCGCTTGCTCGGGTGAGGCATTCCCATCCGTATTTTGCAGGAGGATTGAGTTGTGGCATTTGTGGAGGAGCATTGCATCTATTGACTACGCAGTCTTGAGAGGAAGGACGCAGTCCATATTGAGGGAGCTTCGGTGTGGCATTCTTTCGGAGGATTTTGGTCAGGAGATTGAGCAAGGGGCCAGCCCTTGCCTATTGGAGACTTTTGGTTGAGCGGGAGGTCATATTTTGGAGGATACCATTCAGTCTCAGCGTGGCCCTTGGGAGGATAGCATAGATCCTCAAGGGAGGTATTTCCGGAGGTCATCCATTCCAGAAATGCTCTCTGGGCTTTTCTGGGTATTGTGAGTAGAGGCGGATTCTAGAGTTTCAGCTCATTCCGATTAGGGGAGCAGCCCCAACTACTCATTTTGTTCCAGCAGTAGCAGCAGCATGGCAGTTTTCCAGCAGCTTGGACACAGAGCATAGAGCAGCCATTCCTTTGATATTCTAAGAGTATTCCTACACTTGCCTGGTGCAAGTTGAGGTGCCATCACTCTGATCACCTCTTGTACTCATTACCATTTCCCAGTATAATAAAATGGCTCAGTATTCTCTATATTTCATGTGTATCTGTTTCATATATTGTTTCTAGCATTTCGTGTACTGTTGTGTGCTCCGTATCACTGCCTATTTTCCCTTTGAAACATTCCAGTTGCTATCCCATCTGTTGTGTTTTTTCGATACTCTATAGACAAATTCTGGTGAGGGCCAGGTAGCCTTCAGATCTCACCCTCTGTTCAGAGGTGAAATATCTGGTAAACGCCCCTCCAGTCCATCTCTGGTTTAGAGTTGACCATGTTTGAGAGATATCCTTGAAAGGGGATATTACAAGCATCATGGAACATGACAGGAGAAAGTAAACAACTTCATACACTATCAAAGGAACCATCTTCCATGTAGTGGAATTGGGTGACAACAAAATTTATGCTGTTACAGGCCTGGGATCGACATCGTTGAAGCTGGAAAATGGATCGAGGCTGCAT